>VWZP01003642.1:0-54930 GCA_013396995.1 Dicaeum eximium
AGGCAGGAACCTCCCTTGGAATGTAGAGTATAATCCCCCATGCTCCAAAACGTTATAATTTTGAAACTGTAGGGCTTTCAGGCAAAGATTTAGGAAAAGGAATAACAGTTCTTTACTAATATATATAACAAGACAAACAAAGAACAGCAATCGCTGCAACAACAACAAAAAACAGAATTCCAACCACAGCCTTCTCTTGGACATCGAGCAACCTCCCCTTCAGTATAGTTATGGCCACAGCCGGCAGGGTGCTGTTGGCTCCCGGCCAGGCAGGGCAGGTGCGATGAGTTCCCTGCAGCTGCAGGCGTGCTGTGGCGTGAGCTCAGCTGCCTTGCCACATGGTAGTATCTCGGATGGGGGGCAAGAGAGAGAAGGGGCTTCCTTTGCAAACTCTGGGGGGAGCAGGCAGTCTCAGTGCCACTCTGGGTGGCCAGCTGGACTGGAGCAGTGTAATGTATGATTTGGAGTAATTTGTGCTTATGAGAAATACATATGTAATAAGTTATGCTCATAAGAAAAATTCTTAAAGTAGCAAAAAACAGAGCCAGGGAGATTGCTTCACAAATTGCAAAAGTTACAGCTGGCAGCGTAGAGGGAAACGTGATTAACAAAGGAATAGGCACAAACAAAGAACAGCAATCGCTGCAACAACAACAAAAAACAGAATTCCAACCACAGCCTTCTCTTGGACATCGAGCAACCTCCCCTTCAGTATAGTTATGGCCACAGCCGGCAGGGTGCTGTTGGCTCCCGGCCAGGCAGGGCAGGTGCGATGAGTTCCCTGCAGCTGCAGGCGTGCTGTGGCGTGAGCTCAGCTGCCTTGCCACATGGTAGTATCTCGGATGGGGGGCAAGAGAGAGAAGGGGNTCTCGGATGGCGGGCAAGAGAGAGAAGGGGCTTCCTTTGCAAACTCTGGGGGGAGCAGGCAGTCTCAGTGCCACTCTGGGTGGCCAGCTGGACTGGAGCAGTGTAATGTATGATTTGGAGTAATTTGTGCTTATGAGAAATACATATGTAATAAGTTATGCTCATAAGAAAAATTCTTAAAGTAGCAAAAAACAGAGCCAGGGAGATTGCTTCACAAATTGCAAAAGTTACAGCTGGCAGCGTAGAGGGAAACGTGATTAACAAAGGAATAGGCCCTTTCCCAGAACAGCTCAGGAAACACCCAAAAAGCATGAATACACGATAAGTATCTATGATCAAGATAGCCCAAGTCATCAGGAAATCGATCAAGCATTCATCACTTCCCAAAAACGGCTTTGTCTAGCCCAGCACAGAAGAATGATCTATGATCGAGATAGCCTGGGTCGTCAAAGACTCGATCAGTATTCATCGCTTCCCCGGAACAGCGTTGTCCAGTCCAGCAGAGAGAAAGAAGACCACATGAATACGTGAAACCATAAAAAGAAGAGAAGAAACTCTGCCCCAGGCAAGAAAAACTGTATAAAAACTGCCTGGACAGAAACTGCTTTGTGAACAGAAGGGGATCTGAAGCGATAGAATTCGGATCTGAGTTCACCCAGTGCTGATCCCGGGGTCGACACTGTACCTTTGATTGTGGCTATCAGAGACCGTATTTCGGTCACAAAACAAAATCTGGTTTTTATTAATTATTAATTTGGCTTTCTCACTAATTACCCATAACAACAGGAACCTCAGAGCAGTGGCTGGAACAGCAGAGGTGAGCATACAGCCCCCCCCGCCCCCCGCCAGGGGCGGTGAATCAAATTGCAGCACTAAACCGTAAGCGGTGGCAGAAGCAAGGGGGTCCTGGCAGAAGAAAGGTGTCAGGCTAAAGTGTAGCAAAAAGCCCTGAAGCAGCAGCAGAAAACACCAGAGCTGGGCAGGGTTTGCTCCTTTGCACAGCTCATGGGTGATGGCTGGTTTCAGGCAGCCACACAGAGGCAATGGCCCGGCAGGGGAGGGCGTGCTCCCAACTCCCGGGTCCCAGCACAGCATGCACCGGCTCTGGGCTCCCAAGCAGCAGAGGAACAGAGAAGCAAGCTGGCAAGCCCTAGTCACAGTGCCAAAGAAAGAAAAAAAAACACAAGAGGGAAAAAGAAGAAGGCAAAATCCACAAGACAAGAGGATGTCAAATCAGATGCACCATTCCCTGTGGCTTCTGAGTTGATCACCCCTACTGGAAGGATGAAGTCATTCCCTGGCCCTCAATCCTCACAGGATCCTGGGCTGCCCTTCACCGATTGTGCTTTCCTAGAGCTGGAGGAAGCACTGACCATTCTGGACACAAAAACCAAAACCAAAAATGGTTATGGGATACAAACCATCGCCAAGACACACCTGAACATGAGGAAGAACTTTCCTGTGGAGTGACCAAGCACTGGAACAGATCACCCAGAGAAGGTGTGCAGTCTCCCTCACTGGAGATGTTCCAGAACTGCTTGGGCACATTCTTGTGCCATGTGCTCTGCGATGACCCTGCTTGAGCAGGGAGGTGTGACTAGGTAACCAGCCATGGTGCTTTCCAACCTGAACCATCCTGTGATTAAAACATGGTATAAAATGTACTAAATGTTATTGTTTCCTAAGGGAAAAACAGTGTCTCATTGTGGGAATTGATCTCACCTGACTTTAACAATGGGATTAATCTCAAATAAATGTGAATGTTTTCAGTGTACTCTTCCGTCAATTGAACATGCAGACTTTTATGACAGTAAATGGAGATCTAGCCAGTACTGGGAATCAAGAGCAATACTAAATTAAGTAAATAAGGTAAAAAAGAAAGATGATGTTAAAAATCCATAACTTGGCTGAGTTGCCCCCTAAAACTCCATTGGTTGTATGGATTTTGCACCATTGCCTTGAATGGAACTTAGATTTCTCTCAGAGTAAAGCATGCACTTCATAAACATAAAATACATTTTTTAAATCCCACCCTATATGTTTATGTTGCAAGTCAATGGAGAGAAGCAGAGTTTTGCAGGATATGATTAATCTTATCTCAAGTAGGTATTTCAAACAGACTAAATGGTCTCTGAGCTACATGTGGCCAGTTCTCTCCTTTGACTGAAATAAGAGGTCAGGGCATCCAGATGGCATGTTGACTTCTACACTGCAGACATCCAAACAGAGGTGAGATGAATCCCACACAATCTGTTCAAGTTTTTTATTAAATTTCATTATGTACTTGCATTTCTTCCTGAAAACAGCTGCATTACTGCCATGGCTTGGCTACTGTCCTCTTCCCCAGCTGAATTACCAAAGAAAATCAGAAACTGCAGTCTGAGGGTTGAAGCACCTCAGCATATATAAGGCAGCATAAATTTAAGTTATTAGACAACATCTCCAGGAACCTCAGATTGACTTGATATTGACATTTCTAGGATTCCATCCCCTTGACCTCATGAGGCAAAAGAATTTGCCAGCTTCCTTTACTCATTTTTGGTACTGAGGGGATTCATAAAATAATGTTAACAATAGGCATTCCTGTGCAAGTATGTGGGTGTGTATGTATATGTCTGTGTGAGTGTTTGTATGTGAAATATTTAATAAGCCATTGAAAGACATGGTAGGTGAAGACATTCTGCATACCAGATTTGTTTTTTTTTTTAGTTGTTTGGACTTAGCAGTAATAATTACAGAGATCTTTGGTTTTAGCTTAGAGAAGGGGTTTGAACAGGAAGGAAGGAAAAAGAACTCTTATACTAAAAAGAAAATGCGCTTGTTTTCTATGACGTGATGTTAAGAACTACTGCCAGTTTTGTCAACAATGACTTGCAGTTATGACTTTTTTGTTTTGTTTTGTTTTGTTTTGTTTTTTTGTTTAAGTTTTAGGCACCAAATCTGAGTTTTTCAAATAGTATGAAGACTAAAGTCCTTGCAATTCTGGAAATGACTTTTAGTGGCTGTCGTGGTTTGAAAAATAGGAGGTATTTCAGGGAAGTGATGTAAAAGTATTTTGTAGTTGACAGCCAGTGGTACTGAGAGGAATGACGGGCTTGTCTTTACAAACAAACCATGGGTCTGCTGGTAGATAAAACTAGCACTGAGAGATAAAAGAAACAATGGGAAGGATTCCACTCATTGATGAATGGAAAAAGATATTTGCCTTTACAAACAAACTGTAGGTTTGCTGATAAATGAAACTGGATGTTGAAAGATGAAAGAAACAATGGGGAAAAACTCTAAAATTCCATAAGAATTAAAAAGGAGAGTTATACATTAGAGGGGATTAGGCGTTCCAGGAAGTCTGTACCTCTCAAGTACCTCAGCCAATGGGGAAAGAGAGAAGGAAAATGCGGCCGGGAAATTGGGATAAAAAGGAGGCTGGGTCCTCCAGAAATTTGAGAGACCCCAGGGGAATGCCCCATAGCCTCTCCCTTTATTCGAATAAAGTAAAAGGGACTCCTCTGTTTCATTTTTGGACAGAAACCTCTGATGTTTGTGGATTAATTTTCCTGACAGTACCACTGGGAAGTTGGGCACACCTCTGTGAAAAACACGTTAAAGTCGAAAAGAAACCCTGAAACTTCCTTTTCCCACCTGGGCAGCAGCGAGGTAACATTGGTCAGTCGGCCTGGCCTCCCCTTACCCCAGCCAGGCCGGGCCGGGCGCCTTTTGCCACGGGGCTGGGCCAGGCCCCTTCCCGGGGAGCCCGCCAGCCACATCGGCTGCTGGGCAGGAAGCGGGGCAGGGGAGGGTGGCTGCCGCCCTTGTGAACATCTGGCTGCTCACCACATCCCTCCCCCAGCCCGGGGTCCAGTCGAGCCTGCTGGGCCCCGAAGCCGCTCCGGATCGGTGTGGGGATTTTTTTCCCCGTGGAACATGCCACAACCATCGGGCAGGGGGAGGAGAAGCCCCCCCCACACCTCACCCCCAGTGTGTTGCTGCTGGGTTTTCGCTTGGTTCTGCAGCTCCAGCCACAGCCACCAGCGGGTCACATGACCNGAGCCTGCTGGGCCCCGAAGCCGCTCCGGATCGGTGTGGGGATTTTTTTCCCCGTGGAACATGCCACAACCATCGGGCAGGGGGAGGAGAAGCCCCCCCCACACCTCACCCCCAGTGTGTTGCTGCTGGGTTTTCGCTTGGTTCTGCAGCTCCAGCCACAGCCACCAGCGGGTCACATGACCATCTTCAGGCCCAGGCAAGTTGTTCACCCTTGCAGTGCTTCAATCCTTCCTCAAAAGAGAGACAGACACCAGATGGAAGTATGTAAAGGAGCAACATGAAGAAATTGAGGTCAGTGAAGAAGTCAAGCCCCAGCTGGGAGAGATTAGTAGATGCCTTGATCTTGGAGCTGAAATCCTCTTGTGAGCTATGGAGAAAAGACTCTTTCTCCCTATAACGCATGAGACTGTTGGGGAGATGAAAGGTTCAAATTTGAGCAAGGGTCTCCAGGCTGAAGTAAGCAGATGATGAAATCGCTGTGATCCCATGAGAAGTCTGAACAGAGAAAGAGAGAAGATGAAATCCTGTGCCCTCAGGAGAGAAGAAGATTTCACGTTCCTAGGGATGAAGATGATTTTTTGAGATAGATAATGAGAACCTTTGTTTCCCCAGGTGGCTGCTCATGAGGACATTGAGAGCCATGAGAGAACTGATTTTTCCTCTTGTGGAGAAAGTCTCTGTAACATTAACAAGAGGCACTTCTCTCCCTGGGTGAGCTGAAGAAAGACTATTTTATAGGTGATGAACTGACTGGAAATTTTAGGTTTTATTTACATTGACAGTGGAAAAGGAATGTTTGTGGGGGGAGGAGAAGTGTTTGGAAGAGTTTGTTTTAATTCTTGTTACTGTTTTTTCCTTTTAGTTACTGTTAATAAAACTTTTCTTTAAACCCTTTTCAAGTTTTGAGCCTGCTCTGCCTTTCTCCTAATATAATAATATAAGCCTTCTTATATTAGAGTCAAGAGTCTTCATTCAGCCCGACGAGACTCCAACAGCAACAACTGGTGACCCCTGAGACATAGAGCAACACTAAACATTGACCAGGGAGTGTCTCAACCCCGAAGAGCTGGTCATGGTTTAGATGCTTCCTAGCAGTTTAAGTCCTTCTTGTGTTGTCATTACAAACATCAGAAGGACCCAGGTGATGGGTTACCATCAAATTTCAGCTAAGAAACTCCTGGTATGTCAGGAGCTACTGCCAAGAGACCATAATGTAGCTGGGTAAGATAATAAGGTGGTCAGATAGGTTACTTTTGAATGGTATATCTGTGCACTTCATTAAGTGTTATACTGATGTCTGCTTTGCTCNATAAAACTTTTCTTTAAACCCTTTTCAAGTTTTGAGCCTGCTCTGCCTTTCTCCTAATATAATAATATAAGCCTTCTTATATTAGAGTCAAGAGTCTTCATTCAGCCCGACGAGACTCCAACAGCAACAACTGGTGACCCCTGAGACATAGAGCAACACTAAACATTGACCAGGGAGTGTCTCAACCCCGAAGAGCTGGTCATGGTTTAGATGCTTCCTAGCAGTTTAAGTCCTTCTTGTGTTGTCATTACAAACATCAGAAGGACCCAGGTGATGGGTTACCATCAAATTTCAGCTAAGAAACTCCTGGTATGTCAGGAGCTACTGCCAAGAGACCATAATGTAGCTGGGTAAGATAATAAGGTGGTCAGATAGGTTACTTTTGAATGGTATATCTGTGCACTTCATTAAGTGTTATACTGATGTCTGCTTTGCTCTGCAGAGAAACCTGATGGCATGAATATCCCTGCAGAAATCGAGGTGTGAGGTCACACATGTCTTCCAGGTGTTTTGCTGTATGAAAAGAAACCTTGCAGTGGTGTGAGATGTTTATGAGGTGATATCTATACCTGGGAGACATGAAGAGAGGAAGAAAGCCAAAGTTCAAGTGTAAGTAGCCTTAAAAAACTTGCCAAATGCATCTTAAAGACGTTAGGTCACTGATACAACACTCCAAATTTCCATTGTATTTGATACATGAGTTTCTGAAGTTCAGCACTAGCATCCTTCTGATATTGTTAATTTTTTTTATGGTGGTTGTCTCACTGTTGCCATAGTGTTGTAAAGGAGATCAGAAAATGCAGTAGCCAAACTGCTGGAGGATCACTATGAGCAAGAAGCAGGAAAGGGGAGAGGAAAGGATGGAAATACATGTTTTGTGCCCAAAGTCAGGAAACTGGCTTCCTTCTAAGATAAAACAGGGACAGGAGGCATGGATATGGATCTACAAGGAAAAGCAAGGAAGGAAGGAAGGAAGGAAGGAAGGGAGAGGAACATCAGAGCATCACCAAGATAAAAAAGCTACTAGCTGTGAGATGAGATAATACTGTCTGGGAAAATTCAGTTATGATCAGCGTCTGCTTTGTACTGAGTTTCACTTTCACTGGTATCTTCACTGGAAATGGATATAAAAGTTGTAAGAGTGATTGTGGGAGTCAGTGCTCCAGTCTGATGGGTGTGAGCCAGGTGGGTGAGGCCAGATGCAGGGATCAGATTTATAAGCCATTCCTGTTGCCTTGCAAAGGATGGACAGCTGGGAGGAAGGTGGGTGTGCTGATTTGGCAGGGGAATAGATTCAGGATGCTCTGATCTGTACATAATTGTGCTGGGAGTCAGGAACTCCTGCTAGCTCTGACAGTTCTCTGTTCAGCCATGGATGTGTTGATAGAACAAAAATGTTCAAAGCTGGAAGCTTAAGATGTAGGCTCCCATGATGACATATCTTGAACTTCAAAAGAGCTGAGTAACCAGAGGGTTTAATTTGTTTTGGCCTCTGCAATGAAATAGTAGAAACCAAGTACC
The DNA here is from genome assembly GCA_013396995.1 of Dicaeum eximium. Taxonomy (NCBI): domain Eukaryota; kingdom Metazoa; phylum Chordata; class Aves; order Passeriformes; family Dicaeidae; genus Dicaeum; species Dicaeum eximium. The sequence continues at coordinate 7,742 of VWZP01003642.1, forward strand.
TGAGAGCATTCCCAAGAATTGTTTCATTTTGTGTACCTTTTGTGCCTCAGTTTCCTCCAAGTAAAAGAGGATTCTGTTTGCCTTTCCTATAGGATCACAGTGAGGAGCTACAAGTGAGATCCTAAGAAAGGGACAAGTGACATTCTTTACTTGGATTTATGGAGAAAAGTACCTAGTTCAGGCAGTGTGGCGGGGTGTTCCCCTCTGCCACAGAAGAGCTTCTCTGTTCTATCAGGTGGTGCGATAACTCTGGGCATCTTCTTCCTTCACATGAATTTGCTAATTGGTGCAGGCCAGACATCTGTCTGGTAGTGAGTTATCTCTGGTGCCATGGAGGTGGCATTCCCAGTTGACAGTAAACATCTTGCCTTGAGAGCAGATTGAAGAGAGGTAAGCCTTGAATTTCTGACAGACACTTCACTTTACAAAATAAAACCTACGCAAAACTTGCACAAAGCAGAAATCTTCTGACATTCCCTAGAAATGTGTGGGGGTCTCTACTCAAGGTTTGGGATGGTGGCCTTTGAGTTACTTTCATGGGAGGTGAGTGAAAGGACTCTATGTGTACTCCGTTCTGTTGTAAGTTACATTGACTCTAATCTATACAGTTTCTTTGCTAGCTATAATATAGGTACTTTTAAGTTGTGCACTGTTTTATGTAATCTAGTTGTAGGTCTTTGTTTTAATCTGTGTAGTAAGGAACTCTGTTTAAGGCCTTTTGTCTGTTAATCTCTTGTCTATTCAATTGACCCGATTGGCCATTTTTAAGAACTTATGAGCCAGGGTGGTTTAGGTGTGGGTCACCTGAATTTAAGATGCTGCCAAAAATCTGAACCTGAGACAGGGCTTCTCTAACACTTTCACTCAATCCATACCATGTAGTGATGAGTTCAAGCTCATGGCTGCAAAGAGAAGCAGCCTTGTCTTGAGTGATACAAGTTATGGTGAGAAAGAGCTTCCTTAGGGGTGGCCCATGTGGCACAGTGGCAGTGGAGAAGGTGTTGCATTACTGCAGCACCCATTTGTGGTTTAAAATACATTATTTGAATTACCATATTTGACTTCACAGCTTAGACAGATGAAAAGTGACATGGGTACTTCAGAAAGATAACCAGGTTTGCTGTTGTAAACTTAGGGTGCAGTTTAGTAGAGGGGGACCAATACTGAGACAGGAATGGCACTATCAGCTGACAATATGATCTGTGGCCCATTTGCACAATTTGCCTGATGACAGAGCCTGAAGAATTCACCAAACCAGAACAGCTTCTTCAAACACATGGTGATTTCCTCCATGTTGGGAGGAAAACAGTGATATATGGGCCTCAAAATAACAAAGTTTTGAGGAAGACGAGGTCTAAAGCTGAGTCAAAAATGAAATTACTGTGCTATACCTCCTTAAAAGCCACATCAAACTCTTGGATCTGGACACACTAGGCTTCTGGAAGTTTTTAACAATTTTTAAGGCTAACTTATGGCTTTTGCTCTATTAAGAGACTTTTCCAACAGTTGAAGAAGCATCACTTTTACTGTCTGTGAGCTTAAGGAACCCTGTGTTTCATCTGTCTTTGACCATAGGAAAAAAATGAGGGCAGTAGCTGTGCTGTATCTACTAGGGCTGCTGAGCTCCAGCTAGCCTGACAGAATGCTGTAAAGGTTTCTCTGTTGGTGTCCCGGTTTCGGACAGATTAGGGAAGAAAACCTCCCCTAGAAAGCAAACCTCCTCCCCCCCAAACCTCCCCTAGAAAGCAAACCTCCTCCCCCCCTTCCCCCAACCCCGGGGTCGGGAAGAAAAACCTTGGAGGAAAGTGGAAAAAACCTGTTTATTTACAAAATAACACTCCCCAACACAGGAAGGGAAAAAACAGCCCCAGATGTTACTCAGGCAGTCGCTGTGAAGGGAGGGCGCTCAGCTTCTTTTACAGACTCACGTTCCCAGAGCGGGTCCTGAGCCGGTCCGGTTCTTCGGTGACGGGGAAGAAAGAAAGGAAGAGAAAGAGAGAAGGCGGCAAAACAGCCAGCAAAAAAAAGCAAGCAAGAAGCAAGCAAAGCCGAGGCGGCCAAAGCCGAAAAGCAAGCGCAGCCGCCCCGAAAAGCGAAAGCAGCCAGCCACGGCAGCGTCCCGCCGAGAGAGAGAGAGAGACGGGGGGGCAGCGGGGGGGGAACCCGCCGCCCTAGACAAAACAAACTCCAAAGAACGATTGGGATACGAGGCACCGTCACCCTAGGACAGTTGGTAATGTATGGATTTTCTTACTGAGCAGTAGAGAAGAATGGCTTTTTCTCTGACTTTTGCCTCTCCATAAAGTAATTTTCAAACACCTCAGTGTACAAAAAATCACAAATAATCACTCTGGCCCCAGAATCAGCCACCACGTTAGGGATTAATGTGACATCCCCTTCCAGATGGATGGCTGAGGAATAACCCAGTTAACAAAAGTCCACTCTTCAGTTCGAGGACTGAGTTGTTTGGTGTTCGATTAGGTTAAAATCTTTCTCTGCTTGCTTGTAAATCTTGGTACCTTTGTGGGATTTTATTTGATGGAAAGATGGAAGGTGATGCCCACAAAAATGCATTCACCATACATGCAACAGAAGTTTTAGTTGACAGTGGTGGCTTCTGAGCAGAACTGTCTTAAAACCATGCAAGAATGAAGACTACTGAAATGAAAGTCATCACTGCTTCTGGTCCACTCTGTCCCAACAGATTGTTCCCCACAGCTTTCCCTTGACATGAAGGAGCTCTTCCCACATTAGAAAGCATGGTTGTCTAAAGCGGTAGAGAGGCTATGCCATGTCCCCTTTCATCTCACATTATGTGACATAGTTTGTTGTGATGAGAGGCTGATTGCCTTTTCCCTCTCCCTTCCCTTCTTGGGGACGAGTTCCCTTCTGTGTTGTGTTCCTGTATAATGGAATTCCTTGATAAGTCCATGTCCAGCATGTGAGACAAAAACGTCTCAGGCTGTCGGTTAGGAGACACGATGGGCCCAAATCTTCTTCTTGGCCACAGGTGGGGATATCCTCTAGGCAGCACACCAGTGTCACTGTTCCTCATGTCACCTGCATCTGCAGTGCTCTGTACAAGAGCTGGATACCTCTGGGCTCAGCTTTTCTGTGATTTCAGCCTCAATCAAATGGCATGAATGTCTGCTGTTATTTTCACACCCCAGAGAAAGCTCTGGGTTATCATGGGGAGAAGGCCAAATCTCATTCAACTCACAAGAGGAATAATTTGGCAGCCTTTTCCCTTACTCTTCCCTTACTTCCTCTTCCTACTCTGATAACAGATAGTTGTCATTGTCACAAAGACAGTCCTGGTCTGGCAGCTCCTGCTCAGAGAAATTGTTGTGGGTCTGGGAAAAATGGGACTGAAGGAGGTGAAGTAGTATAGGAAAAGGTTCAAAAAGTCTCAAGTAAAAGTGGTTTGGGTCAGAAAAGCATTGAAGCATCCTGCATATTTATGTGAACCTTCCTGCCTTGAGAAATGAGTGTGAGACTTCTGGAGTACACCAGGTGCATGGCTTGCTCAGACTGGCTTTTTGTATGTTTTTGGGTAAACAGGCAAAGGCACAAGAGCAACCTTGGCTTTTCCCAACCATCCTGGCACACTGCTCACCCTGCTGCCAGGATATTCCAAAGACCACAGGATGGGACAAATGTAACTATATCCTTCTCAATGAGACTTTATGTGCTTAGTCCTGGCAAAAGGGGGGCACAAGCTGCTCCCAGGATAGGTGCAAGCAAATCCCACTCTGCAACCTTATAGATTATATAGAGTCACCTCTGTTGGGAAAGATGAAATAGAAAAGCCTTATGAATGTGACTGTTTAGACTTTGAGAATATGAAACATATAAGTGAAATAGAATTGAAAGCAAGTTTCGATGTCTAAGATGCCAAGCCTCAGTTACTGAAGAACTGGAAAACAATAGCATGGCCAGCAGAAGGTAATCCCCTCTTGATGAAACAATGCTGTCCTCCTTACCAAGAGTCCAAGGGTCAGAGCAGACCCTACCCACTTGGCAAGAGAGGCCCAAAGAGTAGTTTTTAGGGTTTAAAATGTAACACAGTATGTTAATGTAATGATTCTTATAGGCTGTATGTAAATGCTATAGGATTTGTATCTTGTACTAGATCGGTCAGTGTAAATTAGAATATTCAGTATAGAAGAAGATTTAATGCATTGTAACGGGAACTCCACTCTCTTACACTCTTATTCCTGCTCTTATTCCTTCTCTTACTCTCTTGCTCTTCTCTTTCTCTCTCTTCTCGGTCCTGCTCTGAGCTGCGGCTGGCAGCTCTCAGCAGGGCCCCTATACCCACACCCCAAGCAATAAACTGCATGCTCCGAGACCAGCCTGGACTCCAGAGATCTCTCGTCTCTGGTTGTCCCATCACCGACTCTCCATCCACATATCTACAACCTCTGTGTTCAACAAGGAGATGGTCAGCAGATGGTATCATGGGCTGGGGGCTGAATTTGAGACCTGGGGTCAGCATGGGTGGGAAATACTGATGAAAGGTTCCTCATTTTTGAGAACTGTAATGGTGAAAATCCTATCACAAGGAGTGTGGCAATTTAAATATTTTTTCCTTTCCTTCTTTTTTAATATTGGAGATCAATTTGGACTGCACACTCAGCTGACCTCACTCCCATACAGGGCCTGTGTGTATCACATTCCCCTTAAACTTGGCTCAAAATAGGTCACAAGCATTTGGGCTATGGAAAACATTTAGCAGAGGACTTCTAGCAGCCTTCCAGTACACAAAGGGGCTCCAAGAGAGACAGAGAGGCACTTTGGTCCTGCAGGGACTGGACAAGAGGAAATGGCTTCTCACTGATAGAGGGCACGGTTAGATGGGATAATGGAAAGAAATTCTTGGCTGTGAGAGTGCTTAGGCTCTGGCACAGGTTCCCCAGAGAAGCTGTGGCTGCCCCATCCCTGGAGGTGTTCAAGGGCAGGTTCGATGGGGTTTGGAGTAACCTGGTCTAGTGGAAGATGTCCCTGCCCATGGCATGGGGGTGGAATAGGAACCATTATAATATTCTGTGATTCAATGCTCTGGTCTTTCCCTGGCCTAAATGTGCTCAAATAATAGGCATATGTACATTTCTGTCTTGCATTGATGCATTGCGTATAATAACTTTTGGTAGACATGAGTGGGGAGCATAGTTGATGTACTTTCCTTCTTATTTCCTTTGCCACATTACCCTCTCTTTCCACTCCGAGGTGCTCTTTGCAATCAGCTCCACCCAGGTCAAGGAAATGCCTACAGCAAGATGACAGCAGAAGAAACCATGCATCCTGTCAGTCTAGCCTAAACCTACATGCATCTGCTATGATAAAGCCACTCCAGGCCATTGTGGAGATCTACTTATAAAATGAGAAGGAGGGAATAAGAGAAGAATGAGATAAGAACCCTCTCACTCTTCTGGTTTCCCAAATACATAGCAAGAGAAGAGAAAGGATTTTGGGGTGTGTGTGTGTCTGTGTGTCTGTGTGTCAGGTGGCATTTTGAAAATAATTTTTCCCATTACTGTAACAACTAAAAAACCAGAAGAAAGATTTCAAAAAGAAAAATGAGCAAACCACACCCCAAAACAAATAAACTCACTGGTTTCAAGGTGGGTTAACAATGTGAAAAGCTCATGCCAGAACATGTGTTATTAGCAATAAAAAAGTTCTTTATTTGTCTGTCTGGGGAATTTCTTTCACACTCGCTTTTAAAACACAATCTTTATTTGTTTCCCTTCTATCACTCACACAACCAGATCAGTTAAATGAAACAGAGTTTTATGTTCATTCCAGGCAAAGATTATTGCCAAAATCTGTGCCTCCTTTTTCTCCCCCCACTCATTTTCTTATATACAGACCAGCGATGAAAACACAAAAAAATCTGAAGCCTATGAGGTGACAGATGAACAAGATGTAGAGGCAAATTATCCAAATGGTGCTGTGAAAGAACGGCTTTTACTGGCAAAAGGGAACATATTTCTGCAAAAGTTAGAGGAATTTTTCTGTTTCTGTTGGATTTTTCCAAGGCTGGAAATTTTAATTTAATTAGACTAAGATCCTGCATTTTAGATGTTCCAGACAATTCTTTCCCTTGATTTGTTGTTTTGTTTGTTTAGGTTTTTATCAATAGTGAGGATTTGTGGTTCTGCTTATTTTATGTGCAGAAGTCTCATTTGTGTGAATGACACATTGCCAGACATGTGATGGACACTGACACCACTCAGAGCAGAGTAGGGAGAATGTTGGCTGCAAATTGTACCCAGAGCTTTGCTTCCAAGGAGGACCTTGCAGTCCTGCTGATGTTAAACTGTCTCACAAAGGTACGTTTTTCCTAATATCCAACCTAGACCTTCTCTAGCACAACTTCAGGCTATTTCCTTTTGTCTTGTCACTCGTTACTTGAGAGAAGAGACTAACCCTCACCTGGCTCCACCCTCCTGTCTGGGAGTTGTAGATAGCGAGAATGTACTGCCTGAGCCTCCTTTTCTGCAGGCTGAGCCCCCCAGCTCCCTCACCTCTCATCACCAGTGCCAGCAAAGGGGTGCAATCATTCAAATAACTTCTCTCATCCTGCTGGCCACACCATTGCTGACACAAGTAAGGATACTATTGGCCTTCTTGCTCCTCATGGCACACCTGAGCTCATGTTCAGCTGCTGTGGATCAGCACCCCCAGCTATTTTGCCACCCTTCAGCTTTCCAGCCACTCTGCACCAAGCCTGGAGAGCTGTGTGGGGTTGTGACTCAGGGTCAGGACCTGACACTTGGCCTTGTTGAACCTCGGCCCATGGATCCAGCCTGCACAGATCCTTTTGTAGAGCCTTCCTGCCCTCCAGCACATCAACACTCCCACCTAACTTGGTCTCATCTGCGAACTTAATTAAGGTGCACTCAATCCCTTTGTCTAAATCATCAATAAATATATTACACATGACAGCCTCAATACTGGGCCCCAGGGAACCCCACAGGTGACTGACTGGCCACCAACTGGATTTAGTCCCGTTCTCCACCACTCTCTGGGCCCAACTATCCAGCCAGCTTTTACCCAGCAAACAGCGCACCTGTCAAAGCCATGAGCAGACAATTTCTCCAGGAAATGCTGTAGGTGACAATGCTTTACTAGAGTCTGTGTAGAAAACACCCACAGCCTTTCCCTCATCTACCAAGGAGGTCTTGTTGCCAAGATAGCCATCAGGCTGGTCAAGCAAAACCTGCCTTTCACAAACTCATGCTCGCTGGGCCTGGTTCCCTGGGTGTTCTGCATGTGCCAGGTGATGGCATGTGGGATGATTTGCTCAATCACCTTCCCTGGCACCAAAGTCAGGCTGACAGTCCTGCAGTTACCTGGAGAAAGATGGGCTAGATGTTTACATGTATATTTGTGTATGTATATATCTGTACTGTGTATATGTGCCCATGCTGGATGTGGGAACATGAAATTGCAACAATCTCACTTCTATCAGGCTACCAGGTTCAGCAGGTCTTACCCTCATCTGATATTGCAATGCTATGGCTAAACTGAGACTTATAACTGGTGACATGCAAGAGCAAAGTACTATGTTGGCTGAGATATTATATGCTAAATATTCTTGCTTTTGTGTACATGAAAGATAGGGACCAATCAAAGAAAAGGCACCTAAACCTGTGCATCCCACCCCAGATATGATATTGTGCTTTATAACATCTGTGGAACTGGCATTGAGTCACTGGAAGATATTGAATTCAACAGGCTTCAGATCAGCCCAAGACTGCAAAATATTCTCATGGATGTTTCCTAAGAGGGGCTTCTGGCCAATGCAGCAGTAGAAGCAATACAGATAGTTTCACGGAACCACAGAGTCAACTAGGTTGGAAAAGAGCTTTGAGATCAAGTCCAATCTATACCTAACACCACCTCATCGACTAAACCATGGCACTAAATGCCACATCCAGTCTTTTTTTAAACACCTCCAAGGATGGTGACTCCTCCACCTCCCTGAGCAGCTGATTCCATTGCCCAATCAATCTTTCTGTGAAAAATTTTTTCTTAATGTCCAGCCTAAGCCTCTCCATTGTGCTGTGTCCCCTTGTCCTATCACTGGTTGCCTGTGAGAAGAGACCGACCCCAACGTGACTACAGCCTCCTTTCAGGGAGTTATAGAGAGTGATAAGGCCTCCTCTGAGCCTCCTTTTCTTCAGTCTGAGCCCCCTCAGGTCCCTCAGTTGCTCCTCATAAGTGCTTGTGTTCTAGATTCCTCACCAGCCTTGTTGCCCTTCTCTTGTTGCCTTGTTGCCCCTGGATGCATTTGAGTATCTCAATGTCCTTCCTAGACTGAGGGTCCAGAAGGTGAGACTGAAGGTCCACTCAAGGTGGTGTCTAACCAGTGCGGCGTACAGGGGAAGAATCTGCCTGGTCCTGCTGGCCACACTATTCCTAATACAGGCCAGGATGTCACTGGCCTTCTTGGCACACTGCTGGCTCATGTTCAGCCTGCCATCAATCAGTATCCCCAGGTCCATTACTGCCTGATCACTGTCCAGACACTGTTCCCAGCCTGTAGTGCTGCAGGAGGCTGATAGAGCCAAAGTGCTGGACCCAGCACTTGGTCTTGTTAGACCCATACTGTTGGGTTCAGCCAATCTATCCAGTCTGTTCAGGTCCCTCTGCAGAGTCCTCCTACCCTCTATCAGATCCACACTCATTCCCATCTTGGTGTCATCTGTACATTTGCTAATGGTGGACTCAATTTTTGTATCAAGGTCACCATTGGTTGTAACTGGGCTCTATTTGTTGTAAAGGGGGAATGGCCATTTGTTATATGAGGAGGCCATTAGCACTTCGTGCCAGGAACAGAATGAGAGACTCCATGGTCCAGAAGGCGAGGGAACAAGCCTTTATTCTATCAAGAGCTTTATTCTAAGAAGAGCCCCAGTCTAAGAAAAGCGCCTGTGTAGAAAACCAGTGAGCTTTTTATCACCAGCCTGGCTAGGTTAGAGAGAACATCCCACATACGATTGGTGAGGGACTCCGAAGGGCAAGTTATTGTAAATAACAGGTGCAAAGCAAGAGAACAATACAGTTTATAATTCTCTCCTCTAAGTTTACCAGGCCAGTTATCTCAGTTCTTTCTACAGAAGAACTGAGACCAGCCACACTCAATCACCTCATCCAGATCATCAATAAAGATATTAAACAGGACAGGCCCCAGTGCTGACCCCTGGGGGTCACCACTAGTGACTGGCTGCCAGCTGGCTGTGGCACCATTCAGCACCACTCTCTGGGCCTGGACGTCCAGCCAGTTCTTAACCCAGAGAAGAGTGCACCTGTCCAAGCCATGGGCTGACAGCTTTTTCAGGAGTATGCTGTGTGAGACAGTGTCAAACACTTTGTTGAAGTCCAGGCAGACTACATCCATAGCCTTCCCCACATCCAGCAGGTGGATCACTTCATCATAAAAGGAGATCAGGTTGGTCAGGCAGGACCTGTTCCTCCTAATTCCTTGATGTCTGGGTCTGATCTCCCAGCCGTCCTGCAGGTGCTGTGTGATGGCACTCAACATGACCTACTCCATAACCTTGCTGGGCACTGAGATCAGGCAGACAGGCCTGTAGTTTTCCCGGATACTCCTTCCAGCCCTTCTTGTGGATAGGCATCCAGCTTCCAGTCATCTAGGGCATCCCCAGTGAGCCAGAACTGATGATAAGTGATGGAGAGGGGCTTCATTAGCTAATCTGCCAGCCCCCTCATCATCTTATGATGGATTGCACCTGGTCCGATAGACTTGTGAGCATCTAAGTGGCTTGCCTGGTCTCTGACTGCTTCTTCCTGCATAACAGGGAGGCTATTCTGCTCCCTGTAACCATCTACCAGCTCAGAAGGCTAGTTGTCCTGAGGATAACCTGTCTTAATATTGAAAGCTGAAGCAAAGAAGGTGTTGAGTACCTCTGCCTTTTCCTCCTCTTTAGTTACTATATTCTCCCTGCATCCAAAAAAGAATGGAGATTGTTCTTGCCCCTCCTTTTGCCATTGATGTATTTGGAAAATTTTTTTTATTATCCTTCACAGAAGTGGCCAGTGGCCTCTCTATTTTCTCTACATGACCTAGCAACATCCTTAAACAATTCCTGAGTTACCTGCCCCAAAGGTAGACCCTCTTTTTTTTCCCTTAGTTCCTTCAAAATCTCCTTGCCCATCCAGGTTGGTTGTCTTCCCTGCTGGCTCATCTCTCAGCATAAAGACAGTCTGCTCCTGAGTATTCAATATTTCTTTATTAAAATATGTCCATCCTTCCTGAACCCCCTCATTTTTAAGGGATGTTTCCCAGGTATTGTCTGAGTTAGTCTTTTGAATAGGCCAAAGTCTGCCCTCCAGAAGTCCAGAGTGGAAGTTTTGTTGATGCCCCTCCTTGCAAGAGAGCAAGTGGGGATTGCTGATTGCGAGCAAGGGTTTGGAGGAGAAGCATTTGTGCGTGGTGCCACTTGGGTAACACCCAAGCTCTGTCTCATAGCTGTAGATAAGAACAAAAGTAAAGATCTGAAGGCAGACCATCTCAGACAAAGAAGAATCACAACACTGCTGTATTTACAAGGCATAGGAAAAATGAAATATTGGAAGAAGTGAAACTAAACTTCTTGACCTCTGCTCAGCTGACTCAGAGGGAATGTAAAACGCTCAGAGGAATTGTGATTGTGATCTTAGAATACAGAGACTTTTACTGAAGAAAACTGGAAAAAGTTGGAAGACCTTGCAGTTTAAATTCATTAAGCCCCAGTAGGATTAAAGGGCAGACAGGCCAGTGTGGGGCCTGAAAGGAAGGTGAAAATTAGCATAGGAAGAATAATTTGGAGGTCTTTGAAAAGAAGCAGAAGCAAATTCAAAGGATAATTCAATAAACAAATAAAAGAGATTCACCAGAGAAAGCACAGAAACACATGAAGAAGAAGATAATACTGTGCTACAGAGACTGCTAAGGAAAACACATTGTTTAATAATATTTTAAGATGAGTGAAGGCAGATGAATAGTACCTCTCAATGTGGAGGGAACATGAGTTGGCTTTGGGGATTGCCTTGCAAATCTCTGAGATTGCAAAGGAAAGACTGAGGAATTATACTCCTACAGAGTCACATTCTGGCAATACCCAGAAAGTTTGTTTTTCAGGATCTTAAATTTGGAAAGCCCCATGTACAGGCTTTTATGTAAGCAGCTAGATATCAGCAGGTGATTCTTGGTGATTGTCTTGGTTTGAAAAGACAGGTGCCTGCTAAGGAAGGCAGGAGCCTTCCCTGAAATGGAAAAGGTAAACCCCCCTTCCTCCAAATCACCACAATTTTGTAATTAAAAAGCTCTGAGGAAAAGATATGGGAATAGGAACAACAGTTCTTTACTAGGAAAACTGAAAAATACAAATGTAACTAGTACAAACAAACAAAAAACCTGACAGAGTCAGGATATGACCTGCCACCCTGGGGGTCAGGGTGTTGGTAACAGTCCAGTTGAATGGTGGCTGCAGTCCTCCTGAGTGGAAGATGTAGTTCTGCTGAAGCAGTGATTCTGTAGAAAGGGTGTAGGTTCCCTCTTAAAGTCCGGTGGTGGTGTAGATGGGCCTGGCAGTGGAGAAGTCTCTGATTATATGCAGGTAGGAATGCTTGGCTCCTCCCCTTGGGCAGAACATCTCACAATGGAATAATGTAATTTTATCAGTCATGCAGTGAGACTCAATGGCCCATTGACAGAAGATATATCCCTGGAGGGAGAGGTTGGTTGTGGAAGAGATAAGAAAAACTGCCCCACTTTTAACAGATGGCAAATAGAATATCTTATCTTAACAATCCAGGACAGTGATGCACCAAAACCTCAGGTTATCTCTCAGCATATGAGGTCTAGACCCTAATTCCTGAAGAAGTTAACTAAGAAGCTGTGGCACTCCAGTGCTTCTCTTCACAAAGTCCTTCTTGGCCAAGAGGACACCGCTTTATTTATGCCTGCACAATTCCTCAAACATGACCTCATCTCAAAGCTTATTTGTCAGGAGAGGACTGTCTCGGCCATAGTGAGGCACTTCTGGACTTGTGGGGCTTGTGAAACCAGATATATTTGGTTCAGGACATATTTTGATTGTCTGGAGAGCTCCTATGGGTTCAACAGAAGTAGAATGAGCCCTTGTGGTACTTTCTTTCAAATTTGTCGTTTGTCAAGAAAATTAGAAAATGAGGAGAAAGAGGAGTAAAGAACAGAAAGAGAGGAGAAATTATTTAGTTTTAAAAAATATTATTCAGGTATTCACTTTTGAGAGGTATTCAGTGTTATGGGATGTGACTCAAAGGGGAAGAGAAAGGCTGCTTATCTCTGGTTCAGCTTTGTTCCTTTCTATCTGAGAAATGGAAAAGCTGCTGGAGAGCAAGAATGGAGAGATGACTTGTTTAAACTTTGCAGATTTTTCTTTCTTGAACATTAAGTTTTTAGGATCATCACTAGAATTAGTGTTAGGTAGCTGAGCAGATCAAAGATTTAAATCTCTCACTACAAAGCAATTTCTTCATAAATTGTTTTTGGTTTTTTGGTGGGTTTTTTTGTTTTCTTTTTTTCCCCAGGCCTACAGGGCATTTCTCCAAGCCTCAGGAGTAGGACTTCTCCCAGCAGATTTCATTCACATAGTAGGCAAACCCACAACAGATAAAAATAATCCCAATGCAGATGCATTGTCCAAAAAGGACCTGGATAATTCAGGTAGTGTTGATACCTGACTTCTAGATATTGTTGAAGTTAGTGGAGAATTTATGCTTGTGATGCTGAAAAAGTAAGAGAAAAGGGAAATATCTTACAAAAAGAAACTTAAATATTCATTCTGTTTAGCCATCAAGTGACAAATTGACTTGATTACTATATAAAGTATCTTGTAGAAGAGAATACAAATTATCAGGACCTCTCATGCAATGGAGTAAGAGTAAACCTAATGTAAGCAGATGTCTCATAAAGAAGGCACAACAAATTCAGGTTATAAAAGCATGAAAGTGTGGAAGTGTGTACAGTTTCAGCTGGGAACAGAAACAAAAGGAAGTGAAAGATACCTCTTGAGTCTTTGAAAGCAGGCAGGTTTCTTTATTCAGGAAGAGCTGCAGTCAAATACAGATTATGCAGCTTAATATACAGATAACTGGGCAACATTACACAGCCTGCAATACACAGGTCAGATGAGCTAATAATCACTCCTCAAGTTATACCATGACCTGAAATTCTTCATTAATCTGAAACTGGTTTATTAATCTGAAACTCATCTGTCTTCAGCCTTTTTGGCATGATTCTGGTTTCAGATATTAGTGCAAAACATGTGGATTTCATTATGATTGCTGAAAGGGTGTCCAGAACCAGAGATTTGTAGCTTCAAACTACATCACAAACCAGAAAGGTTCTTTCCCCCCTCCCCCAATTCTACAAAGCACAGTACTCAGTCTGGGAAATTATTCTACCTGTTTTCAGCAAATCTTTTATGTGTGAATGTAATAATGTTCTACAGTGTTTCTGAAACACAGGATAAACAAGGGGAGAGATGTCCTGAAATTTGATCCTGCATTTAAGGAGAAAACATGCCTTGGTTTCTGGGCAAAGGACCCTTAAATGGGAAGCAAGGAGTTATTTACAAGATTTTCTGTCAATAAAAGTATCTTCTGGAGTGTCATTAATGAAATTTATTGTGGGAACCACTCATCACAAACAGAAATGGATGTTCAAGCAGTCAAAGTCCCAGAGGTGCAAAATCACAGTCTGTACTTGGTAGATACTCTGTAAAAACCACAGGACAAAGGAAAAGAAAGATGTGTCTTGTCCCAGAAATACCTCCTGAATCTTGTGTTGATTTCATAACTTCTTAGGGTGGGATCATGATTTTTTTTGGATAGCTCTACTGTATAGTACTGGCAGGTGATGACACAAGCACCTTGAAATACAGGAGGAAGGAGAAATAGAATGAAAATACATGCTGTCCAAAAAAACATAGTCTTTTGATTCAAATCTCAGAAAGCTGAAAGATGTTGATCCTTAATGTACAGGAATTATATAGCAGTTATTTCTTGATGTTAAGAGAATATATTATCTGTAAAGATGGTGTGGTTTAGAAGTGGAGAAAGGAGAGGCATCTTTGCAAATGCTTGGAAACGTGGAGATCTTCAGTGCTTTGGAGTTCAGTGCACTGCTTCCTGTCACTTCAGAGACACGGATGAAATAACAATGCTTGGCTGTATGTGATTTGCTTTACAAAAACAGAGGCAAAGGGCTGCAAACTGAATTATCCCTGCTTCGGTTGAAGGACAGGGAAGAAAATGGGGGATGTTATTCTGAGATGGGTTATTCAACACCTTATGAAAACAAGGTTGCCAGAAAGTCTTCTGATGTACATATGCAGAATTATGTTGAGGTTTTGTAAATCCAAGACTTGCAGGGTAAAATTCAGTCCCCACCTTCATCTACTGTCATGATGTTACTTTAATATCTTAATGAACTCTTGCAGGACACCAGATGCAGATGGATTGAGGAAGACTTAGAAACCCTCGTCATTTTCCTCAAAATCCAGCCAGCTGACTCCATCCTTTGAAGTGAAGGGAACCACTTTTACTCTGTCAGGCTGGCAACAAAAAAACAAGCTAGCAAAAGAGAATAGCTCCATCTACCCTTTGGCAGAATCAGTAGCTTAAGCTACTTCCAAAGCTACTTTGATATGGCCTTTTCCACTCAGAGTTTTCCATTCAGGGAGGCTTCAACCTCAACCTCAACCATTTCAAATAGAGCATTACAGATCTATTTGAAAGGGCTTTGTAGATTTTTTTTTTTTAATTAAAGCTTCACAAAATATCCAGGGCATCTGAGGCACTCATTATTTGTCATAAAAACCATCAAGCACCCCTGACCCCAAGAGAAAGCAGGAGGAGCACAGTGTTCAGAACTTTGGAAAAGCCCACTTTTAAAGTAATTTTCCTGTGTTGGAGCTATAAATACACACACATACACACACACACACACACACACACACACACACACACACACACACACACACACACACAAACACACATTGCTATCCTGAGGCCCTGCAAGGTAGATTTTCCTCTGCTGGAAAAGTGCTGTAGGTGTTGAACAGTTTTGGCAGAACCTGAGTTCATTTAGCTTGGTCAGTAGATAGCTGGCTCTCAAGCAGCAAACATAAAGTGGATGTAAATGTAAATTTCTGTAGCAAGGCAATTTTCAGATGAGGCGAAGAAAAAGGAGTGAATACCAGAGTGAGATATAGCGTTGGCTGAAATGGAGTATAAGGTCACATAACTTACATTTAAACTTAAAATGCACCTTCCTTCACCAGTGATTCCTCATGATCTTTTCAAGCCACCCTTCTCATGCTGGAAGCTTTTAAAGGGGTTTCTTAACACATAGAACTTTCTGTTTCTCTTTCATCCTAAAAAGCCAGCCATTGTTCCAATGAAACCTCTTAACTAATTAGGGTTCAGCTCTGTGAGTGAAAGTTGACCAGGGGCTGGGGATCAGGCCCACCACTTTGCAGTGGTCACAGTGGTTTTGGTTTTGTGCCATCTGCTTTACTTGCTTAAGATCTTGCGTTTTGACATATTGATTCAATACATTTAATGACACCTTTGCTGGCAGGCCAAAGGCCACATTCCTTCCATCTATGCTGCATGCAATTTTCATTCTCTTGTCTTCAATGCATTACAGAAACCAATCTTCCTTCCTTCTTTTCTTCCTTCTCTTTTTTTCTCTCTTTGCCCCCCCCCTGCCTGTCCACCTGCCCGCCTGCCCCCATCACCTCCCCATCATCCCCCCCTGCCAAGATATTGTGGGTTATTACCTCAATCCTTCTCAGCTGAGAAAAGTTCGAGGTAATGACCTGAAATTTCCCAGAAAAGATCCCAAAAAGCCCCAGATGAAAACCACATGCAAAATATTAGGGACCCTCATGGGATAAAGAAACATTAGTTCAAGTAACGAGAATGTACACTGATCAGCCACTTATGTACCAGCTGGTAAGAGGCATGTATGATCAGCTGCGAATATGAACCAGGTGGGGGAATTAGCTGATTGGCTAAGTTATGGCAAGAAAGGTGAAAAAATATATTGTCTTATAGGAAAGTTTCCTTAATCACCATTCTTGAAGCTGCGTTGGGGATTTGACTCTTTGCGGTAGCAAAAACCTGGAAGAGATCCACAGAATCTGTATGATGCTAAATGCTATTGGGCTGTGAACACATGGAGCCCCACTGATGCGTGCTTGATGCTGTAGCATCAAAGTGAAAAAGCCAGAGAACTTTTTATTGTTACCACAGGGAGAAAAGAGTTAAAATAATGTCCTTTTTCATCAATAACAAGAAAAAGGCATCACCTCCCCCTCCACCCCTCAGCAATCCTATAGCTCTACAGACACAAGGAAGCAAAAGGGGATCATGATAAAACAGTCATTTTGGCCCACCTTCAGGAAGATATTTCAGCTTTTGTTTTCTACTGAAGTTAAATGCACTTATGGAAGTGAAGGTGAGTTAATATTGAGTGGCTCTGGGCCTTTCATATTGCACAGCCATCTCATCATCTCGTATAAGTTTTGTGGAGACAGACAAGACAGACAAACCTCTCCCTTGGAGAGATGCCCCTTGAATGGGCCATGATAAGATCATCTCAACCCTCCTATATTGAGAAATCCTCTTGGTCATGGTGAGATCCCAGCATGCTTTGGGATCCCATGTAGATTCCTTGTAACCCATTGGTTCTTCCCCCTTTGTACCACCCTCGCTTTTCCTCATAAAAACTCCAGTTTCTGCCCTGTTCAGGAGGGAGTTGTCGTCCCTGGCGTCCTTCGCGGGGTTGCTGAAATAAAGGCCTCCCTGTGGAAGTGCTACGTGACACTCCTGTCTCTTTGTCCCTGCACTGGCCTGGGGATACCTCACAAGACTAGAGCTGAAATTATTAAGTTGAATTCACTGCTAAGAGCTGATTGCTTGCAGCTAGGGGCTGCTCGATCCTTGCTGAGGTTACCTGGCGGCTGAAGGACAGACAAAGACCCCTAGATAGTTGTCTCCTGCAAGACCTCTCTCTGGGAAGGTTGCGGCATCTGGGTCGAATCATCAGACCCCCGACCGGCCGTCACAACAAAGTTTCACTATGCAGTAACATGGGAACATGACCCTTGTATGAGGGGGAAGCCATTTATCACTGTAGGGCCAGGAACAGAATGAGAGACTCCAAGGTTCAGAAGGTAAGAGAACAAGCTTTATTATAAGAAGAGCCCCCTAAGCAGAAATCCAGCGAGTCTTTTATCACCTGACTCGCTAGGTAGAGAAAGCACCCCACACCTTATCGGTGAACCAAGAGTAATACTCTCCGAAGGAAAACTATTGTAAATAACAGGTGCAGAAAGAGATAATGATATAGTTTATAATTCTTTCCTCTGAGTTTCCCAGGCCAAGCCTGGGGAAGTTATCTCTGTTCTTTCTACAGAAGAACTGAGAACAACCACACATGACTTCTGCTTTTTTGGAGAATTGTTTTATTAAATCCAGGTAATGCAATTCAGCCCAGAGCCCAGTGCTATCCATTCCTCTTACAAACCAAGGACAATATCCTGCCACAGAAAGGTGCAAAGTATCAAAAGTACTGAGCATTTTAACAGGCTGCCCAGGTGTCGTGGTTTGACGTTGGCCAAATGCCAGGCACCTGCAGAAGTCATTCACTTTCCTGCTACAGTTGGGCAAAGGAGAAGGAAAAAATTAATGAAGAGCTCCTGAGTTGAGATAAGGATTAGGAGAAAAACATTCTGAAGTGTGTAGTTTGAAATAGGAGGTATTTCATGGAAGTGATGTAAAAGTTTTTGTGTAACTGACAGTTTGTGGAACCACTGGGAAGTTGAGCATGGCTCTGTGAAAAGCACATGTTGAAGACGAAAATCCCAGGAAAGTTCTCTTTATTTTCTGGTCAGAATGAGGTAACATCGGCCTAGCCCAGTCCCTGTCTTGGCCAGGCTGGGCCAGGCAGCCCCTCCTGCGGGGGGGCAGGGGGGTTGGGCCCCAGCCAAGGCAGGGCTGGGCCGTGGCTGTTTACACCTTGCTGGCAGGTGCCCTTCCCCCAGCTCGGCTGCTGCACGATGCAGCTGAGACCAGAGTGGCCCTGCAGCTGGAATGGATGCTGATCCTGACACAGCCCAGCCTCAGCTTCTGCCACAAGGGTCATGGGACCATCTGCAGGCTTCAGGTGAAATGTTAACCTTTTCAGTGCTTCAATCCTCCCTCAAGTGAGAAAGGAACAAAGATGAAAGCATGTAAAGGAGCAACATGAAGACATGAAGGTCAGTGAAGAAGAAGTCAAGCCCCAGATGGGAGAGATTAGAAGATGCCTTGATCTTGGAGCTGAAATCCTCTTGTGAGCTATGGAGAAAAGACTCTTTTTCCCTATAACACATGAAACTATGGGGAGACGAAAGGTTCAAATTTGAGCAAAGGTCTCTATGCTGAAGTAAGCAGATGTTGAAGTAGCTGTGATCCCATGAGAAGCTTGAACAGAGAAAGAGGAGTGATGAGATCCTGATGCCCTCAGGATAGAAAAAGATCTCTGTTCCCAGGGATGAAGATGATTTTTTGAGATAGATAATGATAACCTTTGATTTTTGAACAGCTCATCTTTAAAACAGTAACCCCCTAAGTCACCATGGCCCACAAACAAGCCCTGGAAAGGCTTGTGGAAATGGAAGTGTGAAGAGTGTCACCTCGAGCCAGATCTTATGAGCTCTCAGCGATCTCTTCATACCCGGAATAGCCCAGCTACCTGGACGGCTTAAAATGAGCAGGATGGCTCTTGTGGTGGTGTTTGAAACAGAAAAAAAGGTTTAATAAGAAACAAAATAACAAACTCTTTACAGAGAAAAGCCGTGCCAGGGCAAGAGATGCTTGCTCCTGCTAAGCACCCCACAAAAGCGATCAAATCTTTTGTTCTGTCCTTTTCCTACCTAATGGCTCAGGCGGGACCTCTTGGCCTTGGTCCAATGGAACAGCCCCAAGTTTGAGGTGAAGGACAAAGGGTCCTATGAGGTGTCTCTGTACCGAATTTGAAGAGAAGTTTCTGGAGTATCTGCCTTTTTTAGCAGACAAAGAGTACCTGGAAATTCTATTGTAATTTAGTCACCCTGTCAACAGGAGGCACACTGCTACAGGAGGGGCTTCACGATTGCAGATTTTTCCCCCGACCAGCTGTGTTCGTGAGAGCACATGAGAACTGTTTTTTTCCCTTTGTGGAGAAGTCTTCATAACATTACCAAGAGGCACTTCTCTCCCTAAGTGAACTGAAGAAAGACTATTTTATAGGTGGTAAACTGACTGGAAAATTTTAGGTTTTGTTTCTTTACATTGTCAGTGGGAAAGAAAAGGTTGTGGGGGGAGGAGAAGTGTTCTGAAGGGTTTGTTTTAATCACAGAATCACAGAATTCCTACTTTTGATTTTGATTCCTACTTTTTTTTTTCTTTTAGTTACTGTTAATAAAACTTTTCTTTAAACCCTTTTCAAGTTTTGAGCCTGCTTTGCCTTTCTCCTCATCCTATCTTCCTATCTCACAGCAGGAAGAGGGTGCACTTATGATGGGCCAATGTTGCAGTGCATTTCGATACTTCTTTTCCCGAAATTACTTGTTTTGTTATCCCCTCCCATGTATTGTATGAGTTGTTCCAAGTTACCCCTCTGTACATTTTCAATTTGTTTTTGTTCCATGGTTGCGTCCCCCCCACCTCCTCGAGCTTTCTCTACATGGAGTTACCCCTCCCCTTGTTCCAGTCCCTTCCATGTCAATCCTTATATCCCTACCCAGTTTCCCTGTCAATTAATGTAAACCCCACCTTTTCTTCTAGAAGTTTCTATGCCTGTTATCTACTCCCCAAGACTCAGTTGGCCATTAAGTTGTCTTCTCCTCCCCTCTTACGCCTCATTGGTTGTAATCTTGTGTATCTCTGGCTTTTGTTCCTCCCTTAGTTCTCCCTCATTCGTTGGAAATATATCTGTCTTCTGTTACCACCCCTGTATATAAGTTGATGTATTGCCTTGGTCTTCTTTTTTTGTCCCTGATCCTTATGGGGAATAAACTTCATCCTGGGAATCACACAAAGACCTCTCCCTGATTCCTTGCTCCTGGTCTCAACATGTTGATTTCCACTTTACGCTGTAGAGCCTTCAATGCTCTACAGCTGCGTTGTCCTGGATTATAACATAAGGATGTATTCTATTTGCCAGATGTAAAAGATGGGGAAGTTATCTTCTGTTAATTGGGCAGTTTTCTTACCTCTTCCACAACCAATCCTCCCTCTGGGGAGATATCTTCTGTTAATGGGCCATTGAGCTCTCTGCATGACTGATAAAATTACATTATCCCATTGTGAGATGCTCTGCCCAGGGGGAGGAGCTAAGCATACCTACCTGCATATAATCAGAGATTTTGGGACACCGGGAGAGCCTCTTCTCCACTGGATTCCCAGAGGAAGAACAGGCCTATCTACACCACCACCAGACCTTCAGAGAAAACGACACCCTTGTACAGGATCACTGCTTCAGCAGAACCACATCTGTCACTGCAGGAGGACTGCAGCCACCATTCAACTGGACTGGTACCAACACTCTGACCCACAGGGTGTCAGGTCATATTCTGACTCTGTCAGTAGTTTTGTTTTTACTAATTACATTTGTATTTTCAGTCTTCCTAGTAAAGAACTGTTATTACTATTCCCATATCTTTGCCTGAGAGCCTTTTTATTTTCAAAATTGTGGTAATTCAGAGGGAGGGGGTTTACCTTTTCCATTTCAGGGGAGGCTCCTGCCTTCCTTAGCAGACACCTGTCTTCTCAAATCAAGACATGCACCCTGGGTCTGACCGCGTTGTGTCATCTTGTGGCTCCCTGGGGGCAGCCCACGCTTGACATGGCGCTACAGCAAGAGGGCTAGCCTGGGCCGAAGCGCACGCGGTGATGTGTCAGGCCAGCACTGAAACTACCACACTCAGTGGTGCATTGGCCAGGAAAGTTTCAAAATTTGGGAAATCTATAATTGGCAAACCAAAACCACTACATAAGAGCAAAACAGGTTTAAATTTAAAGGTATAAAGTAAATTTATTATTAACAGAGACAGAAGAAGATAATGAGAAGTAAAATAAACCCTTAAAACACCTTTTTTCCTGCTAGCCCCTCCCTCCTTCCCACTAAGGAGACACAGGGAGTCAGGGTGTGAAAGTTTTAGCCAGTTTGTTACTTGAAATAATTTTCAGTTCACTCAGGGAGAGGAGTCATTTTTCTGCTATGCCGTGGGGTCCCTCCCATGAGCAAACAGTCTTCCCAAAATTGTTGTGGCATGGGTCACTCATCCAGAAGGGGTGGAGGTGAGGGGTGGAGTGTATTGGTTTGGCACAGCCTGATTTTTGGTAGTGGGTGAGCCACAAAGATGGCTCCTGTGAGANAGCAAACAGTCTTCCCAAAATTGTTGTGGCATGGGTCACTCATCCAGAAGGGGTGGAGGTGAGGGGTGGAGTGTATTGGTTTGGCACAGCCTGATTTTTGGTAGTGGGTGAGCCACAAAGATGGCTCCTGTGAGAAGCTGATAGAAGCTTCCCACCATGTCTGGCAGACCCAATCCCTGACGGCTCTGAAGATGGAGATGCTGCTGGCCAAAACTGGGCCAATGAGAGAGGCTGGTAAGGCCTCTTTTATGACATATTTAAGAAGAAAATCAAACAAAGTAAGGGGTTTTGCTTCTAGTCAGAGAAGAGGAGGAGGTGAGAATATGTGAGAGAAACAACATGGAGACACCAAGGTCAGTAGAGAAGGAAGGGGATGAGGTGGTCCAGGTGCTAGAGCTGAGATTCCTCTGCAGGCCACAGTGATGACCATGGTGAAGAAAGTTGTCCCCCTGCAGCCATGGGTCCACAGGGGATGCAGAGATCCACGCGCAGCCCGTGAGGGAGGTGCCCACGCCAGAGCAGGTGGATGCCTGGAGGAGGCTGTGATCCAGTGGGAGACCCGGTGGAGAGAGAGAGCCCTTGCTTCCAGGCTGGAGCAGCCTGTCCTTGGAGGACTGCACCCTGTGGGAAGAGACCCACGTTGCAGCACTTTTGGGAGGACTGTCTGCCCGTGGGGGAAACTCACATTTGTAGCAGGTGTTGGTATGGCTGCTGCTTGTGAGAATGGACCCACAACGGGGAAGTTCACAGAGAACTGTCTCCTGTGGGAGGGACCCCATGGTCTCACAGTGGAAGGACTCCACTCCCAGAGCAGTGGAAGAAAAGCTGGGTGATGAACTGACCAAAACCCTCATGGCCTGTCTCCCTGTAGTGTCAGTGGGAGGGAGGGAGGGAGGGGCTGGGGGGGAGAAGATGTTTTAATGGCTTAATTTACTTCTCATTATCCTGCTCTGATTCTGTTGGTAATAAATTTCACTTTGGGTACCTGGTGTTGGGTCAGTGTCAAACCACAACAGGGGTGCAGTTCGAAGGACAGGCTACTCTAATTTGGAAGCTAGGGCCCTCTCTCTCTATCTCTGGAAGCAAGGCCCCCTCTCTCTCTCTCTCTCTCTCTTTTGGTCTCCCACTAGACCATAGCTTTCTCTAGGATCCAGCTGCTCTGGCGTGAGCACTTTTCCCACAGACTGTGACTGGATCTCTGCATCCCCTGTGGACTTCATGTATTACAAGGGGACAGTTTGTTTTACCATTATCCTCACCACGGCTTACAGAGGAATCTTTGCTCCAAAGCTTGAAGCACCTCCTTCCCTCACTTTTTTTCCACTGACTGTGGTGCCACCATGTTGTTTTCCCTCACATGTCCTCACTTCCTTCTCTTCTCTGACTAGAAGAAAAACTGCTGCTTGTAGGTACCTCTGTCAACATGTTACACTAATTCAAAGATTTTGGCAAGATCCTGCAGCGCCGAGAAGTTTATCTTGTCTAGGTTCCACGTCAGGAATCGCTTATCATAGTTCCGCTGCCAGCCATGCGGCCCGCCTCCATCGTGTGGGCAGCGGCGGTTGCCACAGCCCTGGCTATTTAACACCTCTCTTCATGTGGGACGCTGAGAAGGGGAAGCTGTCATCGTCACCCCTGCCCTTCTGCCCGCAGTGGCTAGCTAGGGGTGGCCAGGCAGGCAAGGCTTGCCACGGGCCATGCTGAGATGGTGGCTGCCATGGCAGCACATTGCTGCACGCTGCACCAGGGGTGGCCCCGGGTGGCAGCGCTTTGCCACCCCTGGGAAAAAACTGTGCTTGCACAGTACTGATTTTCTTCTTAAATATGTCATCACAGAAGTGTTACCAATGTCTCTAACTGGGCCATCTTCAGAGCCATCAGAGATTGGTTCTGTTGGATATGGTCACAGCTTTTAGCAGCTTCTCACAGAAGCTACTCCTGTGGCCTACCTCACTACCAAAAAATCAGGCTATTCCAAATCAGCACACCAGGGCAGTGGTGGGGTCCCTATCCCTACAGCGATTTAGTAGACATGTGGATGTGGCACTTGGGGACATGGGTTAGTGGTGGGGTTGGAAGTTCTGGGGGAACAGTTGGACCCAATGATCTTAGAGGGCTTTTCCAACCTAACTTGTTCTAAGAGAACTGAAGGAGTAACAGCAGCTTGGGTGCTCCAATACAGTTTTACCCATCACACCCAAGTAGGGATGTAACCTATTGCAATTGATCTACCATATTGCAAACAACACTGTTCCAGAGCCCAAACCAAGGCAGAAGAAGGAGCTACCAGCAGAACAGTCTGTCCAGAGCATGGCAATAATGCGCTTATGGTGGGGGAAGGAACCCCCATATTTAGTTTCTCTTCCTCTTTTTCCTTTCCAATGAAACCACATTGGATATTGTAAGAGCAGAACAATGGCTCCTGAAAAATGAAGTCCAGACAGCTGCCAACTCTTGTGACTTCATTGTGCAAGTCATAACGTCTACGTTTTTTCTTAAAGCCCCCGTTCCAGGAGTATGTGGGCTTTCATTTCTTCCCTCCTGGGGGAAAAAAATAAAGTTTATTTTTGCTGTCATGGATGTTGAAAAAGCTGGAATATATGTCCTGAGTGTGCCTAAATGTACCAAAAGCAAGGAGTGAGAGAAAAAGAATCCAGAGTACATCAATCCTCACAATTTCTAGGCCAGCCTTAGAATTTATGAGCCAGTTGCTTCAGATTCATAATTTTGGCATGGTTGGCAGAGATGGAATGGAATATAAGAAACAGCTGAGAAGAAGAAAAGGGAAAGGTGACTTATTTGACTTTGTTCCCCATGCTGGGGTGCTCTGGACAATTATTTACAGTAGTTCTTCTGTGCCTCAGTATATTCTTCAAAATTGCCTTGCCTGTCACTTTTGCAAAAGTATAAATGCCAGGCTAGAACTGGAAAGAGTTTGATAACATTTTCAGGAAATTTTTGAATAACATTCCACTTCTATTTTATTCACTCTATGATTACGATCTCTTTTTTGTTTCTTTTTTTTTTATTTTTGCCTCCTGCTCAGTAGAGATTTTGCAACAAGCCTTTGCTCCAGGCATGGCCTTTTTGCACATTAAGAAGCACAAAAGGAGTAGAGAATAAAAGGCGACCTCATTTTTTGTTTTTCACAGATTTCCTAAAAGAGAAGGGTTTGCCATCTGGGTGGAAATCTGACAAAACAACACAGGAGGGGTTGGACCTATCAGCCAAGCCAAACAGCTGCAGGGTAGCTACATGAAAACCAAACTACTCCACTGGAATAATTTATTGTAGCTGGTTTGCAGGGATAATAACAAAATGAAATCCAGCTCTTTTATCTCCTCTTGCAGCATGAGGTCTCATGCCAGACATTGCAAAGCACTCTTCTCGAGCTGTTTTGAGAGTTTCACTTGAAGTGTTTTGCAGGAGTCAGCTAGGAGGGAAAACGGCACAAAGTACCACTGTGGATCTGTAATATGGCATCTCAGGGCTACACACTGCATTCCTTCAGCACATCCTGCTTGTGAGACTTCTACTTATCATCCCATGTTAGTCCCAGATTAGTAATGCCCAACTAGAGGCATTTTTGGCTGCTCCTTGACTTGCGGTAGATGGGTCACTGGCTTGCTGTACTGCCCTCTGGGACTGGGACATCTCAGACCATCTCACCTTCTCTCCACCACGGAATGTAGCCTGTAGGGCTAGGAGGACTTTAATCACTTGGGTCCTCCTGAATCTGAATGCATTTAGGTTACCACCTAGGTTGCTGTCCTCCACCTGAAAATACCCTTCCAGACCATGATCTCCTTGTCCTTGGTTCTCAAGGGCACAGTAGTGCCTGCCTTGTCTCTTGGCCAGATGTGTGCTCAGATGATTGTGCTGACTTTGCTGTTCATCAGTGTTAATTTGTATCTCTAGGACTAAATCCTGGCAATTAACAGTGAAAGTTCTTCAACTGAATTGATTGAAGAAATAAATAGCAGAAAAATATAGAGAAATAAGGGTTGCTAAGAAACCACTTCAAATCTGATAGAGTAGTTCTCAAGCACTGATGAGGCCACACCTTGAATCTTATCTTCACTTTTGGGTCCCTCACAACAAGAAAGACACTGGGTGCTGGAGGGTGTCCAGGGAAGAGAATGGAGCTGGGGAAGGGTCTGGAGCACAAGTCTGATGAGGAGTAGCTGGGAGCTCTCAGACTGGAGAAGAGGAGGCTCAGGGGAACCTTCTCACTCTCTACAACTCCCTGACAGGAGGGTGCAGCCAGGTGGGTATTGGTCTGTTCTCCCAGGTAACAAGTGTTTCAAAAAGAGGAAATGGCTTCAAGTTCTGCCAGAAGAGATTTGAATTGAATATTAGGAAATATTTCAGCCCTGGCAGAGTCTGCCCAGAGTGGTGGATTCCCCATCCCTGGCAAAGATTTAAAAGCAGTGTAGATGTGGCCCTTGGAGATACAGGTTCATGGTGGCCTTGACAGTGCTGAGAGAATGGTTGGACCAAATGATCTTAGAGAGCTTTTCCAAACTAAAATATTTTATGATTCTATGATAAAAGTTCATTTACCTTTCAAAAAAAAAAAAAAAAAAAAAAAAAAAAAAAAAAAAAAAAAAAAAAAAAAAAAAAAAAAAAAAAAGAAATTAGTCCAAAATTATTCACATTCCAAGATGTGCTGGTAGAAAGGGACTTCTGGAGGTGTCTCATCCATACAAACATAAAAGCAGCATAATCTATTGCCTGTTTTATTTGCCACTACAGAAAATTGTTAAGCTTTACCCATCCATCTAGCTATTCCTTCAGAAGCTTCAGGCTGCTTTTAAATCTTCCCCTTAAAGAAGCACAATTCCCTTAGGCTCATCTTGTAGGTCTTGCAAGTGCCTGACCACCTTGGTAGCTTCACAGAGCTTAGTGGTTTTTCATCTCATCTGGAAGGACAGTGGGCCAAGAAAGAGGCAATGCAAGGAAACCAGGAAGAGTCTTCCATCACAGGAGTGCTAGTTCAGCTTTGGGGCCTCAAGGAATTTGCACATCTCTGAAAATATGGTGGTAAGTGCAAGACCAGATTTATGGGATACACTGAGAAAATCCATCATCTTTTCCCTCTTAGCACTGCTCCATCTATCACACACACAATGCTACATGATGAGGAGCCAGACTGCTGCCCTTTCTTATATTACACCTCCCCAAAGCCCTGAAGCGCTTGACTCCAAACTCAGAGGTCTCTCAGGCTGTTCTTTGGCAGTGGAGCATAGCACACACCATGCAGTTTGTTCTGTCTTTCCATTACAAATGTGTTTTAAGTTGCGAGTGACTTAGCCACACTTCAGCAGTTCAGCTTGACATTTCCTATGCCCTGGGTTGATTTTGTGGTGTGAAATTTTCCCAAAACCTTGGCTAATGAACCTTAAGTGGCTTTGCCAATGTTTTTGTTGTTTTTTTTTTTTTTTTAATTCACATGGTCAGGTTCTCTCCGTTGATGTCTGCAGTTCACAACTGCTATGTACCCAGCCAGCTGCTGCTGCTGTGTAGGCAAATTGTGAACTGTGAAGAAAGCATTATGTTTTCATGATACTGCTAATTCTCATTCAGGCATAAGCCCTTTTTTCCCTTTCTGAGTTAAGGTTTGCCTGGGATGGCTTGCTGTAGGGAGCTCAGGTCCATGTAGTGTGATGCAAAACCTGAGAGCCAAGAAGCATGATCGTACTAGTGTCTGACCCAGGTCTGACACAAATAGTGCCAAGGTATTGCTGAGACTTGGAGGTTTCTGCCTGATTCTCCACAGATGTTTCAGTGGTAGTGAGGTGTTTCATTGGAATGACTTTTGCACAAGTGTGGCTTTATTTTTAGTGCTTTGATTTGAAATTTTCATTTATACTGTCTTCCTTTTTCTCCACAAATTTGGTAACATCTTTACTTAGACCTAGTTTCTCAGTCCAGGTGTCATGAATTCCCTAGCTCATTGCAAGGAAAGATCTGACAACAGATCCCAACAGCACCATGATGCATGGCATGTTGGAAGGAAGGGATGCCTTCCAGAGGAGCCTTGACAGGCTTGAGAGGCGAGCCTGTGCAAACCTCATGATGCTCAAAAAGGCCAAGTGAAAGGTCCTGCACATAGCCTGGGGCAATCCTAAGCACAAGTGTAGGCTGGACAGAGAATGGATCAACAATAGCCCTGTGGAGAAAGACTTGGGGGTGTTTGTGTAAGAAAAGTGCAATATGACTCAGCAAAGCACACTCACAGATCAGAAAGCCAACCACATCCTCAGCTACATCAAAGGAGGTGTGACCAGTGGGTCAAGGGAGGTGTATCTACCCATGGACTCCACTCTTTGGACGCTCCACCTGGAACACTGTGCAGCTTGGGGCCACCAACATAAGAAAGATGTGAACCTGTTTGAACAAGTCCAGAGAGGAGTCACTAAGTGATCACAGAACTGGAGCACCTCTCCTATGAAGACAGGCTGGGAGAGTTGGAACTTTTCTGTCCGGAGAAGAGAAGGCTAGAGGGAGACTTTAGAGCCCTTGCTAGTGGCTAAAGGAGGCTTAAAAGAAGGCTGGAGAGGGACTTTTCACAAAGTCATGTAATGATGAGACTGGGGGAATGGCATTAAGATCAAGGAGGACAAGTTTAAATGGGATATATGGAAGTCTTCCTGTGCTGGTGCTGAGGCCCTGGCACAGGTTGCCCAAAGAAACCCCACCCCTGGAAGTCCTCAACAGCAGGCTGGATGGAGTGCTGAGCAACCCGCTCTAGTGGAAGGTGTGCCTGCCCATGGCATAAGGTTGGAACAAGATGTGTTTTAAGGTCCCTTCCAACCCAAACCATTCTATGATTTTATGATTCTATGAGCTGGCTCATTAGCCAGACCCCAGACTTACACATTGCTCCCCTGATGCTAAGATTAGGACATGGGTGACAGAAATGTCTAAATTAAGGTGCCATCTAACTTCCCAGTTTGCCTTTCCCAAGCAGCCTTTTCTTTAGTTTTGTTTCCCTCCATCACCCCAAATGAGATATTTCCTCTCTGGTTTGTGCAGCCAAAAAACCATTTATCTTCTTTTCAAGTCTGTTAAAAATAATCATGTCAAGGCCTGTGGAGAGCTTGAAAAATGTGCTAATATTAAGCAGACTTTCATACCAAAATCTCCATATCCCATGAAAGGTCAGTCAGTTCAGTTCATATGCTACAGGAAAGACAAATAACAGCATTAATGACTGGATCTGGTAAAGAATTAACTGCAGTCAAGTAAGTTTCTAAGGCAGCTGTGGGTCAGGGCTCTAATGTGTTAATTACTCACATGGGCTAGTTATCCAGCTAAACCCTCCTCACTGAGTGGTTATATCAGTGCGATATATGTCATGGATCTGTGAACCTGAAAAGCAATCATGTTTCTGTTGCCTGTGGTGGCTTCTTCTCTTTCACAACTCACCCTAGGGCTGGGCAAGTTGGACTGGGGGAAATCTGTTGGGAGTATTTTTGGAATAAGTTAGTGATGAGGCAGAGATTGAGAAATCTCAACTGATGTCCCTCATGGAGCAGCTGAGCTCTCCTCATGTTCATGAAGGTGGCTCATTGCTGTCTTCTAAATGTTCTGGTTGCATCTTGGGGTATGGCCAGATAACTCAGGAAATTTTTACATATTCCTAATTTGCCCCTGTAGGTCTCTCTTGGTGCCTCTGTGTCCCATCAGCTCTTTCCATCTCTCTTATCTGCTGGTGGGGACTCTGGACTTGCTTTTTGCATTGTGTCAGTGTCTCAGAGTCCCAGCTGCAGGCAACTGTTCCTATGGGTCCTGCTCATGGAGGAAATGCTCTGGAAGAGTCTGAGTAACAGGGAGCCTCTCCTCATTCCATCTGCATTACGAAGCAGAGACTTGCAAGGGTCATCTCCCCCCAGCTTCCCCTCCTTTCTCTTTTATGTCAGAGGAATCCACGATTCATCCCGCTGTGCAGTGACCCAAGGAGAGATGACCCAATTTCCCCTGTTTTCAGGTTGCCCAGTGCTTTCTGGGATCAGTGACCATACAGGCACATCCCTGCCCCTCTGGAAATGGCTTAGGCACCTGGCCCTGCTGCTGCCAGCACCACATAAGCCATCGTTGTGACTGCTTGTTACTGAAGCTCAGCACTCTCAAGGTAAGAGCCATCCAAAGGACTGTTGCTTCAAGTACCACTCACCTGAAAAGTCTCCACAAGATTTTGGAGGATTTTACAATGGAAGACGTTAATTGGCTTAGAAGATGAGGCTGTGCCATGGCCAGAGCATTTTCTGGTTTTGATGCTGGCTTAGATGTTGTTATGCTGCTTCAATGTGCAATTTTACAGGTGACTCAATATTAAAACTTTTTCCAATAGCAAATTGCATCAGTGTATCAGGCAGATGTTTGACCCTTGGGAGACCTGTCACCTCTATCCTTATGTGATGCCAAATCAACTAATTCAGCTAATGCTTGAAAAATCTTCAAGAGCTCCCTCAGCTTTCTCTTTGGTCTTTGCGTTGCCTTGAAGTGAGGCTGAGATTTTTGTTTGAGGGCTTGGCTGTGCTGTTTGTGTCTGTTGAATGAAATGGAGCTCTTCTAGGGGATGACTAACTACTGTGTACACCTCCAGGTCTTGGAGATAAGTAGAGAGGGCCACAGGACACCACCAGCCAAAAGTAATTAAATGCCCAAATCCTCAAGCGCAACTATTTTTCCAAGGGTGGAACAATTAAGGGATCCTTTATTATCTCAGACTACCTTTGGGCAGCTCTAGTGTCTTGATGGTTTCTGGGTTTCTGCAGGCCTGCTAGGTTTGTTCCCAAGAGAAAACATCACTCTCTCAAAGAGAAGATTTTGTAAGCAATCTCTAAGCTGTGTCCTGCTTTCAAGGCCGCACATTTGGTGTTTTTCTCTCTGTCTCTCTCTGGCCGGTGTGGGAGGGTGCTGGTTTTAGTACCAGCTCCTCACTTTAGTATCACACAGAAACATTATTGCACTAAGCAGAGCATTCTTCTACCAGGCTGCATATATGAGGCTTTAAGCCTCAGGCCTGGAACATGGAGCCAAATATAATAAAGCTATCTTAAGCCTTCTGATACATGGAGTCAAAGTCTTTAGGCTCGGGGGGAAAACACCACCACAACTGGTAACTCCTCATGCCCAAGAGCACAACAACAATGGTGCCCTAAACGTGGAAAAACCAGTGGCGATAAATGGTGACCCTGATGTCAGACTGGACACCAGTCCCAATATAGCTCCATTTCTATGCAACTGCTTTCCTAGCCCCTTTTTCAAATGTCCTAGTTTGAAAGGGGCTTTTAAAGCCAGGATACATTCTCTACCTGTACAAAACACTGAGCAGACCCATCAAACAGCTAATTGCTAAAGGCAAGGGGGTAACTTTTCAATAAGCAGAAGGGGGCCTGTTTATACGTATGAAGAATGGGCACACTGATTTGCACTCATAATCTTGCAGCATGCCATGAATTTGTTCATCTGTCTGCCTGTTGTTCTCTCAGTGTCTGGTCTCAAAAATAGCTGCCATAGTTTCTGTGGTGGGTGTGTACTTGCGTGACAAGCCTCTGCTACCTGCAGCAAAAAACCTGAGTTATTTCATTCTGGAAGTTTGCTCAGTAATGCCATTACTAGGCTGAAAGTTTTCAGTTGCTCATATCATAGCAATTAAATGGCACTGAACTGTCTGTTGCATGTCCTGGCTGCACTGGCTATTTCAGAGCCAGTCTCAAATTCTCCTATAATCTTCTAAAGCAAAATCCAGTCTGGCCAATACATCCTTTTCGTGCAGTAGTTTCTGGGCTGCAGCCACACCCTTGTGTAATATTCTGGCTTTGGGAGGAAGAGCTGCCTGTGCACCTCTGTAGTTCTTGTGGACCATGCCTCCTGGAGGAAGTTCCCATATCTATCCCAGTCCCTCCAATCAATTAGCAGTGCAATGGGCTTTGGTGTATGTCATGATGGCAGCCTGATTATAGGTCCTTGCTCTGGAGTTCATTAAACTGCAAGGATAAGAAAGAAAAAATACTTGGAGAAAGAGAAAGCAAGATCTACAGATGTGTGTCTCATCCTCAAATGAGCCCTGCAATACTCTTGTTTTACAGAGATTGTATTACTTGACACTGTTTTGGGCTCTTGAAATCCAGGTTGATTGTTGAGGCTTGGCAAGACCTCTCTGACTGTCTATTCTCTCTGTGTGGTGGATGGACTGTGTCAAGGGCAAGCACAGGGAGATTTCCTCCACCTCTGTCTTCCATGTGCTGCAATGTGGGGCACTCAAGTCTTGCCTGCCCTAAAGCACAATCCCAAGCATAGCTGACGGGGCCAGAGAAGGACTTTTCTAGCTCTCGAGCACTGGGAGTTTGGTCATGGGGAGGAGAAATATCTTACCTACCTGCATCAGGGTTTCACCTCTGGCCACTGAGCTACAAAGCAGGTGCCAAATTGGTGTCTCCAGAAGTGGGCTCTTCTGAGCCAATGACATCCTGATCTAGATCTCATTTCATGTGTACATGGATCACATCCCTGCAGTTAAGACTCCTGGAAATTATTTTTGCTGATAAGCACTTGGGACACATGCAACCTTTTATAAACAATCTGGAGACATGCAACCACTTATAAATACTGGTAAGTAGAGGGAAAAACAAAACCAAAACAAAATTGCAACTTAAAGAGTAATGGGAAAAGCTGTGCTCTGAGTTTGCTGCGGTTTAGTTATTTTTAGAGAAGTGGGCAAATATGCCATGTCTAGTCAGCGAGAAAAAGTGAAAAAGCAGCACAAGTAAACATGTAGCAGGTTAATTAACCTGCTGTGGGTTAACTGCCACAAGATAGCGGTAGAAGAAGATAACAATGAAGAAGAAGAAGAAAACAATGTCATCAGAGAGGCTGTTGCAAGATTGCCATGCAGTAATGCTCTCCCTTATTCCCCCAGACTCTGCCTCGCCTTCCTGGAGACTCATGCTATGGAGACACTCTGGGATCTACCTGGAAACTAAACCTGCTAAATCCCTCACAGAGGAGCCTGACTGCTTGAATGCCCTTTCTGCCTGAGCTAGACATTTAACACTAACCAGAGGAGTGCTCCTGATACTGAGTGGGGCACTGCTTTTCCACCGTCTCACTGCTAATCTACAGTGGGTGCATTTGTCCTTTCTGTGGGAACATTCATTACCATCAAAATCCCTCTATAGGTGCAGAAGGGGCTGAATGAATCTTTACTGCACATGCACAATGCCACAGAAACTGTCTATGTTGCATTTTCTGCCAAGCTCAGAATCCATTGCAGCTAATTTGAATTGAAGGGAATTCATGATGCAGAGTCAGGCATGTCACACTGCAGTTGGGAAGGCTCTCTATCTTCCTCCATGAGTGTACAGAAAATCACACTATGAAAAGCCAGTGTCCATAAAGGAGACAGAAGAGTCATGCAACTTTACTGGAATAAAGGGAGAGAGTCCCCCAGGGGGACATGCCCGTGGGGTTTTCTCTCTTGAGGTTTCAGAAGGCACAGCCTCCTTTTATCCTAAACTCCTAGCTGCATGTTACCCTCTTCCTTTTCCCATTGGCTGAGGTACTAAGAAGGTACAGACTTCTCAAACCGCCTACCACATATGCCCCCTTGAACCTGTCATTTTACCCCACAGTCCAGAAACTCAGGCTTGTGCAGAGCCCCGTGTCAGTTTCAGGAGCCAAGATGTCTGGGCTCTGCAACAAACCTACTGCTTAAACTTAGTAAAACCAATTCCAAAGACATTAACACCCATACCCTCACCCATGGAAATGTTTGCAAAGATATTAACACACATCTTCCCTCTTATGAGGATCATAGATCACAGAATACTTTGGATTGGTAGGGACATTTAAAGGTCATCTAGTCACACCTACCTGAGAGGGACCAATCTGATTTTTATTTATGCCTCAACATGTGTTATACATCAGGTGAAAAATTACTATAGGGGCTGCACCCATGCTGGGAGCCCTGTCCCTGGTGAGACTTCGCCTAGCAGCCACTCAGGCGAAAGAAAGCATCCAGAATCAATCTGCAAGCGACCCCCCTCCCCAACCCCCGCCTCCTTGCCACTGGCATATATCCCTGGATGCCCAGGAAAAAATGCCCAGGAAATCAGGCTATGGGAGGAGCCTTCGCACATAAAAGTAGTTAACCAATTAACTGCGCCACAATTCCCAGCCATTTTTCTTTGGGTTTCTTGGAGGGAGTGGGGGCTTGCCTGGAGAGTCATCTTGGCCCCACTCTCCCCCTTGCCTTTTTCTCCCTGTAGTCCTGCTTCCCTGTCCACATCTGTCCATCTGCTCTGTTTAGCTGCTTCTCCAAGGCAACTCGACGCCACGGCACCCAGTGCTCCGCTGTTTCCCCGACGGAGCGTCTGGAGCCGCCGTGCCCCGGCCCTGCCAACCTGCACCTGCTCCACGAGTGCGCCCGCAGCCGCACCAACCAACTCAGTTCTTTGGCGACAGGAGAGACACGCAGCCCGCTGCGCTTTGAAATCGCGCCCAGCCCGCCACGGGAGCCACGCAGACTCATCGCAGCTCGCAGCGCACACTCTCCGTCTGCCGAGCTGGTGCTAACAGGGCGCCTGGAGTACAGCAGTAAAGATCTGTCTTGCTTTTTGTTTCTCTCTCTGTCTCTTATCCCCTCTTTGCTCCCTTTTCTCTCCCGCTTCAGTAGGAACACTTATCTTTCTTTATCAATGAACTGTCCTCAGATATAACATTGTCACACTTGAGCTTTATTTTCGTCTAAGAATACTACCAAAAAGAATCATCCCTGACTCCTCTTTTACAGTGAGATGGGACACCCCCATTTTTGGGCAAGGGTAACCAGGTTGCTCCAAGCCCCATTCAGACTGGCCTTGGACACCTCCAGGGATGGGATATCCACAACTTCCCTGGGTGACCTGTTCCAGGACCTCACTACCCTGACACTAAAGAACTTTTTCCTAATATCCAGTGTTATAGATACATATTATAGTATTGGCTTTTTGCAAATATTAAGGTGAATGATATATGTGCAATGTTAAAAAAACTTTGCTTTCATTTCTGCTATTAAGAAAAAGTTAGACATAGTAGTAGTGGTAGCTGATATAGCTAGGAGTGAACTGTCTGTTTGGTCGGGATAACATCCAGTGAACATGTAATGAGGACCCTGCTATTGATATGCCAACTATCAGCACCTGCTGTCTGAAGAAAGTATGGACCAAGGCCCAGACTGGAAGTGATAAAGAGAATGAGCCAAACCAGAGCCAAGAAACACACATGCTCTAAAAAAGCAGACCCAAGGACAGGCCATGCTAAATAGTTCCTGGAATATATAAACTAGTTTATGGATATGTATAAGGGTATATGAATATGCAACAGGCTGATGTAATGAAAAAGGTGAATTTTTTACTAACAAAATCAGAGCAGGATAATGAGAAATAAAATAAGCCCTTAAATCACCTTTTCTTCCCCCAGTCCCTCCCTCCTTCCCACTAATAGCTCAGGGAGACAGGGCATAGGGGTTTTGGTCAGTTTGTCACATGAGTTCTCCTGCTGTTCCAGGAGAGGAGTCCTTCCCTTGTGAGACTGTGCGGTCCCTCCCATGGGAGACAGTTCTCCATGAACTTCTCCAATGTGGTTCCAATCCCACAAGCAGCAGTCCTTCCAAAGCTGCTGCAACACGAGTTCCCCCCATGGGCAAACAGTCCTCCCGAAACTTCTGCGGCATGCGTCACTCTTCCATGGGGTGCAGTCCTCCAAGGACAGGATGCTTCAGCCTGGAAGCAGGGGCCCCGTCTGTCCATGGGGTCTCCCACTGGATCACAACCTTCTCCAGGCATCCACCTGCTCTGGTGTGGTCACCTCCCCCACGGGATCTCTGCATCCCCCGTGGATCCCCATGGGCTGTAGGGGGACAACCTGCTTTACAGTGTCTTCACCATAGCCCTCACATAGCCTGCAGAGGAATCTCAGCTCTGGCATCTGGAGCACCTCCTCCTCTTCCTTCTACAGTGACCTTGTTGTCTCCATGTTGTTTTCCCTCACATATTCTCACCTCCTCCTCTTCTCTGACTAGAAGAAAAAACTGTGTGCCCCCCTTTGTTTTGATTTTCTTCTTAAATATGTTATCACAGAGGCATTTCCACCATCTCTAATTGGCCCAGGCTTGGCCAGCAGCATCTCCATCTTCAGAGCCATCAGGGATTGGGTCTGCCAGTCATGGTGGAAGCTTCTTGCAGATTCTCACAGAAGCCACCTCTGCCCCCGCTCCCCCCATCTCGCCCAC
Source organism: Dicaeum eximium (assembly GCA_013396995.1). Taxonomy (NCBI): domain Eukaryota; kingdom Metazoa; phylum Chordata; class Aves; order Passeriformes; family Dicaeidae; genus Dicaeum; species Dicaeum eximium. The sequence continues at coordinate 43,491 of VWZP01003642.1, forward strand.
CCCCCCCACTATCAAAAACCAAGCCTTGCAAAACCAACGCTGCTCCCTTCAGGTACTCAAAGGCAGCAGTTAAGTCACCCCAAAGCCTTCTCTTTTCCAAGCTAAGCAATCAAAATCTCTTAGACTTTCCTCATAGGAGAGGTGCTCCATCCCTCTAATCAATTTGGTGGCCTCTTCTTGACTCACTCCAACTCTTCCATGTGCTTCCTGTCATCGGACCTAAGAGCTGGATGCAGCTCTACAGGTGGTTATCACCTGAGCAGAACAGAAGGGCAGAATCTCAAAATCTCTTAGACTTTCCTCATAGGAGAGGTGCTCCATCCCTCTAATCAATTTGGTGGCCTCTTCTTGACTCACTCCAACTCTTCCATGTGCTTCCTGTCATCGGACCTAAGAGCTGGATGCAGCTCTACAGGTGGTTATCACCTGAGCAGAACAGAAGGGCAGAATCGCCTCCCTCCCCCACTGCCCACATGGCTTTTGAAGTGCACGTGGCTGGGGCATGTACAGCCTCTTACCCAGCAGCATGCCAAGGTCCTTTTCCCAGGACAGATTCTTGCTCTGGATCTGTTCATATCCCCCTGGATTGTTGCTGGGGGTTGCCCTAACTGACATGCAGCACCTTCTATTTGGTCTTCTTAAACCTCCTGAAATTCCCATGGTCCCAATTCTTGAGCCTATTCAGGTCCCCCTGGATAGCCCCATCCTCCAGGTGTGTCACCTGCACTGCTCAGCTTCGTGTCATCAGTAGACTTGCTAAGACAGCACTCAATCCCTTTGTGTCATTAATTAAAACATGAAATAGCACTGGTTCCAGTACAGACCCCTGAGGGACACTACTGGTCACTGATGTCCATCAGGACTCTGAGGCATTGACTGCTATACGCTGGGTGAGACCATCCAACCCATTCCTTACCCATCTCACAGTCCACCTGTTGAATCCATCACTCCCGTTTGGAGAGAAGGATGTTGTGGGGGACCATGTCAAAGGCTTTACCAAAGTCCAGATAAATGACATCTGTAACTCTTCCCCTGTCCACTGAGGTAGTCACCCCATCATAGAAGGCCATTGGGTTGGTCAGGCAGGACTTTGCTTTGATGACATCATGCTGGCTGTCAAATCACCTCCCTATCTTCCTTGTGCCTTAGCACAGCTTCTCAGAGGACCTATTCTGTGATCATCCCAGGCACAGAGGTGAGGCTGACAGGGTGGTAGCTCCCAGGGTCCTCCTTTCTGGCCTTTTTAAATATGGGTACGGTGCTTGCCCTTTTCAAATCAGCTGTGACCTCACCCGACTCCCATGATTTTTCCAATATCATGTAGAGTGGCTTGGCAACAAAATCAGCCCGTTTCCTTAAGATTCTGTGATGCATCTCATCGAGTTCCATAGACTTGTGCACATTCAAGTTCCTCAGGTGGTCATGAACCCAATCTTACAGTGTGAGGGGCTTTGTTTCCCCATGTTGTAGATGGGGAATGTGATGGTTGGCTCTCACAATTAAGGGATGAATATTATGTGTATGTTAAGAAAAGAGTATATTGATGTATAGTTATGTTACTGTGATATGTTTTCCCCATAGTCCCTTTTCCAGTCCCCCTCGTATTGTTGTCACTGTACCAGGCCTTGGTAGTCGGGGCATTTGGGGGGTAGGGCAGGCTTGTTACTAGGAGGCATGGCATGGCAACACCTGACATCCAATCAAATTGCAGGAAAGTAGTCTCCACCAATGGACGGCGAAGGAGAGTTGACTGACAGGCTTTAGGAGGGGTTAGGGTCACCTGATGCAACATCAGGAGTATAAAAGGTGGAGCAGCCATTTTGTGGACAAGCACATGGCAGTTTAGTCCCATGCTCCCAGCACACCATTCTTTTTCCTTAATCAGTCCTTTGTTGTATTTTGTTAAGGTTTTTAAAAAACCTTTAAAATTTTTAAAAGTGAGCGTCATTTTCTTACACCCAGTCCCCATCCTCCTGTCCATCCATTCAAGAGCTGCAGGAAGAAAGGTTGTCATTGAAGACTGAGGTAGAAAAGTTTCCAGGCATGGGGCATTTATCACGTCTCTGGGCAACCCGTGTCAATGTTCCACCATACTAATTACAAAACAACCTTCATCCTGGTCTGAATCTACCTTCTTTTATTTTAAAAGCATTACTCCTTGTTCTGTCACTTCAGGTGCTACTAAAAACCCCATCCCCAAAGGCTGTGCAGTGTAGGTGCTCAGCTTTAGGGTGACTTCAAATCCATCTCTTCCTGCATCAATCCCTCTTTGCTTGATGGAGATTACTTCCTTCCTGTGGTAGTTTGAGGTCTGACCATGGAATTCATCCTGTTATTCCTTCTGGTTTGCATGTGCACAGGAATCTGCAAAGATATAGGATGAAGCATACCTTAGAGAAGAAATTTTCCTGCGCAGCATGAACTGGGCAAACACCCAATGGTAGGAACACAAAAACCTCATATAAAAATATGAAGCAAAAGAACAAGCGAGAGAAATCATTCCTAAGTTTCCTCTCTGCTGAGAGAGATGGTTGTAAAGAATGAATCAATTTGGGCACATTCTGCAAAATGAGACATTATGTCTTTCTTGTCTGTTGTTTTTTCTAATGTTTCCTCTTCCCAAGATGAGGCAGGGTTTTGCATGGAGGTAATATAGTTGCTTTTGTGCAAGAATGAAACAAGCTTCCCCATCCTGTAACCAGAACTTTGTCATAAATGAACAAACATCTGTTGAATTGAACTGTTCTTCATGTTTGGGGTTTTTTCTTCTAAACAGGAAAAACACCAAAAAAATTGAGTGTGTGATCAGCAGGATATACTCAGGCAAAGGCAAGGAATTAGGTGATTGTTGTGGTTTTAGACCCAGCTGGCAGCTCAGTCCCTCATTCATTCCCCTCAGATGACATGAGAGAATAGGGAGGGTGAAAGAGAGAAAACTCTAACAAATGTGTTGGGAGAGAGACAGTTTAATAGGTAAAGCAAAACAAGGAGCTCATTCCACTTCCCATGGTCAGGCAGGTGTTCAGCCATCCCTAGGACAGTAGGGCTCCACCATGTGTGTCAGTGATGCCATCACTCTGAAGGCTTCTCCATTCCTCCTTCTCTCCTCAGCTTTATATGCTGAGGATGGTGCCATATAGTCTTAGGTCAGTTGGGGTCAGCTGTCCCAGCCATGTCCCATCCCAGCTCGGTGTGCATCCCTTGCTGGTGAGGTGGGGTAAAGAGCAGGAAGGGTCTTGGCCCTAAGTCCTGCTCAGCAATAATGAAAACATCCTTGTGTTACCAGCACTATTTCCAGCACAAATCCAAAATGTAGTCACATACCAGCCACTATGAAGAAAATTATCTCAGCCAAACCTAGCACACCGATTTACAGTTTGCAACACACTTCAGTTAAGTGTCTGAAACAGCAAGCGGGGGGAAAGAGGCTGAACTGATCTGTTGTTGTAATGAGTTGTGCTTTGCTCCAGGGGAAACATCTTCATTTCAGCTCAGCTCTTTACAGCACAAGACAAGAATTTTTAGGAAAATTATATTTCTCAGGAAGGTCAGTGAGTGCTAATTGCTCAGAGATGTAATATTCTTCTCATGGTTCTGGGTATTTCAGCCACAAAATCCCCTCAGCTCACAGGTTCTTAGCTGGTGAAACTCAAGAACTCTCTCAGGATTATAGCACAAATTTTGCAGCAGCTGAAAAACTGCTCACCTCTGGATGCAAAAAGATTAAAAAGAGCAATTCTGAATCAGATGTAAATGTCCATATATAATTAGCTTTTTGCAGTCCAGGTGCACAGCAGTCAATAGCAAAGCTACTGATTCCATGGGCAATACAGCAGTGTGAACTTGCTAGCCCTGCTTTAATTCTATTCCCAGAAGATTGCTTTGTATATTTCATAAGTAAATCTCTGTCAGGTTTTTCCTGGGTTCCCTGTAGTTCATCTAACAGCAGCACTGCAGTTCAGTGACTGGTTGTGCTACAAAAAACTTAGTAAAGACATTGTACAAAAAAAACCCCAAACAAACCTCTTTCACCTCATCTTGTCAGAACTGAAAGTCTCCTAATACTGCTTTAGGCGCAAGAAATCTGGTAGATATTATTTGAATCTCACCTACTGGAAAGGGGGAGGCAGGGAGGAATGTTAACTTTGACCTTGCTTCTTGTCCAAGTTCTTACTTTCATTCTGCAGACGAGAAGTCTCTGTGGGCAGAAGGACCCACCCAGCCCCCAAACTCTAGCAGAAAATTATTAGAAGACTTAAGTGTAATGAAAACTGTTGTAAACCATTTGCTGATGGTTACACCATGATGAAGGCTGTGCCTTCTCTCCAAAGGAGTATGATGAGATATCAGATGTACAGTCTTGTTTGTCATGTTCAGTCAGGAACAGATCTGAGGGCAGCTAATAAACTTATCTGCATCTGATTAAATTGCCAAACCTACCCTCTCCCTGCTCCCTACCCTCACTCCCTCCCCCGATCAGTTAGGCACAACAAGCCAAATATTGCATGACAAATTTCATTGGAGTGATTGAAAATCAAGATGAAACAGCATATTTTTCATCAATGTTATCCCAGGAAATAAAGATAAATTCCCCCACTTCATATTTTAACATAGCTTATCATAATCACTGGTAATAGCAACCAAATGTTTTGCTTTGTTGGAATCCAAATGGATTCCTTTGTTTTAAAGGGGACTGGGGGAACAGTTTCTTGGTTGAAGGCTCATTAAGTCTAATTTCAAATTAGTGTCAGGGGTCACTTTCACTTTATGTTGCATTTCTGATGAGCAGTTGAATTGGTTTGGCAAGGCCTGTTTTTTGATAGCAGGGGAGGCCATGGACGTGGCTTCTGTGAGAAGCTGCTAGAAGCCTCCACCATGTCTGGCAGACCCAATCCCTGATGGCTCTGAAGATGGAGATGCTGCTGGCCAAACCTGGGCCAATTAGAGATGGTGGTAATGTCTCTGTGATAACATATTTAAGAAGAAAATCAAAACAAAGGGGGGCACACGCAGTTTTTTCTTCACCATGGTAAAGCAGGTTGTCCCCCTACAGCCCATGGGGATCCACGGGGGATGCAGAGATCCCGTGGGGGAGGTGACCACACCAGAGCAGGTGGATGCCTGGAGAAGGTTGTGATCCAGTGGGAGACCCCATGGACAGACGGGGCCCCTGCTTCCAGGCTGAAGCATCCTGTCCTTGGAGGACTGCACCCCATGGAAGAGTGACGCATGCCGCAGAAGTTTCGGGAGGACTGTTTGCCCATGGGGGGAACTCGTGTTGCAGCAGCTTTGGAAGGACTGCTGCTTGTGGGATTGGAACCACATTGGAGAAGTTCATGGAGAACTGTCTCCCATGGGAGGGACCGCACAGTCTCACAAGGGAAGGACTCCTCTCCTGGAACAGCAGGAGAACTCATGTGACAAACTGACCAAAACCCCTATGCCCTGTCTCCCTGAGCTATTAGTGGGAAGGAGGGAGGGACTGGGGGAAGAAAAGGTGATTTAAGGGCTTATTTTACTTCTCATTATCCTGCTCTGATTTTGTTAGTAATAAATTCAATTTGTACTTCTAAGTTGAGTCTGATTTGCCCTTGGAGTGTTTTTTCCTGGTCCTTATCTCAACTCATGAAGCCTTTGTTAATTTTTCTTTCTCTCTTCTGCCCATCTGTTAATATGGCTGGGGTTTTAGGATCAGTCTGACCCAAGACCACTGTATTATCCCGGATAGATGGGTCCCTTCTCCAGGTTCTTTGGATAGTCTCCCAGCCACAGGCTTATCTTAGCAAGCAGTTCAGCTTTATAGTGGTATCAGCTCTTTGGTGATTTCAGCTCTTTGGTGATTTCCAGCTCTCTGCTTGCTAAGTGCCTTGGCAGACAGGGAAGAGAGAGAGGAGAAGGCTGTATGATGTTCCACAGATGCCTTTATTGCGAAGGGGTCTCTGCGAAGGGTCAGTGACAGCTCTCCCGCTTTCACTGTGCAGGAGTGGTGTTTATATAAGGTTTGGGGGAATTGAAAACTGTCCAATGGTAAGGGTCGAGGCAAAAGTGACCTATGGCATTACAGAGGTACAGAACGGAAAAGGAGTTCTCGATTAGGTCTGCTTTTACATGACTTGACATTTTCTTATCTTAAGCTGACCTCTATGGTGACCTCCACAGAGGCCTCACAGCCTCTGCTACAATCTGTGGCAGTGGAGGATGAGCGAGCAGCTTTTGTGGGTGCCTGGCGTTGGGCCAGTGTCAAACCACGACAGCAGTTTTTACTGAAACACCTGTCCTGGCTTAATGACTGCAAGTAAGAGCAGGGCTGTGGAAGTCAGAGCGGTGTTGGAGGGGAAGGAGGCTGGGCCGCTGTTCTGGGATTCATCACCACTGAAATGCAAACCTTCATCTAAAGTGGCTCTTTACAAGCAATTTTTCCAAAGAGACAGAGGGTTTCTGGAGATCCCATGTTCTGTCCCTGTCTCTGACATTACCCAAAGTATCTTCCCAGGTATTCTGAACTCTATGGATTTCAGGTATTTGTTTGTTTGTTTGCTTGCTTGTTTGTTTGTTTGCAATCACAACATGCAGTGGGAGAGTGTCTTCCAAGACTTTCCATATGCCAGCTAGAGGTTTACTGATAGATCCTCGACAATCTGCTGGTGCTATTTTGCTCTCCCTTCCATTGTTCTCCAGTTCCCCAAGGTTCCTGATTGATAGGATGCTGATCAGTGAAATAAAATTTGGAGCTTGAAAACTTTCCTAACCCTAAGTAATTTAAACTTGCTTAATACTGATTTATGACACAGCAAAGGCCGCACATGGCAATATTGCAAGTCTGACCCCTTATTAATTGAACAGCAGTAGTATTGTCACACCAATGGGAACCTTTACCTTCTCAGCCAAAACTGAGAATCTCTTCCTGAGAGACACATTGCATAGTACACTGGCTGCAAACTCCCTGTGGAGGTGGGGAGGAGGTGGTCACAGAGGGTGGTGAGGGTGTAAAGAAGCACCCCTCCATGTCTGGCATCATCTAGGGTGCATCAAAAATGGAGCTAGAACAAGAAGAAAGATGTTTGTAAAGCAGAAAGTTGGGGCTTAAGAGGATGATCTAAGTTCTGTAGAGTTTCTTTCCTGGTTTGTTTTTTGCCCCAAAATCTCAATTTCTTCAGAGATAGTCTTCTCCTCTGGAGTTTATAGGATTTTTGCTTCTGACTCTAAGGGAAGCACTTTCAAACTTGTCTACAAGCTTGTTCTATAAGCTGAGAAATAGTTTGCTCATTAGTTCTTTTGTTTCTTCTTTCTTCTGCAAATGTGTGCTGGTTTGAAGGTAAACCAGTGGGGAAAATTAACCCCACACAAATACCTTGTGATAGATTTCAAGTTGGAGTTACAATTTATAATAGAAATATTACAATAAAGGTGATGGTACAGAAACACTGTCTTAAACTGTTGGTTAGTGGTGGTGGTCGCAGTCGGATTAAGCAATGGTTGCAGTGCTGTTGAAATGATGGTTGTGGTCTCGTTGAAAGCAGTGGTCCTGTGGAAATTCAGATTCCCCTTTGGATGTCTAGTGGTGTGGGTGTCCCAGGTTCCCAAACCTCAAGATTATATGGTCAGGTTCAAGTGGTACCTCCTCCAGAGCAGAGAGTTACACAGTGGAATGATATAATTCTACGAGTAATAGAATATTTTTGGAGTCCTTGAAGCTATGAGTACATGATGACCCATTAGCAGCAATGACCCCCTTCAGAATGGGTGTGACTCTTGGTATCACAGCTGGGTCATTGTGAAAATTAGTGTCCTGGTTTAGGGTAATTTTGAGAGAAAATCCTCTAAAGGAGTTTTCTCTAGAAAGCAAATTCAAGCGGCTCCTCCCCCAACTGGTTCGGGAAAAAATTTCCTTGGAGAAAAGTGGAAAAAACTATTTATTTAACAAGCAAAACCGTTCACCAGCACGAAAAGAAAATTGAACAATATTAAACAATAAAACTCTTGCCACTCCAGAAGAGATGACAAACTCAGAGAGTCCCAGGATGTAATCAGTCCCTCTGGCACTGGTGGGCCACAGGTCTGAGCTCCCGGTCCTCTTCTTGGTGTTCAGTCCAGAGCAGGTTTAACCAGGTCCAAAGAAAAAAATGAAAGAACTGCAGTCCAAAGAACTTCTCTGCCTCAGCTAGCTAAAACTAACTAAAAGTGAAGAAGCTTCTGTCCCGCTGCAGACACACTGTCCTGCCGAAGGGATGTGGAGGAGGGAAGAACAAAGTGTGAAAACAAACTGCAGCCTTCATCCTCTCTTTGCTCTCAGAATCAATCTTAAAGGTGCAAAAACTTATTTTCTGAGCTACACAGACGAATGGGGATAACGAGCCTCATAAAGTCAACCCAGGACAATGGGTTGAGGAAACACTGCCTTGCAGGGTTTGGGTGTGCACTGGGTGGCTGTTGCAAATGACCCAGCATTAACAGTTCGCCAAGAATAAATAGTTCGGTTATACCCATATTGGCACTCTTTCTCCTGTAACCAAGCCCTAATTTTTTAACAAAAAAAAATTATCACAGCACAGTGGGATAACACTGGGGAGCAGGCTGACCTGTCAGACTTCAACCCATAAATTTCAGTCTTCAATTTAAACATCATAACAATAAAAAAGGGCTGTGGAGGAGAATGTCTCTCAATTGCAAAAACATCTGGCATTTTTGTGTTCTGTTGGAGGATTGGCAGCCATACCCCATACAGGACAAGTAAGACCATGGCTGGCCATGGGAGGGGAGCTCTTTCCTAAGGCCTGAGTAGAGAATGTTGAAAGGTAGCATCATCCAGTGATAAGTTGCCATTGCCTTACCCTCTGTCAAATCACACATGGTACAAAAGGAAGATGAGAGGAAAATAATTAAATCTCAGGAATGCAGTTGGAGGGTCACAGGGGAGCTTAAATGCCTTAATGAAAATTTAAGCTTGAAACATTTGTTTTCAAGGCTTGTGTTTTGAAATTTTTAGGGAAGCTGAGTAATGAGAGTGAAGTGCCCCTGGGTTCTCTGCTTTAAGTGTAGGCTCAGAGAAAACACCAGGATAAATGCCGGAATAATCTCTTCTAGTTAATGGCGGGATTTCAGACCTAAGCTATTGCGTAATTTCAGGTGCAAGAGTTATATGACTCCAGTGAAATACCACTCATGAACCAGAGGAGCTTCCTGGGCAAGATCATTCCTGCACACTTAGGGCAGGATAAAAGAGGTTTGGCATTGCACTGGCATGGATTACAAATATGTATGGTAAGAAGAACAGGTGGAAAGGAAAAGCTGAGACTAGGAGCATCTTTATCTGTTGCAGCTGTTTTAAATTATCTGTTCATGTCCGCTGTACCTACTGGAGCTGGAGTTTCCCTAGGGCATTTGGGGCACTGAAATTCAGAAAATAAAAGGGGCACTGTCTTTGTAAAATCTCAAAGAACAAGACCTCAGTTTTGTATCTGCTCCAAAAAATAACACTGCTGAGGCAGTAACAGTCCTCCCTGGAAGCTGATGTCATCACTTCAGTCATATTTGTTCAAGGAAAAAACACTCTCTATTGTAACACTTTCTGTAATTTTTTGACATCCAAACAAGCCCAATGGAGTTTCAGTTCACCCTTCTGACTTCAGAGTAGCAAGCTTCAGCTAATGGTAGACCATTAGAAAACTTTACTGCTACAGACAACAAACAAGCTATCCCCCCACCACTTGCTTTTCACTTTCTAGATAAAATTTACTGCAAATCTTGTTGTGCTGTGTGGAGTATGTTACAGGATTGACAATGTAATGTGACAATGTTTTTAAATAACAAAAAATCCATAAATTGTAAAGAGGGGCTGGATTATATCTAATTTTTAAGCAGCAGATTTATGGAAAGTGCTCCTTGTCCTGTTACCCATACCCTGCTGTTGCAGGCAGCAGCATTACCAAGGGCTCGGACAGCTGAAGTGCAAGCAGACTCTCAACAGAGGATGGGACATTCCAGGTATTTATTGGCCAGACTTGTATGGCCAAATCCACAAATATGTTTCTGTGACTGACTTCTTGTTCAGACACCTTATTTCTTACTCATTTCAATACCAAATAAAGCACTGAAACAAAAGCTCGGCATTGACATCTGTAAAGCTGGGACCTGCTGCCTGTGGCAGAGCAGTGAGCTAACAAGCTAGGCAGAGACCAGCCACCACACTGCAACTCTGTAGCTCTCTATGACCATCGTTTTATTGTTAATTTCCCTATCTGCTGCAGTGCTGAAATGACAAGGACAGAACAAATCGCCAGGCAGATATCAGTAAAGATGGATTGTGCTGACAGAGGAACCACATCAGCCTCCACTCTCTTCCTGTCCTCTCTCTCCAGCAATGTGATGTGGTCCATGTGCTGTTGCATCCACTTGAAGCCAGAGCTGTTAATATAACATTGCAAGGTAAGCTTGCACTTCATGATGTGGTGTTTGTCTGTCTGTATGGCTCCCCTTTCAGGTTCACAGTGACCATACTCCTGCAGAACCCCAGGTGTTGCTGCGGGTCTGAGTTCACTCTACTATATCTGAGCTGTGCATCAGAGTAAATCCCTGGATGACCACAAGCCTTTTTCCAACCTCACTTGTCCCAGCATGACAGCTTTGTAATGGCCTCAGGCCAAGCTTTCAGCTGGCTCAAATGGGTACAACCTTGACCTCCAAAGGGCTGTGGCTCTCCCAACAGCAGAGAGTTTGTGATCATCACTGATTTAAACAAGATTCAATTGTGAAGATGCAGCAGTGTAAAACAGATGTATCGTGAAGATATTTTATAAGTTTCTTAGATGAAAACTTGCTAAATTCCCTTCCATGGGAAAAGCTCATTTCTCTGCAGATTTCTGTAAAAACAAACCTGTGTCTGTGTGTGGATTCAAGGACAACAGATGCATTCCTTTGCCTGTCTCCTGATATAGGAGATGTAGTTTTCTCTTTCTCAGCCAATGATGTAGAGGTTGTAATCTCTCTGACTTTGTAAGCATTCCAGAGTCTTGCTCTGAACGTGGTGGAGGAAACATGTAACTCTGAACGTGGCCACCTTAGCCCTAAAGCCTTCTGAATAATGGAGTCATTCTAAGAAATCATATAAGCCTTCTGATACTGGAGTCAAGGAGACTCATTCAGCACCCAACGCAAGAACCTATTGTAATAAATGGCTTTCCAGGCACAGATCCTTTAAAACAACACAGTTGCAAAGAAAGAAGTAAATGAAGTGTGGTAGGTAGGGCCCGGCGTTCGGAAGATTTCGGGCTGTACAGCACCCCTTCCCCCCGTGGCCATGTTAAGTCCTTCCCTACCCCAAACAATTTTACCCAGTTACCAACCCCCAGTTATGCCCCAATATAGTAATCCCGGTTATGCCCAGTTGTGGCACTACGAGGAGGGAGTGACGTAACCCACCAAGGTTATATATTCCCATATC
>VWZP01003642.1:55841-70874 GCA_013396995.1 Dicaeum eximium
CCAACCCAAACCTGACAGAGTCCTGCTGGCTTTGCTATGATGTAAAGCCTCCCTTTTATGAGGGAATCGCCCTGAACACCTCCTTTAGCTATTCCATGGCCGACAATCCACACCAATGCAGATGGGACACCCCCCAGAGGGGGATGACCCTGAACTATGTCATTGGCCAGGGCGTGTGCTTTGGCAACGTGACCCTAGCTAAACGGAGAGGAAACATCTGCTCCAAGATCATCACACCTCTAAGAAAATCACACAAATGGATAATTCCATCCCAGTCAGGGATGTGGGTGTGTCATTCGACAGGTGTGAATCCCTGCGTGTACCTTCCCAAATTTAATCAGTCTGCAGACTTTTGTGTGCAGGTCCTGATTGTTCCTAGGCTCCTGTACCACCAGGAAGAGGACATGTATTGCCTCCTAGAAGGATCCAGCCACCAGCTCCGTAAGAGAGAGCTACTAACAATCATCACCGCCGCCATGCTACTCAGTCTAGGAGCGACAGGTGCAGGCACAGGAATCTCGGCTCTCATCACCCAGAACCGAGGTCTTTCCCAACTGCAGGTAACAATTGATGAGGACTTGCAGTGAATAGAGAAGTCCATCTCCTTCCTGGAGAGATCAGTTTCATCACTCTCCGAGGTCGTGCTGCAAAATCGTCGAGGTCTGGACCTTCTTTTCATGCAACAGGGAGGAATTTGTGCAGCTCTTGGGGAAGAGTGCTGCTTTTACGCAGACCACACAGGAGTCATCAGGGACTCCATGGCAGAACTCAGAGACAGACTTAACCAAAGGAAAAAGGACAGAGAGGCCCAACAGGGCTGGTTCGAGTCCTGGTTCAATCAGTCACCATGACTCACCACCCTGATTTCCTCACTGATGGGCCCACTTGCAATGCTGCTTCTAACCTTGATTTTCAGACCATGTCTCCTAAACAGGCTGGTTGCCTTTGTCAGGAACTGCCTGGGAAAGGTTAACCTTTTATTTGTTGGCCAGAAGCAGATGCTTTAGGCCACAGTTCGGACATTTGTTACACAGATCCCTGGTTGTGACAGTTTACCCCATTCTGCTTGTCCAAGTTTGTATTACCCCCTTGTTTACCCCTGTTTCAGACTCGTTGTGCACCCGTTTACAGTTTGGCATTGTTATGTTATCCCTTTGCACCCTTACTACCCCTGTTTATGGTTACCCTATCGGTCATGGGAGAGGGGGGGAGATGTGGTAGGTAGGGCCCGGCGACCAGAAGATTTCAGGCTGTACGGTAGGCAGCATCCCTTCTCCCCATGGCCATGTTAAGTCCTTCCCTACCCCAAACAATTTTACCCAGTTACCAACCCCCAGTTATGCCCCAATATAGTAATCCCGGTTATGCCCAGTTGTGGCACTACGCGGAGGGAGTGACGTAACCCTCCAAGGTTATATATTCCCATGCTGGGATCCAATAAACGCCATTTGCCATCCACCACATTGGTGTCTGTGAGTCATTTGGCCTGAGTGGCTCGGGAGAGGCCGGGTTGCTGTGCCGCCCCTCAGAACCAGGTCACACGCCTTCCAATCAGAAGGCAACAATGAAGCTAATTGTAAAATACAAAACAATACAATACAAAACAAAACAAAACAAAAAGACCCCAAACCTGTGTGAAAAGCATTTCAGCAGTATGGTTGTTCTCATCTGCAATAAAATACCCTGTAATACAAAACTCTCAGTTATGCAAAAATTACTTAAAGCCAGTGGTACCTATAGGACTGCACCTCTTTTTAGGCAGTTTTACTTAATATTTTTGCTATACAGCACTCAAACTCTCACATGGTGCAACCAAATGCTGTATTTTTCACTATTCTTTCTGTGACATGGCAGAGGATGTATGCTTCTTCTGTGGACAAGGAGGTAAAAGCATACCCAAAGAGCATTGTTGGCTGCAGAAAGAAGTCCAGCATAGCAGCCTGTATTGTTATTATTCAAATAGTTTCATACCACCTAAAGAAAGCATTGCATGAAGCAAGAAACCTGAAATGGCTCCAGCTAGCCCAAGGAGGGCAAGCATTTTATTCCCTCCCCAGCCTTGACAGAACACATACACCAAATTAACAGTGATCCTCCCAGTCCAGATTTGGGTTGATGAATGGGGAGAGCCCTGCATGCACTCCATGTTGAACCAGAAGGATTTTGCTTTGGGCAAACTGACATGAAGAGAAGTACAAATTCACCAAGCTGGAAAGGAGAATGAATATATGGATTTATGGGTGGAGACAATTCATTTGGAAGAGGAGTGATTGAGAGAATGTAAGTGAGATGAGGAGCTAGACACTGCTGGAAAGGTTTAAATGGCTAGTTTCTGAATTAGGATCTTAAGCAATGGACAACACAGACTCTGCCCTGTTTTACGAGCTTCTGAGAGACCATGCAGGGTGAGCAGAAGCTGGTTGTGTCCATCTCCAGAGGTAATCTCACTCTGCTTCCCAGAAACTGCAACCCTCATGTTGCACGTGATAACACAAAGATACCATATAAAGCAGAATTTTCATGGTCAACTGAGGAAGCCTCAACCTTTTGAGATCTATCTGGGACTTGCCATCACCATCAGACCTCAGGGAAGTCACACACAGGACATACCCATCTCCCTCTCAGCTATGATGCTGAGTGATTAGTCTTTGCTGCAGAGAACTAATTCAGTCCTCATGCTAGAGGAAGCCCTATTTCAGTGAGTAGAAAGATACAGCAGCAATGATGAGTACCTTTGAATCCTAGGCTATCATGTTTGGATACTGAGTTCAGAGCAGCTGTCCTGTCATTCTGCAGCAAGACCTTGAGCCAGAGACATGGAGGTCAGAGAAAATAAGAGAGCAAGAGAGCAGCAAATGTTTCATTCTTTCAGTCAGTGAAGCCTCAGAAGCAATAGCTATCCCAGTCTTCAGCATGGGGGTTGATGATGAATGGTTTTATTACCAATGATAATTTAAACCATGTGCAAAGTTTATAATGTTTGTCTCCTTGCCCTCAGAACTCCCTGTGGGAGTTCTACTTTAAAGATGCCTTTACAGTTCACTTCCAGTGTTGGGATAAATGAAGCAGTACAACATGACAGAGCACTTTTCTTGTTCTCTTTCTGAAAATCTCTCATGAATTTGGGGTACATTTCTCTCCCCTTAATTTGACTTTATTTTTCTTCCCTTACTTCTCAAGTGCCATGTCACTCTGTCCACGCCCATGAGGACAGGCAGCAATTGTGAGGGGTCAGCACAGAAGAAAAGTGGGTGACAGGTCTTAGGTGGAAAATCTGAGGGTCCTTTATGCTTCTGCCTCAGCAACAGGAGCTCCCAAATACACTCAAACACTAAGACTTTGAAAAAGGAGCAATCCCAACTGATATACATCAACAAGGAATATTCTAGCAACATTCTAACCAATTATAATAGGCAACATAATTTTTATTAAGGTAGTAACTCCCATGATCCCCTTAGAACAAACTTTAACTCTCCCTAACTTGAAACAGTGTCCCCAAACGTAGGGTGTTGCTTTCCATGGCCTCAGGTTGATTCTGCCTATGGCTGGCTTGCTGGTCAGGCCAGGCCACTGGATCTCCACGCTTAAGAAACTGCCAGATGTCTTAAACATGTTTAAAAATACATGTTCTTTATTGTAATCCATTATCTAAGGTTCCCATATGGGCTCCACCATCAGAGACTGACAAATTGATAGCATGGTTTGCATGGGGCACCAAGGATAGGATGGGTTGGAGACAGAATTATGCACATCCTCTGTGTTTCTGCCTTTATTGAAAAGCAGGAATGGGCTGTGTCAGGTGAAGGGCATGAGCAAGATACAAAGCAATGATCTAGTTACATGGGATTAAGAGACTGCAAGATGGAGACTAATAAGGAGAAAATTAAGGAGGGGCATAGAGTTTCCTCCAAAAGAGTTTGCTGGTGGTTTTGTTTGTGTGCAACTGGAGATTCTGGTTTATTACAAAAGGATTTATGTTCGAGATAGGTGCAATCTGAAATCTGAATTCTCACACAGCTTGGAGGGGTTTGAATTTAGAGCTGTATACAAACCACATCATGTATATCCAGGAGCTTAGAACAGAGAAAGGTGTTGTGTTAAGAGGCAAATGACGAGGATTCATAAAGGCAATTTGTATTACTCTTGTCACCATCAGTCAGCAAAATCAAGGAGGGGTTGTTCCCTTCCTGGGCTGATTAGCAGCATGAGTTTCTGGAGGAAATACACACGTGTAAAGTATGTGTTCTATGCATGGTCTTGAGTTAAACTTTTTAGTACACAGTCTGTTGCGCCTTTAAACCTGCACAGTGAAACAGCTATGGCTGTGTTCAGCAATGACTCACGCAGAATGTGCAAAATATCCTAAGTAACCAGACACAGCATTATCAAACCATCAAATTACTATTTTGGAGGCTGGTTCTTGTAGGGGACTGCATAGTTTAGGTAGACACTTCCTTCAGAGCCTTGGATGAATATTGGTGCTGGTCTGGTGCTGGTCTCAAAATCATAGAACAGCTTGAATTGGGAGGGAACTTTAAAGGTCATCTAGTCCAAAACCCCTGCTATGGCAGGGACATCTTCCACTAGATCAGACTGCTCAGAGCCCCATCCGACCTGGTCTGTTTTTGGGAATGGGGCATCTACTACCACTCTGGGCAACCTGTGCCAGTGTTTCACCACTCTCATTGTAACAAATTTCCTCCTTATATCTGGTCTGAACCTCCACTCTTATACTGTAAAACCATCATACCTTGTCTTATCACAATAGGCCCTACTAAAGAGTGTGTTCCCATCTTTCTTATAAGCCCCCTTTAAAGTACAGAAAGGCTGCAATAAGGTCTCCCTGAGGCCTTCTCCAGGCTGAATAACCCCAACTGTCTCAGCCTGTCTCCATAGTACAGGTGCTCCAGCCCTCTGATAATCTTTGTGTTCTTTTCTGGACCCACTAAAAGTTCTACATCTTTCCTGTACTGAGGACTTGTTCCCTCATGACTTTTCAGTCCCCAAGGAAATGAAAAAAATCATTTCTCATCCTGCCAATCTTCATGTTGGGTTCCTGCAAGTCTAATTGGCACAGAAGGGAAGTAGCAGAGCTGTATCTGGGGCAGTTTAGGTCTCAGTTTCTAGCAGGAGATTGCATTTTACCCACATCATTACAGAAAAGCTTTGATTCCTGACTGCATTAGTCAAACTCATGCTGCAGTAGCTCAGCACAGCCTCTGTGCAAGACCCACCCCAGCTGAGGTGTAGGGAGCATATCTTGTAGGCCACCTCCAGCTGATAGCAAGCAGATGGAAGTCCACTAGAGATGGAGACCCAAACCGTCAGAGCCATTTGCCTTTGGTCTGGTTTTCCAGCAGAACAGGGTAATGCTCATTCCATTTAACTCTCCCGGGTTTTGTCCAAGCAGTGGAATGTGGGAAGGAGAAGTCCACCAAGGCACTGAAGAGGGATGCTTGAGGACCTTGTCACATCTCTTGCCCAAAGTACAGGCTGTTTTTGTGACCTCAGGCAGTCATTAAGTGTAGGTAGTTTCCCCATCAGTGCTCTGCACTGCCCCAGTAGCTGCTGTTTCCTTACTGCACTCTGTCATTAACAGCAATTAATGACTGTACAGAAGCAGCACACGGAGTAGAGTCCAAAGCGGGGTGAAGATGGAAGACAGAGAGCTATACAACATTTGGTCTCTTCTTCCTAAGTTACCATCTCTGCTGGTTTCAGCTGGGGTAGAGTTAATTTTCCCAGTGGCTGGTATGGGGCTGTACTTTGGATTTGTGCTGAACACAGAGCTGATAATATAGATATGTTTTTATTATTGCTGAGCAGAGCTTACACAGACTCAAGGCCTTTTCTGCTTCTGGTGTTGCTGCACTGGAGAGGAGGTTGGGGGTGTGTGGGAGGGTGGGAGGAGATACAGCTGGGACAGGTGACCCAAACTGACCAAAGAGGTACTCCAGACCACATGGCATTATGCTCAGAATACAAAATGGGGGGAAGAAGAAGAAAGGGGAGGACATTTGAAGCGATGGTGTTTGTCTGTCCAACTAACCGTTATGTGTGATGGGGCCCTACTCTCCTGGAGATTGCTGAGCACCTGCCTGCCCATGGGAAGTGATGACTTAGTTCTTTGCTTTGCTTGTGTGCATGTTCTTTGCTTTCCCTAATGAACAGTCTTTAGTCCAACCTGTAAGTTCTCTACCCTTTCAGTTCTCTACCTGATCCTGCTGATGGAGGAGTGAGTGAGTGAGTGAGTGGCTGCCCAGTGCTTAGCTGCTGGCTGGGGTGAAACCACAACAGCATCTCACAAGAGGGAGAGCTGTCATGAGAGATGGTCACATCAATAGTTTCTGCAGTTCATTGTCCATCATTTTCACATACACCTAAGGGAGAGGTTTCTCATTCCCAATATTCTTCAGTGCATGTTTTATAGCCCCAGTGGGGATTGGTGGCTTTAGTGCTGTGGTGTGTGACAGCTGTGTGGCAAGCATCTTTTATTTATTTTGCTGGATGTGTGCTGGGTCCAGATGGGGTCAGGTTGCCGCACCAAGTTCTCATCAGCTCTGGAGCATTTGATATTCTTCCATGTCACCCCAGGTTATGAGTTCAGGGAGATAATCTGTCTTGAGGGTTCTTCTATTGAGGCAGGAAGGAGGATTAGTCAGGCTTCCTCATTTTCAAGCAAGCTGAGGCTGTTTGCAGTGAATTTGTTCCAAGATCCCTTCTCAAGGTCCTGCATGCAACCAAACACATTTGGTTACCCTTAGTGGTTCACCAATGAATTTTGTAATGAGACACTTGGGGAAAAAAAACTAATGAAGTAAGATCCCAGAGAAAGAGATATTGAAAAGGAGAAAGGGGTTCAAGCCAAATGCAAGCTGTCGATCAGAGCTTTGAAGGCGATGAGGCACACAAACACAGTCCCAGGCACTGGGTAAAGATTTCTCCTATTTCCTTTGTACTTAAGCATCATTTGGAAGTAGAGAACATGGGCCCCTCATGCACTGCACGCACACATAGTGAGATAATCTCTAAATGGAAAAGACATACAATAAGTGGGTGGGAAAAAAAAGGAAGAAGAGGTTTTCTTGCTCTCATCTTTGGTTACTGCCTTACATCAAGCAGTAAGTTGAGTTCTCTGGGGTCCAGCTCAGTGACCTACTCAATCTCATGGCCTCTACTTCCTGGTAGAGGGCTTGACAGAGGGTTGCAATTGCATTTCCTCATCACCTCCAAAGAGCTACAAGCTGATCTGTAGACTGACTTTGCAGCCAGAGCCCAGATCTGTTCCCTGGGAAATTTCTTGTGGGTTATTTCCAACCTCTCCAACACATTCTTAGCCCTCAGGAGTCACTGCAATCCCTGCTATGCACAGGGGAGTAGTGATGTCAGGATGTAGGAAGGTCAGGTAAGAAAAAAATCACTTCTGGAGGGTTACGGTGTGTGTTTTTCCCCATGGGGCCATTGCAGCACACTCACATTCAGACAACATCTCAGTATGCAGGCAGCTCTGCCTGGGGGAAGTATTTAATGAGATGGGCCTGTGTTTGAGGCAGGAGGAATGAAATAAGATTGTATCAGTGTTTGGGCTTGCTGCTTCTCTACTTAGATTAAAACTGTGGTCCTAAGAGCAAATCTAAAAAATTCAAACTGGGAAAAGGAGAGACAAATCATATCCCTGGCACTGAATTATAGCCCTGGCCCTCAGCAAACCCTGCTTAGCATCTTGATGTTCTTTGCCCTGGCATTGCAAGGATTAAAAAATGCAGCTAAATACAAACTGTTGCAATGCTACCTCTAGTAGGCAATGGCTGTCACATGCTCAACCCTCATCTGGATTCATCCACAACTCACCAGAGGACCCAAACAAAGGTTTATTGTACTCTAAAATCACTGTCAGCACACAGAAAGTGTTGTGCATGAAATATTTGTGACACAGGTCAAAAATCTGGAGAAATGATGGGTCAAACCACTGCCAAATGACACAAAATTTGTAATAGGAATGAAAGACGTATTCTGGAGTCTGAAATAAAAGGTTCAGGTTACTTACCAACAGTCAGGTTTTCCTCTGGTCAGTTCAGATTCTAGTATTGCTCCCCAGCAGGTAAAATTTGTACAGGAGAGTTTCTGAATTATGAAAAACAGCTGAAGAAGCTGAGGATGGTGCCCCAGAGACACTGAAAGAAGTTACTCTGCCTGCTGCATCAAGGGCCAGGCTATCTGACACACAATGAAGCACAGGGATTGGGATTGTGCTTGGGCCTGTCCTCTGATGCTCAGCACAGAAGCAAAGCTTATACATAGGAGCACATCCCTGGAGAATCCCTTTTGTGGTTCATGGAAAGAAAGAGGTGTTTTCAGAAGGAGTGGGCTGAAATGCTCTCTGACGTTGTCTTTGTTGGGTCAAGGGTGCACCTGACTTTAGTTAGCTACTTGAGCTTGTGTCAAGTGAAATCTAAAATCCACAGATCTAAATTGAGAGACTAAAGGAGAAGTCAAGGTAGAGCAGAGGAGGTGGAAATGGTCACTGACTGGCTGGAGAAGGAGGGGGTCCTAAGTAGAGTGATAGAATAGAAGTCAAGGCAGGAAGATAATGTGGCTGGGGAGTGAAGGAGACAGGAGGCAAAGCTTTAGTGAATTCCTGGATAAAGAGGAGAACAATTCTTCACAGCCATCCCCAGCTGTCCAAATGTCTAAATTGTGAACCTTTGTGCTCCCATGAGACCTCTGCCAAGAGCTGTGAAAGTAGGAAGAGTGGATTCTCATTTAGGTGAAAGTGCAGAACAGATAGAAAATCTACCAGATAGCAACAGGATGCAAAAATAGCTGTGGGGGGAAAAAAAGAAAAAAAAAAAGGCAGCCAGAGAGATGCTACTAGCTGGAAATACAGAGATTAGCTAGTTGCATGGGACAGAGGGCTCAGACAGAAATGCAGCTGAATCCCAGTGCCCAGAGTTTTGGGAACAGATGTACTCTTAAGAACACAGCAGAAAGCTAAGAGGTGCCTCATGCTGGCTAAATGCAATCAGGGATCTTTGAGGTCTGGTGATCAGATGTTATTATACAGGCAAGGAAAGGCTGGCCGAGCAACAAACAGACAACCAAACTACACAGCATCGCCAGGAGATTTTTGAAGGTACCAGGAAAGGGCCTTTTCATCACAAGCCACACAAACTACCTCATCATTGCAGACAAGTGTTCAGACCACGAGGCGGTAGGTGAGCGATCAGATGAAACACAAGGAAGCAAAGGAGCATTTCAGGCAGGCACCTTGTTTGACTTGAAGTAACTTTGCATGACTTACCCAAGAAGAGAAACCCTGTCCCAGCATGTCGCCTTTCAAGCATGACCAAACAGCAAAGCTGTTTTTATTTGCTGGTTTTATTTGCCGAGTTTGTGCTGAAAGAGGCAAAACCAATGTATGGTGAGTCATTCTCTAGGGGAGAAATACTCTTATTCTCTTACTCTTATTGAAGGGCAGCATGACTCTCCAATCCAAGCATCAGAGTCCAAATACTTGCACAGCTTGAAGGAACCAAAAAGAGTGAAAGAAAGTACAAGATGGGCAGGAAAAGAGTCAAAACCCAGAGCTTACCTTTCTGACAAGCCAGAGACCTTGTAGAATATCTTTTTGGGGTCTTTTCCAGGACCAGACTATTTTCTTGGAACAAAACATGAATGTGTAAGAGACTTTCATATACTGACATTTAAAAGGCATATAAGAAAGCTGTTCTTTGAGGCCACAAGTATATTTGCATGTTGCACATACAAGCTTCAGATGCAGCTATAAGAGATTACAGACCTGCTGAGACTTGACCAGAGGGGCAGAGAAGGAAAGATAGGCCATAAGCTACCAATGGAAAAAGAAATATATGCAAAACACCCCCACAAGAAAGACATTCTGGAGAGTTTCCTGTTCTAAAAGCAAAGGTCAGTCCCAGCTCACTTTAAGAAATTAATGAAAATAGTCAAGGTCTTTGCATCAAGGGGTGAAATCTCTGGTCCAGCCCACTGCTTGACCTTACCTCTCTTTTCTTGTTCTGTGAACAGGCTATGGGCCCTACATTACCTATACGTTAAACAGCTAAACTACAGACTAGGTAGAGACAGAGAAACCTCTCTGAACTTGACATTTAGTCATGTAATCCTTAAAAAGTAGTAAGTATTCGGCTGATCTTCCTACAAAAGATGTTGCTGTAAACAATGCATAACATAAAAAGAGATAATGAAAAGAGCATGGTGAAGTGTGATGTATGAGATTTATTACTATCACCTATTTGTATTTCCTATTTTCCTCTTGACAAAAAACAAAACAAAACAAAACAAAGCAAAACAAAAAAAACCTCCAAACCAGAAACTACATGGAAAAGGGGACTTTACCAAAGGTATCATCTGCCCAGGGGAACATAACATGATAGCATGCTTCAACCAGCTTTGGGAATGGAGGGATCTCTAATTGTTGGAAATTATCAAATAGGGAAGGACAGCAATGGAAAAAGAAAGGATTAGGTCTGACTGTCGAAACTCCCTGTTTATACTTGAACTCTGACATCTGGTATAGCAGATTTGCTGGAGGATAAGTGAAGAGGGTTATGGTACAAAAGAACAGGAAAAATGTATGGGATGGGAGTAATTTATTGCTTGCATTTTAAGATTAAGGAGATTTGACAGATTCCTTCCCTGAAGTTCCTTGTTCCAAGTGCAGGTTTTTGGAGGCTGGTGTAGAAAAATAATCCAACTCTCTGTCTGGTTTTTGTATATGCATCTATCTGCCTGACTGTCAGTCATGGTCCTTAGATCTAAACATCAGTTCCTTATTCAGTTGGAGGATGGGGTGCATGGGGTGCACAGGAAAGTGCTCATCTGCAAAGCACTGAAAGCTGCATGACATTTTTTAAAAATCCCTTTCCCTTCCAATCTGTTAGATTGATGGACCAGAAAGGATATTGAATCCATCATCCTGGCTGTATGTGTTTAGTGGTAATGGAACATGTAACACATTTGGGTCCCATCTGTTGGGAAATTCAAGTTTCCCACAACAACCCTTCAGGATGTCTCATTTTCACAAACACCAAAAGCCTGCATGGTGAGGGGACCTGAAGGAACTATGCTGTTACTTAGTGTAAGGATCACACAGCTAGGATTTGGGTCCATTAATATACATTGTGTTCAGAAAATCCTCCTCTTGCGTATACTCTACCAGGAAAGTGAAGAAGAAAAAGTCTGCAAACCCATGAATGATGATTTTTCATGCTCCTTTAAGATCCTTTGATTTTTCACAGGGTACAAAGTGAAAGTTTCAAACTCTGAAACTTGATGCACATTCAATCAGCAGTGGTTTTGTCTCTCCAGTTTGGCTCTACTAATTTCATTCAATTACGTCCACATAACATAGATATCTTGAACCTAAAACCAGTCTTCTGAAAATGACCTTCTTATTTCAGACAGGCAATATATGCCAGATGGCAGCAGCACTGATTTAGCCCTGGTCATACAGCAGACAGATGCAAAACCTGTTTTGACTTCAGTGAAGAAGGAATGAAACTGTTTCCTACCTGCTGTTAATTTACTAATTTCAGGCAAACCTGTGTTCCTCGGTCATCCTTCTTGCCTTGTTGTTTTTGTCCAGCTGGACTTTACAAAGCAGGGCTTCCTGTGATGCTTTTTAGGCACTGCTCATGCTTACCAGGTAGAAGTGACTGTCCCTGCCAGTCCTGTGCATCCTGTGCCCAGCCCTGTGCATGTAGTCGCCAAATCATCTTGAACAACAACGATGTAACATTTCAACACTTACTTCGTGCAACTCCATTGAGTGAAATATTCTGAAACATTATCTGGCACAAAGGATCCATTCAGTTCTGTTTTTTATAAAATTGGTGGGCTTTAGTCCATAACTTTCATGTTTTCCAAAGAGGTCGTCCAAGCGGACATGAGAAATGGACATAATGCCCAACTTTGACTAATACACAATGCTGACATGGGCAAAAATTAAGTTACTCCTTTGTTGTCCATTTCTGTCCCTGTTAATGTTTAAAACAATACCTCTAGGAGCTCCTAGCTGGGAGAATTTGGTGGTGGTCACATGCAGAGGCCTGTAGATGGTCCATATTCCTAGCTTATATGAAGCAGGGAGGTTGCATTGCTGCCTATGGAGCTACATCCTGGTCTAGTTCTGTTTGAACAGTTTCTGCTATCACCTTTGGATGGTTTGTCTCAGGCATAAAAAGCATATTTCATAACAGGCATTTTCAATAAGCCTATTTAAAACTTATATTTTTAAATACCATGGCTAGGAGCTGCCTGAAAGGCAGTCCCTGAAAAGCAAGCTCAGTGCACATTGTACTGTCTGTAGTCTGGACAGAACATCACCACTAAAATAGGGTTGTTTCCATCTCCCCAGTATGAAGACCAGATTGGTATTTCAAAGATTCAGGCTCAATGTCTCACCTTGTCACTTACTTCATGGATGACCTTGGCCAAAGTGCTTCATCTTCATTCCCTTTTTGGAGTAGTAATAGTAAAATCGAGAGATGATGTCACAAAGTATTCAACATCTTGATGAGTATCTCAGACATGGATCTGCTGGATCTACCAAAAAAATGGTCTGAGAGCTGGAGCCTTTCTGCTCTGGAGACTGCCTGGGAGAGCTGGGGGTGTTCAGCCTGGAGAAGAGAAGGCTCTGGGGAGACCTTAGAGCCCCTGCCAGTAGCTAAAGAGGCTGCAAGAGAGCTGGAGAGAGACTTTGGACAAGGACCTGGAGGGACAGGACAATGGGTAATGGCTGATGACATTCTGACTGTTTCTGGAGCTGGGACAAGGATTAAACTGATGTCTGTACTTAAGGTTGAGACCTAAGTTCTACCCTGCCAGTTGCTCTTGACCTCTTTTTTGGGCATTTGGTCTGCAAGCTTTCCCTCCCCTTGCTTGAAAGAAAAGAAATAACTGTAGTGTGGAAAAATACAAAGGATCTGAGGAGCACCCTTCCCAGAACCAGTGTGATGCTAGCATTGCTGCATCTGCTGACATGACTCTCTTTGCTTGAATGTTCATGTTGGGCTCTGTGGCTCCTCACCCTTCATTACCAAAAAAGTCCCGGCTTGTCCACAGCTGCTGGTGAAAGCATTAACTGTAACCATATTAGGACAGGGGTCTGACTGAAGCCAGCAATGACACAGCTGAGGGATGACACCCTGTCTGACAAAGGTTCTTTCCCTCATTTCAGGTAACAATGGTGAGGTTTTTATTTTTAAATAAACAAGTTTTTAGAGGACAAGAAGCAGTGAAATCAGCTCATGTTCAGCTCTTTGGGGACAAAGAAGTTCATGCTAAAAGGGATCCATTCCACAACTGTTAGTGTAAATTTAACAGTTTCTGGTTTAAGTGCCTGGAGATGTCAAATACTAATAATTTTAGGTAAGTGACTTGGGTAAGCCCTGTCCAAATGCTTACATGTTTTATAATCATCCAAGCCTTGATCTGACATCCACTAATTGCAATAGTTTTTCTGGCAGACTAAATATTAGCAGATTCCCTGATGGTGCAGGCAAGTGCTGGAGTCTCAGCACTGACATTCTCCTGGCACTGTGTCCTGAGTATCGCCCCCAGGGAAGGTGATACTGGATTTAGGCATTATCTGGATTAGTTTACCATCAGATCTTCTGGTATCTGTCCCATTCTTCCTTTCTGCTCTTCCATATTCCCGTTATCCTCAAGGTTTTCAAACAAAAGGAATATTTTTAGCAGGATCAGATTTTGAGGGAGACTGAGCATGTCAGGAGTAACTTGAATTTTTCAAGGCAATGCTAAGCTTATTAACTTTTTCAGGGCTATTTCTTTTCCCACAGGGAGGTTATTGTGACTTCACTATGGCAAAGACTCCAGGGTAACATAGCTGCCACCCATAGCTTTGGGTTGAGGTGGTCAGCTCCATGAGAAAGTGCTACTGGAATCACAGAGATGTGGTTAGACTCAAAATAATTGCTTAATCCCCCATTTTGCTATAGCTTGCCTTTACAGCTTCTCCTGTCTCAGTTTCCTGGATGAAAACCAGAATTAATCCATCCTTTTTCCACCCTTTCATCTGCACTTCTTACTGCATATCTATGAGTTTTCCCTAAATAATAATGTAGAAAAGGCTGCACTGGGTTATCCTTTCTTTCCTATCTTTGAGAAGATGTAGAAACTCATGGCAAGAATGACCAAGCATGAATATAGCAAAAACTATTTTGGTGTTGCCCTCTTTTTGTCCCAGAACCTTAAAAGATATTGATTTTTCATCCCCCTTCCATTGCTGGCATTTCTTATTGAGGCGGTAGATTCAACATCTGAGGAAATGGCAGCGACACATGGTGTGACTTTCAGGTTATCCTTGCAGAGCCAGGAGATGGACTTCAATGATCATTATAGGTCCCTTTCAACTCAGGGAGATTTTATGACTTTCGGCTGGGTGCTCCTGTAGGAAGTGTAATGGAGAATCCCAAAAGTACCTTCATGTCAGCAGTCAGATGGGTCAGTTGCTTTCACCTCCTTTCAAGCCAGACATACAGCACAGCTGATTCCGGATCTCCTTTCCACCACTGCAGTATTTTCCAAAACGGTGTCTGAACTATTTCATGGGTTGCTGGGGGCAAAATACAAATGCACAATATCACCAATAATCCCAGAAACAATGTGAGATTTCCATTTTCTCTATCAGCTTAAGAAGCTGATCCATGAAGCAGTCACATGACTGCTTGTGGCATTTCTTTATTCAGAGATGTTAAGAATGGCAGAAACTATGGAACTCCTAATTGGAACTTGAGCATACTGCAGAACAGATGCTTTCACCTCAAAACTGCACTGAGCCCAGTGATGTGGATTTGCTTAAAGTATCTTTTCCTGAAGGCACCCTAATGATTAGCCAACACTTTAACCATTCCTTGATAGATTGCCCTAGGCTGTCAACCTCCCCCTTCAATTTACAGTGTTCACTTGCTTGTAATGAATGGCTTTTTGGCTTCAGCTCCTAGCTGTTGGCTCTTGCCTTTTTTTTTTTTT
>VWZP01003642.1:70896-135371 GCA_013396995.1 Dicaeum eximium
TTTTTTTTTTTTTAAGCGAGTAAAGCCCTTTATTATCCCCTTGTGCTGAGCTAATATGATTGTAGCTCTTGCTGGAAGCGTGGAAGCAGTTTTCTCCTCCGAATTTACGACAGCTATTACCCCATATAATGCTCAATTAAGAGCTCCATAATCAGCAAAATGGGGTAGGCTTGAACCAGCACAGCCCAGAATTTGGCAGAAGAGATGCCTTTTTTTTTCCTAAAGCTAAATGAATTCATTTCCTAAATGAATGCAGTCGGTTTTCTTTCTCAGGAGTCAATAGTACAAATTCATGATTTCTACTCATGAACATATTTCAACATGTACCTAAGAAAGACTTAAGTGTTTTACCAGAACAATGGGTACTTAAGTAAGTTTTCAAGTACTCTATTCTGAAGGCAGTAAGACTGAGGCAAGGTTAAATCCCTGCTGTATCAGACTAATGCTACCCAGAAAACATTGCAGTGAGAGAAGACAAGCATATTTCTTCTCTGCTGTGAGGTCAAAGAATCATTGAATTATTTGGATTGGAAGAGACCTTAAATATCACCTTACAACTCCCCTGCCATGGGCAGGGATACTTTCCACTAGACCAGGTTACTCCAAGCCCTGTCTGACCTGGCCTTGAACGTTTCCAAGTTCAAGGAATCAACAGCTTCTCTGAGCAGCTTGTGCTAGGGCCTCACCACCCTCACAGGGAAGAATTCCTTCCCAATATCCTATCTAACCCTGCCTTATGTCAATTTGAAGCCACGCCTCCTTGTTGTGTCACTACACATCCTTGCAAAAAGACCCTCTCCAATTCTCTTGTAGCCCCCCCTTTGGGTCTCAATTCATCTCCTTACCCTGTGGTACAATGACATTCCAGATAACCTGGCAGTTTTGTCAATGGTCAGACAGGGGTGGGAGATGTTTACAATTGGGTTTCTGAGCACCAGGAGCCCCATGGTTCCGCCTCACATATTGCCTGGCATCCTTGTAGTGGGGATACATCTGCTATTCTTTTAACCATCCACCCTCTCAGGTGAACCTCCATCGCTGTCCAACACCTACAGAAGTGAAACATGTTTTTTTATTAACTTCAACCAGCTTCAGCTCAGGCTTCAAGTATATATGTGTCTCACTTCCAAACGCAGCTACCTCAGTTCAGAGACAGTGTGTCTGAAAACTCCTGGCACCCATGTCCTGCAGCGAAAGCTATTAATCTCTGAGCCATGTAGCCAAGGACTTCATATCCTGAGTACAGGTCATTATCTGGCTACCTGAGTGTTTCCATCCAAACTGCCAGCATCAGCACCTTGTCCATATGCAACTTTAACCCTGTTCAGTGCAGCAATGTGGCTGTACTGGTAAGGACTGAAGCTGCAATGTGGACAAGTTTTCTGGGGGCCTAACCTACAGCTCTGCACCCCCTTCTCTCCTGTCATACACACATAGAAACACAAATGTGTATGCAGAGCCATGTGCATTTCCTGGCTTTGTTTCAACAAGCAGAAAATAAAAAGTGGGAACCTCTGGTCTGATCTGCAGAGACAGGATTCCTGAATTAATAAGTCTTCAATATCTAATTCACCTCATTGTCCTCAGCAGCAAGCATAATGATTCCCTCAATGCCTCTAACAAAAGCAATAAAAAGAAAAAGAAATTAAAATATAAAATTCCTGAATAATTTTTTTAACTATA
Source organism: Dicaeum eximium (assembly GCA_013396995.1). Taxonomy (NCBI): domain Eukaryota; kingdom Metazoa; phylum Chordata; class Aves; order Passeriformes; family Dicaeidae; genus Dicaeum; species Dicaeum eximium. The sequence goes on from VWZP01003642.1 coordinate 72,580, forward strand.
TTTTTTTCATTTTTCTTCTAACATCAGTAAGTGGGGGTACTTATACACTCTTAAAATTAAAACAATCCAGGCAAACAATATGTCGAGCTCTGTCCTGTTTCCTGCTGCAATTATTCCTAATGTTTGGCCTCAGATCAGAGGCAGCAGCAATCTCTATAATATGACAGCGGAGCAGAGAGCTCTTTCCAACAGAAACACCTCCTGAATCATGTCAGGAATTTATGAGGCTGAGAATGGGCCAAGACTTAAATATGTCATTGCATAGGTGATGCAATGCCATCAAATGGCAATTGCATAGGTGGCTCTGATCAGCTTTGCAGTGGTAGTTTGTTGATGTCTACACAAGGGGTTTCCAATTGTCTTGGTGTTTCACCCCATGCATGAAGACTTTGACTCCAGGTATCAGAAGGCTTAAGACAGTTTTATTATGTTTGACTCCATGTTCCAGGCCCGCGGCTTAATGCCTTGTATAATGCAGCCTGGTACAATGCTGCTTTACAAAGCCTTGGTTCAATCTTAGAACATGCTTTCTTCTCAGTGCCTAGTACAAGAATGCCTCTTATCATACTAAATTCATGGGCTGGTAACCAAGACCAGCTCCCTCTTACCATTGGTTACAGAGAGAGAATTATCTCTCTATGTTTGTGGGAACAGGATAGAAAGCACCAGCTGTGTCCCTGAACAGGACACAGCTTAAAGAGATATGTTTACAAAATCTCTCTTTGAGAAAATTACGTTTCTCTTGGGAATAAAACCTAACAGGCTTGCTGCTAGGAAATTCAGAAAACCCAAAATCATAATTGCCACAGTGGTAGGATAAAGATGAAATCCTCCAGATGGAGGAGTGGAAGGATATTTATTGATTTTTAAAAAATAATAAATTAAAGCTGAGAGTGACAAGAAAAGGCATTGGTATTTTAAAACTCAGGCTCTACCAGACAGAGACAGCAAGGAAAAGGTTTTAACAAGTCTAGATTCCACTGCATCTTGTGTGTGTGTGTGTGTGTACTATTCTTACTGCTAAATCTCCCTAGACCACTTTGTGCCTGGTGCACAGGAAGAAGCGATACCCATTCTACAACCTTTTCCCCTCCAAATTGTGTTGTCCTGCAGATATGCTTGCCAATTTGGTGCCTGTTGTCATTACAGACCATTTGGACAAGGTTTCATCCAGTGGGTTTTGTTCAGTGTCTGCCTCCCATCAAGTGTGAAGTAAAGTATTTTGCCCATCTGAGACCACATTGGGTTAGACAGAATTCTCAGAGCCACATCAGCTCAATAAACAAAATGAGGGAGGGAGAGCCGTGAGGAGGTGGGCTGATATGTGGTCTCCACTCGCCAACTTAGAAGCAGCAGAACTGAGAAATATTGAACTTGCAAAATAAGCACAAATGTATTTTCTTTTACTGCACTTGTTTGACTTTCCAGCACATTTTCTTGAATCATGAGATAATCAGTGCTTCAAGTCACAGATCTCACTTGTGCACCAGTACAGACAAACCAAAGCTTTCTTTAATAAGCAAATTGAATACAGAGTGACGGCACAGTCATAGATAAGGGGTGAACTCTTGATTCAGATTTTTTTGGGCAGGGACACCTGGGTCATAATGTGCTGAGTTTGGCTGGGGTTGACTTAATTTTCATCATAGCAGCACAAGCTATGCTTTAGACTCGTCCTGCAAACAGTCCTGATAATACAGGGATGTTTTCATTATTGCCAAGGAGGACTTAGACAGAATCAAGGTCTTTTCTCCTCCCCACTCCACCAGTGAGAAGACTGGGGTTGCACAGGGAGCTAGGACAGGGCATAGCCTGAACAGCTGACCCCAACTGACCCAAGGGATATCCCAGACCATATGGCATCATCCTCAGCATATAAAGCTGGGGGAAGAAAAAGGAAATGGCAGGAGTAGAAGGGCCACAAAAATTACCAGAGGGGTGAAACACCTCTCCTATGGAGACAGGCTGAGGGAGGGTAGACGGGAGAGGAGAGGGGAGGAGAGGGAAGGTGAGGCGAGGCAAGGCGAGGCAGTTCCAGGGAGACCTTAAAGCCCCTTCCAGTTTCTAAAGGGGTTCCAGGAGAGCTGGAGAGGGACTTCAGACAAGGGCCGGGAGTGACGGGACAAGGGGAATGGCTTCCCACTGACAGAGTGCAAGGTTAGAAGGGATATTATTATCTCAATCCATTAGTTTCCTCACTTTTACCTTTCCAGTTCATTCTCCTATCCCACTGGCTGTGTGGTGCTTGTTTGCTGAGTGACATTAAACTGCAACACAAGTTTTGGAGCCAGACTCCATGACCTTTGAAGGGAAGGGCCTGTGACATTCCCAAAGGCCCTATTTAACATTTTGTAAAGACACCACTCTCAGATGTCAAACCCAAAAGAGAAATATCATATGTTGACCAAGGTAGCACCCTTGCATGCACAGAGAGTACAGGGATCATGGAAAATTCATGTCCTCTGTGAATTCTTGGACCAATTTGCTGATTGTCATGACAAACTAGCATATGGTGCAGCACCAACTACACTGCCTCTACAGTAGATGTAAAGAGAGGGCAATTGCAAGAGGACAGTTTATTCACCATGGACAAATAGTGGATATGAGATATTAGGTGAATGTGGAGAACATTTTTGTCTATATGCCAGTGCTTAGAAGCAATGCCTGTCCTTGGCTTCTCACTTATATGGCAGCTCAGAGATGTGATACAAACTATTTTTCACACTGTCCATGCTGTTTAAAATATATATGATGAGGGGAATTTGAACGAAAAAGGAAGAGATCTCTTTATAAATAAATGAGGATCTCCTACAGAACCATAAGGAAGTACATGTTTAACAGGGGGAAATAAGCAGCAAAAAAAGGGGAATATTTGTTAAAATAGCTCTTATCTTAAGGCTAAAAGCTCCTTCAGCTTCATCAGGAGTTCTAGAGAATGAAAGGTAGTTCTGGTACTTTTGCATTTGAATACAATAGAACTGTACCCTAGACTTGCCTGTGTCAGAAGCCAGGATGGTATTGCAAAGGAAAGAGTAATTACTTGCTTTTTTAATGCTTTTTCAAACAATTGTTTCTGACAATAGCTGGGTAGGACACTAACTGTGCATATAGGGTCTAATTTAGTCGCTTTTTGATCATTACTTTTGTAAGGACAAGGTTGTGTGTAGAGATGATTTTTTTAAAGTGACTCTCCCCAGCTTGTGAAGATTTAATTTCATTCTCATCTGTGGAGGCAGATGAAGTCAGTTTAAGGGCAAGATGTTGCCCCAGCTCACACCTACACCGTCTGCAGGGCTATGCTGTATCCTCATGTCTTCTCCAGCCCATCTGCACATAAGCTGCCGATATTTAGACTTCTTGTCTCTCCTTCACTAATGTGTAACTTAAACCCTCATCCGTGTGACCCCTGACTTTTGCCTCAAACCTTACAACTTGTATATCATTACTGAGTTCCTGTCCCATTGTTCCGGGGCCTCCTTTGGACTTTTCCATCAGCTTCACTGGAAGTGGAGCTCCCATCTTTTTCCAATATTCTTCCACTCAGCTTTGTAATTTCTGGGACCAGTCCATAACGCATAATATTCCTCTTCATGTTCCTGCCAGATAGGCCTTCATTAGTTTTGGTTTGCGAGTCAGATCATTGTCTGGATTGTTGTGTGACTAAGCTCTGGACAATAACAAGATTCTGTGCATTCAAAATTTGGCTTCAAATGTTGCAGCTTAAACACAACAGCTTTTGTCACCTTTGACAGTTTTATATTGCTGTTTCAATATTAGCATAATAAAGGTTTTTTTGATGCTAGAATGCAGTCGTGTCTTTGGAAACAAGTCCTGGGTCTATTGGGAATGCCTCTTAATATGAAAGAAATATCTGAATTTCGTTAATTTGTGCAGGGATGTCCTGGGTTGTCTCCCTAAACCAGGACAAGGGATTTCCCTTTCAGTAGCCTGGCTGGCCTTGGTGGAATAATAGCTAAAAGGAATGCTGTGCCTTGTTATTAGCTCCTTTCTCTTCGTGCTTCAGAGGTCAAGACTGTATAAGCTGCGGCTCTGCTAAAATGGAGGAAAATCTGATAATCACTGTAAAGGCACAATAGAAGATGCAGCTGGATTTTTGTAGGGGAAGCAGCTGTGGGATCTGTTGTGAATGCGTAGGATTTGCGGAAATTCCTAAAGACTCGGAATACATGTGGCATTTCTGAAGTGCAACATACCTGGAGATAGAGCATGAACTTAAATGTTTATTATAGTAATAACACATGGTCTCCAAGAGCAGAGCACTGTACAGAAAGCAGACATTCAGGGGCTCATAAGTCTGCTGGCATGTTTTGGATGCTAGTTCAAATCCAACCTGGTTTGTCAGCAGTGAAAACCTACCATCCCCTCAGTACCTACAGTCAGTAGGAGACATATGTCCATTTTATAAAAGCCAGAGTTGCCCTGTAAAAATCTCATTGTCAGCAGAGAGATGGGTGCTAAAGGAGCTTCTTTCTTCAGGCTCCTTCAGGTAAGAGAGGCTTTTCCTCTTTCACATTATTTCTGAAGACTTATAAAGCCTCTCATATTGTTTGACTGAACACACCTCTCTGACCCTTGAAGATGAACTCAGCTGGGAAGCAGCCTTGTTTGCCCTATCTGACCAGGGACCTCCAAAGACACTTCCCACAAGGATGCCTGAAGATAAAATATGGGCACAGCTGTCTTCTTTGAGATGGGCCATGCAGGTTTTAGGAGTCTTGTACCAACACTTGCAGAAGCAGGACAGCAGTGTCTTTTTAATCTCAGGGGTGAAAAGAAGAGGCTCATGAAGCAGACTGACTGGGACGTGAGTTGTTAGCTTTCACACCTCCACAGGCTAGCTCTTACAGGCAAGAACATCATGTCAAAAGATGCAAATTGATCAAGTCACAGCCTGGATTGCTTTTCCAGTAGTGAATGTTGGAATCCAAGGCACAGACAATGTTTCTCTGCCTGTTTTAGGAAGCTCTGACCCTCAGCAGAACACTGCTTTTAACCTTCATCCCTGGAAAAAGTTGCCAAGGCTGTGGGATGAGTTAGAGCACACAGGTGTGAATTAGATAGTAGTGGTAGTTTATCACAGGGTGAAGAATTTAGGGTTTTAGGATTTTAATATGAGACTGAATAGGATACAAGATGGAGGATTTTGGGTGTTGCCCCTTCTTTCTTCTTGTCCCTCTTCAGGTCCATTTTCTGTAGTACTCGTGGCAGAAAGTTATTGGTTAGAGAAAGCAGTAATGTGGATGCTATGTTAATAAATTAGTAGATGTTATTGGCAGAAAAGTAAAAACAAAGTATGTGTTAGAAAGTAATTGGGTTAAACAGTTTTAAAAGGCCTTGATTTTGGGTGTTTGGAGTCCATTTTGTGCCTTGCTTCTCACATGCTAAGTCTGGTGTGCAGACGGTGTGCTGAACTTAAGAATAAACAAAAACCTGAAGACCAAGAAATAGAGTCCTGCTCGTCCTTCATCCTTGGCAAAGAACTCAGCAGGGGAACCCCCTCCAAAAGGCCCAGGGGGTCGGTTCCCACTGTTGCTGGGACCACCAAAAACCCAGCAGTGAGTTTTCAGTCATTCGCTCATTAAGCAAACAGAGCCCGAAGTGTGTCCATGTTTTTATACCAGTCCATTGCCTGAGGCTCCTACCGAACCACCTGCCTCTTCCTTGATAGTCAAGTCACTCATCTTCCTGTAGACCACATCCAGGCTGTTGAACTGATTTAGAAAACAAGCACTATGGCAGAAGGTCCATTCACATATATAACAGCATATCCGTGTTCATGCTGCATAGGGCCTAGAGGTTTGCTGTAAGACCTGCAGCAATGTCAAGATACACCTAGAATATGAAACCCATGCATTCTGGTTTAGAGACAAGTTGGGTTTTCTTTCTTGAAGAGCAGTTCATATCTACTGCCCCTTTGTGGAGGTGAAACTCACCATTTGTGAATAATTTAATGCTGGGGCTCAAAGTCATCACCCAATTATCAGAGCCTATATGGCATTGCCACATGTTGACTGAGGTCTAGGAACTATCCCAATGCATACTCTCCATGCAAGGCAAGCAGAAATAGGACACTTCTGCATAGTAAGCTGGGTTGCTGTGAATGACCTCACATTTTTCTGCCATGGTTTACTGTAGCAGTGTGCCTCCTGTTGACAGGGTGACCAAATTACAATAGAATTTCCAGGTACTCTTTGTCTGCTAAAAAAGGCAAAAACTCCAGAAACTTCTCTTTGAATTCAGTACAGAGACACCCCATAGGACCCTTTGTCCTTCACCTCAGACTTGGGGCTGTTCCACTGGACTGGCGCCAAGAGGTCCTGCCTGGGCCATTGGGTAGAAAAAGGACAGAACAAAAGATTTGATCGCTTTTGGGGGGTGCTTAGCAGGAGCAAGCATTTCTTGCCCTGGCACGGCTTTTCTCTGTAAAGAGTTTGTTATTTTGTTTCTTATTAAACCCTTTTCTGTTTCAAACACCGCCACAGAAGCCATCCCACTCATTTTGAAGCCATCCGTGTAGCTGGGCTATCTCAGGTATGAAGAGATCGCTGAGAGCTCATAAGATCTGTCTCGAAGCGACACTCTTCAGTTTACCCTGCATTTGATAATCCTATTATATATCTTTGTTGTGCTGGGGACTTAACCAGGGGTATTTGTGGAAACTTGTTGGCTTTAGAGTTTTTCCATGTGTCTTACCAAAGGAAGACTTCTTGGAGCCACAATTTTCATCACATAAAAGGGAAGTGGGAAGCTGAATGAATATATATCTCACAAACTATTTCCAATGTCTTTTATGGCAAGTCTTTCTTGCCTTCTAAGGGCATGGTTCCCTTAAATCCACAATAATTTATTCTGTAGTGCTAAAGCAAAAAGGGTTTTGCTTCCATTTGCCTTGAAGTCCAGTTGCACAGCCTGGTTTTTATCATCACACACAGCTCATGGTTGGCAGCAAACTGCCTGGTCCACAGCACATGGCATTAGGCATTTGGCCTCCTCCAAGTCCTGTGTGATGCCTCATGGCCCTAGTTCATAGTAATTACTGAAGGACAAGTGGAGGGAGGTTCAGTTCAAAGTATCTGAAATACTAAGTGCTCTGTGCTGCAGCCTGCCAGAGCTATGTTTTTATAACAAGAAATTGAGCGTAGGTGTTATGAGCTCTGAGATGTGGCATAAAGACTTGGGGGGGTATTTGAAGGTGCAAAGCTTTCTGGGATAGTATTGAAGGACTGCGCAGGCCAAGAGGGAGCCAAAATTGCTATGGTCTCATTAGCAACACCTACTCTACTAAATAAAGCTGATCAGGGCTGATTCGCTGGCCCTGAGGCCTGGTGTCACAGCTTAACTTGTGTCCAAACACCTTGGCTCTTCTCTGCCTGAGAGCAGGGTTTGGGAGTGAGCTAACAGAAAGCTGCTTGGACAGCTAGTGCTCCAAGACCTGAGCCTACACCCTGGAACCTCTCTTACTTAGCAGTAAAAGTACACTCTAAATGCCAGGAATGAGTTCAGGGATATTTAAGCCAACTCCTCTATGGCTTAGAAGCAGCAAGGACCTTCTTATGGGGACTGATAAGGATTTCAGATTGTTATTGTTATAAAATTTGATCTGAAACTTCATGATTGCCCAGCTCTCCTTCATCAAACACAAGAGCAGCAGCACTGTTCATGTTCAAATATAAGGACACTCCAGAAGAGAAGACAGTTACTTCTTCTCATAGCCCTTTCCATAGGCCATTCACACAGACCATACCATTACTGAACAAGGCTATAATTAAAAAGTGTAATTTCACATGGGAGCATGAGACTCAGAACTTCTCAGACAATGAGAAAGCATTCACTCATCTCCTACCACTAAAACAAAGTGGACCCACATTCATGGACGTGTCTGTTTCTCATTCCTGTCATATCTGAATGATCCTCAAGCAGATAGGAAAGCAAAAATGTTATCTTGAAGACAGGGGATAAAAGGGAAATACACATGAAATATCATAAGAAAATATCACATTGATAATCTGTGCCTTTCAAGTAAATCCTGTCCACACCACTGACAAAGGTCACCTTGTTGAAGAAACTCAAATTTTGTACCATGTAACTTAACAGTTTTAAACAACATCATAACATACCTGTTATATCTCTCAGCATCTTCCTTCCTCTGCCATGCAAAAGTTGGCTAATACATCCCAAATGTTCCAGATGGTTTATGATCAAATACACATTAGCCTGGCTAGCTATCACTCAGAAAAAGGCCTGTTAGGCAGCTCTTCACCATAATATTTTTTTTTGCTCAGATATTAAACAGCCTCATCCACCCAGATCATAAAATGTCTTCCCAGTCTTGCAGACTGTTAAAATGTATGCCGGCAGACATTTACCGTCACATCTGGAAAAGTCTGTACTATCATAATCACTTCAATACATAAAGACTTCATCAGAAGACACATGGAAATTAAGCTGGATTCACCCAATCTGTTGCAAGCCATTCCACACTAAGCACATAAGAGCTGATTCCCTCTATTTCAGGGTCTGCACAAGTAGTGTTGCTCCACTGTATTTGCATGTGAGTCTCCAGGAGCTGGATCAAGCTGCCAGGCTAGAGTTATGCAATTTTCCCTATTCCAGCAATTCTGTCCCTGACTCTGGCTCTGCACATTTTGAATTCCTGAATGCCCCTGGGACCCCAGTGCGCAATTCCTTCTCTGCTATTTGCTAGCACAATGAAGTCAGATTTTCTTCTCTAGAAAGGAGGAAACACCAGGCCTGACTGTGACTTATTTAAACAAGTGATTTAGGTCAAGACACAGTTCCAGTGTTTGTTTTAGTGCTAATAAGGACTTGGTGCTCTCTAGTTATCACAGAATCACAGAATGGTTTGGGTTAGAAGGGACCTTAAAGATCACCTTCCAACACCCCTGCTATTAGGTCTACTAGACTAGGTTGCTCCAAGCCTTGTCCAACTTGTCCTTGAATACCACCAGGCATGGAGAAGCTACAGCTTCTCTGGGCAGCTTGTGCCAGGGCCTCACCACCCTCACAGGGAAGAATTTCTTCTCAATGTCTGTCTTAGGTTGCAAATGGGGCTGTATATTCTATTGCCATCTGTTAGAAGTGGGGCAGTTTTCTCTATCTCTTCTGTTAATTGGACCACCTGTTAAAACCAGGTGGGGCAGTTTTCTCTATCTCTTCCACAACCAATCCTCCCTGCAGAGAGACATCTTCTATTAATGGGCCATTGAGTGTCACTGCAGAACTGATAAAATTACAGCATCCCATTGTGAGATGCTTTGCTCAGGGGGAGGAGTCAAGCATTCCTACCTGGATATAATCTGAGATTGGAATACCACAGGCAGCTTTGTCCCACTGGATTTCCAGAGCAGCAGCTTTCTTTTCCACTGGATTCCCATAGGAAGACCAGGCCCATCTATACCACCACTGGGCCTTCAGAGGAAACCTACACCCTTCTACAGGATCACTGCTTCAGCAGAACCACATCTGTCACTCCAGGGGGACTGCAGCCACCATTTAATCGCACTGCTACCAACACCCTGACTAACAGGGTCTCAGGTCATATTCTGACTCTGTGTCAGTGTTTTGTATTACTGCATTTTTATTTTATTTTTTTTCCCTGATAAAGAACTGTTTTTCTATTTCCATATCTTTGTCTGAGAGACCCTTGATTTCAAAATTCTAATAATTCAGAGGGAGGGGGTTTATATTTTCCATTTCAAGGGAGGCTCTTGCCTTCCTTAGCAGACACCTGTCTTTTCAAACCAAGACAATGTCTAATTTAAACTTGTCCTCTTATTAATGAGATGAGATGCCCACTAATTCCTCTTCTTGTTTTTTAGTTGCCTTTACTCTGTGGTATGGTAAAAATGCTGCAATGAATTGCCCATGATCGAATTCACTGATATGGCTTAATGGTGGCTCCAGAACCTCACCAACACACACCTTTGTGGGCTGCTCTGGCAGTAGCTGTGGCTGGAAGAGAACAGACCCAGAACAACCACTGACCTGTGGCTGCACTGCTCCAGCTGATTCAGCACAGATCAGCTGGAAGATGGTCATGTGTTTTGCAATGCTATGTTTCAAATGGTCAAGGCTGCAGGGTCATATTTTCCTTGTAAATGTCTCAGTCTGTTCCTGAGGCTCAAAACATGTGACTTTGGGGACTTTGCCTGTGAAAAGGCTGTTTCCAGACATGGGATAAAATATATAGATCAGTAAAGACAACATGAAATTTTGCAAAACATAGAATCATAGAAAATCCTGGATTGGAAGGGATCCATAAGGATCACTGAAGTTCAACTTCTGGCCCTGCACAAGACCACCCCAAGAAACATACCATGTGTCACACCATAAAAAACATAGAAATGTTTCTTCCTTAAAAAAAGTCTCTAATGTCACAAATCTAGTATTGGAAATCCTTCTGAGCAAAGGTTTTTCTTTTGGTGAAGATAGACAGGTTTTCACTCCCAAGTTTTATTTTAAGCCAGGAATGACAAAAGTCCTTTTCCCTAATGAAGTCCTTTTCCCTACTTTCCCAAAAGTCCTAATGAAAATTTAAAAACTAGGAAAGAAATACAAAGTTTACAAATTCCTTTCAATTCTCCTCCTTATTTTACCATCATTACTGGAAACCCACTGGACCTGAAACCTTTCTAGCTTGAAAACCAATCAGACAACATTTTAAAATACAGCCTTGAGAAGCAAACAGTGACTTCATTCCCTTCTTTTCCTTGGTTGTTCCACTTAGTTTTCTCCATGGTTTCCAATCCTCTGCCTTCCAGACCACCCTTAAACTTACTACCTACCTTTTTGTGCACACAAAGGACCCAGACTTCCCACTCATTTCTACAACTAGGTCACAGTAAACCATATATGCTTAGCAAAACCCCACACAGGCTGTGTGAGGAGCTCTGCCTTGAGCCAGCTGACACTTCTGATTCCCACTGCGGATCCTTTCCCAGAGATGCAAAGCGGTGATGAAGTGGTGTCAGTGCCCCCACACACCCTCTCTTGTACCCTCTTTGCAGGCCAGGCAGTCTGTAGGCTGCGAACTGGGCTAAGAAGAGGTCTGTAACTTTTAATATTAAACCTCTTAGAGAAGAGGGCCCATCTCTCCAACCCACTCTAGAAAAGGTTACAACATCTGCTTGCCAGTGAGGGAGAAAACTACAGTACAAAGATCCCATCTGTTTTCTGTTTTGATGTGAAGCCAGAAAAGCCAGTTGGTTTTTCATTTCCCCAGATGCTTGAGGAGCTCAACTCCTCCCTCTCATATCCATGCAGCAGGAATGGAGGGTGCTAGAAACTGACAAGGTTTGGTGGTGCCATGAAGGTCTTGTGGACTGATTCACCAACCTCCTGCTTAGTTTCTCAAGACAGATAAGCCTCTACTTCCCCTGCAGACTTCTTGTGAAACCTGACCTCCATGCACTCAAGGGCAGGGCTAAGACCTCCACCTGAGGCACAGACCTCTGTGGCCCAGGTAATCCTCATGTAATGAAACTCTCAGAAGTTTCTTCTTGAAACTACAACTCCCAAAGTTAGCTGAGCTGCTGAGACAAGGAAACTAACCACTTCTGAAGCATCTTGTGATCCATCCCTTGTCCTCGTTGTGTTCTCCTGTCTCTGAACAACATATAAAGGGATATCATAAACGAGGAACAAGCACAATAGAGGTGCAGATGTTCCCGAGGAGGGATAAAAGGAGAGACCTGCAACCTATGTGTTGCTTGACTTCAGGCCACAGCTGTAACAGGATATCCCTCTTCTGCCTCTGTTATGCATCCTTGAGGATTATAAGGATGATAGCTACACGAAAATGAGGGGATGTCTGGGAAGGACATCCAGGAGGGATGAAGAGGGATCTGCTTCAGTACAAGAACCTTCTCTTGTTGAAGGAGGACTGAGGGACAACATATAAAGCTGTTGGGAGACAGGTTCAGGACACACAAAGTAGTTAGGTCTTTAGCCAACATCTGTTGGCATGTAAGAAGGTGACAGGAGCCCAAGGGGAGAATGTACCATTTCAAGAAAGGGAAATCAAAGGGTTAAAATGCTTTAAGCTTCCAAGGCTATGTCTGTATTAAAGAGTCAGCTAGAGCCAGAACAATGTCTCCAGCTCTATTCCATGACTACATAGCATGGTCTGCTTAGATCTTAGCTTACTCCCTATCATGGTTGAGTGCTAGTGAGTCCCAGACAACATCCAGGCATGTTGGATACTAGCAAAGGGCAAGGATCATTGACAAAACCCAGTAGGGGTGAAGTAATCTGTTTAGGTGATAAAACCCATCTGGTTGCAAATTTCTGCTGTGCCACTTGCCATAGGCAGCCAGTGAATAGGATCCAGCATGGTTTATTTACTTTTCAAAGGCAGCCAAAAATGCAGGTATCCTGGGGCTGTGCACAGGCACTGGAGTTTAAAAAACAAGTGTGATTTCCAACATGTGTCACTCTCTTTGGCAGTGCCTGTTGGCTGGACTGAGACATTCCCCTGTGAAACACTTCAGGCTGCTGTGATGCTGAGATGCCTCATTTAGGCAGGCTTTTGTGGCCTTGCTCCATCTGCTTACAAGGTCGTGTCTCCAGTAGACCTTTCCCTCTTTGATCCAGGGAAGTTTAAAAACAAGAACAATAGAAGCTAGCATGCGTACCCAAAGGAACATGACACCTGTGACAGGAACACAGTGTCCCATTAATACCTCACACCTTCCATGGCCAACAGACCTTTTTTGGTAGAAAGAGTCTGATGGGGTTTCTGCAAGTGAGAATAATGTGGTCCATCTGGTAGCTCCAGAGCTGGGATTTAAGCCCAGAAGCTCGGTCAATGTCTGAACAGAAAGTTCAGCCATAGCTGGGACACCATATTTAAAGGATATTGTGGTTTTCCACTCTCAAGCACACTCTTTTGAAGTCCTGGTTGTAACCAAGCATAAAGGACAGCATGAAAATTAATTGGTGTTTCAGAGAGATGCCTTTCTTTGACTTTCTACGCCCAGACATTTAGCATGTTTCAAAGGTGACTTAGCCAGAATTTTCTGAGTTTATCAGGTCTAAGAATTTGGGATTATTATCACTAAATTAATTCAAATAATGAAGTTAATTCTCCTAGCTCCAAAAGGAATACAATTACTTTTTTTTTTTTTCTTCTAAGTATCCCAAATAGAATTGATCATTTAGAAGACTAAAGCTGAACTTCTCTGGTAGCATGCTACCTTAATCAGAGAAGATCTGGGCTATTTTACACAAGGATGAAACATGTCCCTGATGCCAATTTCTAAAGGGAATCCAGGATGAACTAGCTCAATGACAGAGCTAGCATATCTAGGCAGATGGGATATTGTCCACCTTGGATATTCTTGAAACCTCAACTCACTGCCAAAGCTTGCTGGAACTGGACATGGAGAAAAGGCAGCATCTGAAAGGATGGAGGTTGGAGAAACATTTCACATTCATGAAGATGGAAGAGGAATGTTAAAAAATACTCATATCCTTAGCAAATTAGGGTCCAAAATGCAGTTCTGCTAACTTACCAGAACTTGCCATCTCCCCTACAACTCCCGGCTCTAAGAGGCAAACTCTGGCCAAGTTTGCTGGGAGATTTAGGATATTGCCACTCCCGAGAGTTCTTTCCTTTGCTAACTCTCTGCCAGGCCTAAGCTTACCCCATAAGAGGAGCAGAAAATTCTCATGGGTTCTCAGATGCTCCTAATCAGAGGTACATATATTGATTCTCACTCCTTGAATTCATTTGTCCCATGGACCGACCCATCAGTTTTGTGATAAAATTAAATACCCCAAATGCCACATCCTATTTTCCTTCATACTATACTGTCTGTCCCATCCTTTCATATGATGGTTGGACACCTATTTCCACCTTCTTACCACCTAAATATCCAGCCTGTGGGCTGCATCCATCACAGTTCCAGATGCCTCTGGAGGCCTCTTTGATCCCTGTAAAGCACTGTGGGCTCCAGTGAGCCTTCCAGCTGTCAATGCCTTGTATGGGATATTCAGTACCTCAGCTTGGCCATAATGTAGGAGAGAACTCAGGCCATAATCACCCAGCTCCTGTCTGTTCTGCAAAGGTGGGTCCATCTTTTCACTTTTTTAATCATGCAAACAATGTGGGAACATAAAGGATAGGTAAAAAGAAAAAAAAAATCAGGGCATAAAATACAACTGTATTTTTACAAAAAGTTCTTCTAGCTAATAAAATACACCAATGCACTTTACAAGACAGGCCCTCAAAAATCTGCTATCAAGTACCAGAATTCCTATGTTCAGCTGGTATAAATCATTGCTTCTGATTTACACTGAAAGGCAGGTCACAACTGCCTAATTAAATAGCTTATCTTTTAGCAGAAAGCTAGACTTTATGGAAGTGTAACTGTGAATTACTTTTTATAGCCTTTTGATGGAAAGAGAGCGAATGCAAGGGAAAAAAAGCCAGGAAAAGCAAGAGAGAGCAGAAGAAAAAAAAGGGAAGAAAATAAGGAAAGACAGAAAGAAAAAGTGAGAGAAACTAATTTATATATTTTCAGAGTTCAATTCCTTTCATTGTGAAAGAATGGGAAAGTGGGAAGCCCAGACTGAATAACTCACAATGATAACAGGATGATATTGAGAGCAGTAAAACTAATTTATTGGGCTGAGTTTATCTGATTCTAGGGAAAGTGAGTATTGCTGAATGCAGCTCTGATTGTGCCTGTGTCTGACAAGACACACAGTTCAGCTGCAAAATTACATTAAGCAGATGTAGTCCATTAAGAAGCTGAGCTTGAAAAAGTACTTTATCCTGTCAAGGCAAATCCTAGTTGAAAACTTGGGCCTTAAAAAAAAAAACCCTGAAAACTGCAAGATGTTCTGTTTTGGGCTTTATTGCTTTAATCGTTTTTGTGTTAGTCATAGTTACAGGGTGATGATAAACAGAAACCCACCTCCATGTATTTCTAACATAATTCTGTTACCTACCCTCAGCTAGAACAGAGAAAAGCCCCTTAACATAAAACCCAGCAGAACCAGTACTGGATTCAGTTATCACCCAGGACTGGGTGATGTTGGTGAGATCTCAGAGGCAAACCAGCTACAACACAAATCATGTGTTCCTGTTCCAGCCTGGGCTATAATGTAGAATGGCAGAGGAAGCAGAGCCGGTTCATCTCTTCCTTGCACCCATCCATCATGGATACAGTGCAGGGTTAGCTCACATGTGGGGTCTCCAAGATGAGATGAATCTCACTCTAGGTACCTCTCTGCATGACAGCTCTTGAAAATATGTGGGATATGGTACAGAAGGAGAAAATGGATGGGATTCAAGATCTGTGGACTAACATTTGGTTGTGCTAAAAGAGAGTGTAAGTATTATTTAATAAAAATGTTGGTGAATTCCCCAAATTTCTTTATATCTAGCCCCTCTGTATTAGTTATAAAACTGAGAAATAATACTTGTTCTGGATTAAACCAAGCCAAAATATAAATCATGAGACGCAATTCTCACTACTGAATTTAGGTGTCTAGAAGGCAGTTTGGAATATATCAACCCCTGACAGCTGTGGGGTTTTCTTTTGCCTTTGGAGTATATTATGATTCTTTGTGATTCCTTTATTCTTATGTATTTCATCCAGTACACACACCACTGACAGAAATGTTCAGAAACACCAGCAAGATATCAAAAGGAAAGGAGGTTAATCTCATTACACTGCTAAGATAATTTTGAAGAGAAAAACATGATGTTGAAAGAATGGTCAGTGTCTTTCTATGCAGGAAGATCTCTCAGTTTATCTAAATCTCCTGAAGGTAAGCTTGGGCACTTAGGCTATTAACCAGATGACATAGAGTAATGGAAAATATTTTGCAAGGAGAAATCCTCTGCCAGCAATTCAGTGTTCATGTAAAATACAGTCACTGTATGGCATTCATTTTGTTCTTTGAGTTTTTTTTGTTTATGCTTTATTATCTGAAATATCCTCCTTAACGGTTGGGGGGGAAAAAGTTAGTTTGTACCAGTGCAATTATCAGTACAAGTCAAGTTCAGGGGCCCTGAGTCTGACATTTGATTGCAACTGTGAAGTGGGCAGTGTGTTTGAATGGTTTGATTTTCTTTACAAACTCCATGAAAAGTAACTTCTTTTGTTTCCTTGGAATTCTGTGCATATCCCAAGATGAAAATGTTCCCTCTAATGGAAAGAAAAGGAAAAGGTAGGTCTACACAGCTAAATTCACATGTTTACAACTTTTTATTTCATTCTTTGAGTTTCATTGTTTAATTTGGAAGTGTCATTAAGCAATTTATATAACATAATAGATAGCAGCTGTAGTAATTTTGAGCATGGGAGTTATATAGGCTCATTCTTTGATGCTAATAGTCCAGCTATACTTAATAACTAATTAGCTTGGTTTATAACAAAACCAAACATCAAAACAAAAGGACCCCTATGACAAGCATCAGGCTAAGGATAAGCCCCACCTGACTTGCAACATCTGTTTAATGGATATCTACATGAAAAAAGTCACACTAACTCCCAATAGACATAATTCATCTTATCCCAATCCCCTCTTTGGAGGCATTCCAGATTTTTACACTCTGAAAACACCTTTATTGCAGAGAGCTGAGCTTGCTCCAAACCCTGCCCAATGAATTCCTGCTGGGGCAGTTCATTCAACAACCTGTGACTCTATACTAAGGTCCTGTTCAACTCAGAAGCCCCTCTTGGTGATTTGGGGTTATATGCCCAAGATCTGGAGGTGAGACCCAGACTACGGATGCCAATGGCACTTATGAGGCAGAATGAGCCTGATAGCTTTGCACAGCTAATTTTTGAGTGACATCCAGTTTGTTGGTTCATGGTAGACCTGGAAGAGCCTTTGGGACCAGTGCTGTGAAGGGAAGAAACTGTCTTCAAGTCTTTGCACCATCAGATGCAGGGGTGCAACTGAATTGCTTAAATGTCAGTACTACTTGAAATGCCCGTGGGTGCTCCTATTCCAGCCCTGGTGGGCAGAGAATTCTCACAAGGACAAGGTCACTCTGAAGTGCCTCAAACAGCAGCAGATGCTTCACTGCAAACTGCTGAGAGAAGTCTTTCGTCCAGTGGAGGAAAAGTGTGTGTGGTAGTCAGGGTGAGCTGGGGAGTTCTTGCTGTCTTAAATCAGGCCATTCTTTGCAGGTGTCAGCTCAACAATTTTATGTCATACCCAAGAGCTGCTTCTCAAGTGTGGATGCACAGGGAGTTGCTTGCTGTCATTTCCCACTTCCCCCAAAAGCAAAGGTAATTCCGACTCACATCCCCCCACAGCTCACACAGTGCTGGCAGCAAGGAACGAAGCACCTGCAGAGGTGAGCACTGAGGTGGAGTTTTAATCTGTCTGTGCTGTATAAGGAGAGCAGCCCTAGGCAGAGCAGATGTTTAGAAAAGAAAACAGCTTTCCTGCCCAAGCCTGACTCTGGTCAACATGTGCAGCACTTTGTAAAATTAATTGCATCTTAAGTGGAAAATAGCTGCAGGTGGTGTGTGTTTTCAGTGTTTGCAGGCAGCAGAGAAAGTCTGGGATCTCCCTGTGCACAATGGACCTCACTGACCTGGGGGTATTTGACTGACACTGGCCCAGAGAAGCTATGGCTGTCCCATCCCTGGAAGTGTTCAAGGCCAGGTTGGATGGGCTTGGAGCAACCTGTTCTAGCAGAAGGTGTTCCTGCCCATGGCAAGACGTTTGCAATGAGATGAGCTTTAAGGTCCCTTCCAATCCAAATGACTCTATGATTTGGAATATGCCTACCAGTTGGTTTCCTTTGATGATGACACAGTTGGTGTTATTAATGGCTTTCATAATGACACAGATTATAGCATCTTATTCTAAATTTCAAACTATTTTAGGATAACTTTAAACTTGACATTTAGGATGAGAAACAATAGAGAAGGAAGGATGCCTCTTAGAATAATGAATCTTAAATCCCTCTTTCCTCTGAAATACAGCATGAATTTTGAGAAAGCAGCCAAACCTCAAGGATGTTGAATAATACTGTCACATATCCTAGAGCTTCAGACAAACACAGGATTGTGAGCACCCAGCTTTACCTGGATTAATTTTTAGAGTTCCACTTTCATTCCAGTTCATCATTCATCACCACTGAGCAACACTCCAGACCTCATCCTGGACTGAGCAAATTAGAAAATCTGAAAGAAACATGTGTCTCTATTTTTGAAAGCCCATTTGTCAGCAGTTACCACTTGTAGAGATCTATTGATAACTAGCATTATTAAGATTCGATTATCCAAGATTTTCAGTGCTTTGGCCCTAATTCAGGAAAACTCGCACACACCTTTAGCCTTAAGTGCGCGAGCCATCCCTGTTTGAGTTGTTGCTGTGTCATGCGAGTGGGTAGACTTCACAGAGTAAGTCAACCAACAAAAATTTTTAGGTCTGAAGCTTGTCTTTATGTTGACAGAAGCACAAGAGTTCTGGTGCTATGCTGTGGATCTGGTGGCTTTCTCCTAAGCTCTGTAGTCCTAGCAGCATGTCCCTTTATATCCCAGCTCCTGCAGTTGTGCAGTTACATTATACCCACTTCTGCCTTAAGACAAATTTCATGCCAATGTGCTTCTGGTAAATACCCTGAAAAATTCCACTTGAAAGAGTGGAAAAAAAAAAAAAAAAAAAAAAAAAAAAAAAAAAAAAAAAAAAAAAAAAAAACTTTCCACACACCCCAAATCCACACAGCCCAGAAAGGATCTTTAAAATTTAAAACTCATTTAAGTTACAATACAGACAAAATACTGTCCACTAATTCTTAACAAAAGAGGAAATAAAAACAATCTACAATGTATGCTATTGTCACTATTTTTATTATTATTATTATTGCTCTCACAATTAGAAAACACAGCTAATGCTGCTTCCATGAACAGAGGGTAATTTTTTCTTTAGATGAATAAACCATAGCTCTGCTGAGATATTTAATCAAACTCTGTCTGACCGATGAAACTGGTCCTGAGAGGAAAACAAAACAAAACATGTTGTACATGTTAAAGTCATTAATCTCAGGTGGATTTAAGTTTCCTGTTCTTTCTCCCCCTCTCCCAAATCTTGTTTTCTGTTCTATCTCCCTTGCAGAGGAGGAAGTCGGGCCTGTTATAGCTCTGATCTGCTCTTGGGAACAAAAACAGTGGTGTTTCACAATCCCCTGTCTGATAAAGGGAAAGGCAAATCCTTTGTCATGTGGTGGAGGTCTAACAATAATCGATTCCTGAACTTTCCTCTTGTTCCCTTATATTCCTAAGTACCTCCAGAGCCTCCTCCCAGCACCTTCCCCAAACAGGTAGCCCAGAGCTGGGCAGCATAAGTATATCTCCCTTGGAGGATGATAATGGCCGTCTACAGGGATCTGTTTTTTAGTAGGAAGAGAGATGGTCCCTCAGAGAGTCTTTTATCGCTTTCCTGACAGAGACACTGCTAATTGTTTTCAGATTGTTTTCTTCTTCCCTCACTCCCCTTCCTCTCACCAAGGGCTTTTCTAGCTGCATGTGAAATATTGTGGGCTACCCGCTTTAGTATAATAAAGATACTTTCTATTTTTGTAGAATAAAATACACAACCAGATGGGAGTTTTTCATAATGAATGGCATTTGCCTACCTTATGGAGAAACGTATATGATATAAAACTGGAAGGGATAAGGATGGGGGGGATTAATCAAAAAATACAAATCCAGCCAGATGCATACAGGATCTAAAACCTCAGATTTGAAAACAGCATTAAGTCCAAACAGTTTTATTAAATTATAGATATCCTTTTCAAATTAACAAATACTACAAGGCCACCAGCATAATACTCTTCAGAATAGTTTGGCTGTTTCCATCAGGGGTAATAGTGTAAAGCTGTGAAATAATAGTATTTGTGGGAATAAATCAGATGTATTTTGCCAGCTAGTGTAAATTAAAAGTACTGTGTAGTACAACATGGAGCTGGGCCAAATTATATCAGCCGTTGGGATGTGGTAAGACATGTTATAAGAAGGGAATTAGAGCATCACCTCACAAAGACATTCACAAAAATTAAAGCCATTTTCTGCAGTAGCTGAAGGATCTGAGTGTTTCAGAGCAAAGCCTTGAAAACTGCTTGCTGAAGACCTGAGAAAGGGAAGGAGGGATGTATTTTCCTTGCAAAGCTGGTTATTTGTCCTGGTTTAGGACAAATCTGGGAGAAAACCTCCAAAAGCCTCTCTCCCCCCCACCCCCCCGAAAACAAACCCACACAGCCCCTCCCCTCAGCTGGTTCAGGAAAAATTTCCTCGGAGAGAAGTGGAAGCAACCTGTTTATTTAAAAGGCAAGGCACTCCCTAGCACAAAAAAAGAAAAATACCTGATGACAAAACTCCTTTCTGAAGAGATGACAAATTCAGAAGGCCTCTCTTGTGGGTGATCACTGTTATCAGTCCCTCTGGTGCTGGGAAAGGCTGCCCAGAGTGGGCCCCGGTGGGCAGCAAAGTGCAGGCTCTCGGTGCTTCCCCGGGTCCCCAGTCCGGAGCAGGTTTGAACAGTTCCAAGAAAACAGACAGAAAAACAGTCCAGGGAAAACTTCTTTGCCTCAGCTAGCAAAACTAACCAAAAAACAAAAGGAGAGCTCTGTTCTGCTCTTTCCGTATTGCAGACAACAACAGTCCCAGCAGGATGTGTGGGAGTGAGAGCAGTCTCTGATAACAAACTCTGTGCTGCTTCTTCTGCCCACCTTCACTCTCTGACCCAGTCTTGAAGGCACAGAATATAACATCCAACAAAAACAGAACAGATGATTGGGGATATAAGTATCATAAAATCACCCTAGGATATTTGTGACAAATGTTCTCCCAAATATCTTTCACATGGCACATGCACTAAAAATTATAGAGTCATAGAATGATTTGGGTTGGAGCAGTCCTTGAAGATCATCCAGTTCCAACCCCCTGCCAGGGGTAGGGACACCTTCCTCTAGACTACAGAAATAACGTGGCCATTCTCTTTTGGACCCCTGTTGTATCAATAATTGAAATTGAGAGATGTCACACTTTTCTCTTCTGGCCTCTCTGCACTTTGCTGCTGGTACAAGGAGTGAAGCATCAGAGACAGATTGTAAGGAGAAAGATGCACTATGAGTGATTCTGCCAGTATGACCTTGTGTTATAGGTATCTCTTTACTCCTAGTTCTTATTAAAAGGAAAGGAAAGCAGAAAGTACTGTCTGTGGCTCATAGAAAGACATTTTCTGAAAAAAATCGGAAATGCCAGAACATCCAGAGGGAGATCATAGAATCCCAGAATGGTTTGGGGTGGGAGGGACCTTAGAAGTTCATCTTGTTCCACCCCCCTGCCATGTGCAGGGACACTTTCCTCTAGACCAGGTTGCTCCAAGCCCTGGCCAACCTGCCCTTGGACACTTCCAGGGATGGGACAGCCACAGCTTCTCTGGGCTACCTGTGACAGGGCCTCATCACCCTCACGGAAAAATGTCTTCCCAACATCTAATCTAAACTACCTTATTTCAGCTTAAAGCCATCAAACTGATGAGATGACCGTAGTTTGCTGGGTGAAGCAGGCCTGTATAACAAAGGAGGCTGCAGTCTATCAGACCTTGCCCTGTACATGATTCTCACCTTAGCAAGGTACATCACTCTGGGCACACTCCTAATAGAGTGTGCAGCTGCTCCAGAGAAAAATAGGGCCCTGAAATTTAGAAGTTATGGCAAAAGCAGTGTAACACTTAATTAATAGACTAACAGCCTAAGATATGGGCTGGGGCCACACAGACTCTCTTGTCAAAGAAGTGAAGTTCAGATGAAGCCCATGATGGATTATGTAGAGAAGCCAGCAGAGATTTTGAACGTGGTTGCCCCAGACTGAAAAATGTTAAACAATTCAGCCATTTCAGGTCAGCATCTTCAGTAACAGACATCTGTGGCATAAGATGACCAAGTGTGAGTTACCACTGTGGCTAAAGTTCTGCTGTGGGTTCATTTCCCACCTGATGGACCTGCAGATGCCTAATTGGTTTGCTCACTTCTTTTAATTCCAGGTGATGATTTCTTCTGACATGAGAAAGCCAGTTAAGGATAACAGATCTGGCATGGGAGGAGTGAAATGCAGCTGAAAACAATGTATGTATAGATCATTCTTCCTTTTTCACCAAGCAGAAAGACTCATGATATCAGCAAGGGAGCAAGAAAAAGAGTCATTACAGAATGGCATTGAAATGCTCAAATTTTTCTTCAGTCAGAACACCCATGCCTTGCTGGCTTCATCAGAAACTGGAAATAAAAATAAAATTCCTTAAAAGAGTGAGAGATGGTTTCTTTACATATCAAATGAAATTCTGGCATTGGAGAACAGTGGGATTTGTGCCACCAGCCTATCTGCATGTCATCCTAAAGACACCTACCACTCATCACACCACACTGTGACGTTTTAGCCTGTCAGCTTTTATGGGGTGACACTAACACAAACCACGGTCAAACTATGAAAGGTCTTTTTTAACCTGCTCGTAACTGGGGGAGGGAAGGAGGCAAGGAGAACAAACCCATTGCAGCAAAGCAAAGTAGCCGAAGAGAACAGAATACCTCTAATTTTGCTCTTATAGCACATGATGCTTTTCTCCTTTAACTCCCCAGGGCTGCTCAAAGACATGTCAGAGGCGGTTGCCCCCTAGGGAGTAGCTGAGTGGGAAAAAAAAAGAGGATTTGGAGAAAGATTGCAGTGTTACTGACATATTTTCCCCTAGGAAAGTGACAAGACTCCCTCTACATTTGTGTAGGAGTGATTTTTTTTTTTTTGGCTGCTTACAGAATTTTGCATTGGGTTGGGGTGTCCAAGAATGATCTGAAAGACATCAGAAACTCTGCTGCCTTCTGCTCCTGGAGCAGCATCCTTCTCCAACATCACTTTTTAATCAGTACACTGGGCTGGATGGCCGCTTGTCCTGGGTTGCAAGATGTGGGTGGGGGCAAGTATATTCTCTTCCCATCTATCAGAGGTGGGGAAGTTATCTTCTGTTAATTGGGCAGTTTTCTTACCTCTTCCACAACCAATCCTCCCTCCAGGAAATATCTTCTGTTGATGAGCCATTGAGCCTCATTGCATGACTGATAAAATTACATCATCCCATTGTAAGATGCTCTGCCCAGGGGGAGGAGCCAAGCATTCCTACCTGGATATAATCTGAGATTTGGAGCACCAGAGCCAGACTTTTCCCACTCAATTCCCAGAGGAAGACCAGGCCCATCTACACCACCACTGGACTTTCAGAGGAAAACTACACCCTACAGGATCACTCTTTAGCAGAACCACATCTGTCACTCCAGGAGGACTGCAGCCACCATTTAATCGCACTGCTACCAACATGCTGACCAACGGGGTGTCAGGATGTATTCTGACTCTGTCAGTGTTGTTTTGTATTACTGCATTTTTTATTTTATTTTATTTTTATTTTCTTTCCTAATAAAGAACTGTTTTTCCTACTCCCATATCTTTGCCTGAGAGCCCCTTAATTTCAGAATTCGAATAATTCAGAGAGAGGGTTTACCTTTTCCATTTCAAGGGAGGCTCCTCCCTTCTTTAGCAGACACCTGTCTTCTCAAACACTACTAAAAAAAAAACCAAAACAAATAATCCCTCCCAAAACCCCAAACCAATTAACCAACCAAACAAAACAAATACAAACACATAAACAAAGCAACACACAAAAACAAACAAATAAGCAAATAAGCAAATCCCAAGCAAATAAGGGAGCCTAGGCTATGTTAAAACCTTCCCTGCACAGAAACTCCTCTCCATATGCAGGAGCCAGAAGCCACATGAGAGGTATGAGTCATGTTTGTTATTAAGCTTTTCAGGGGCACTAGGGAATTTTACCAATGAGAGTGATCGCTGATAAAAAAAACCAAAACAGCAATGGTGACTCTTCCTGTCTCCAAGAGTTCTGTTTCATTGTCTTGACTGTATCTTGACTACTTCTGCTCAAAATTAAGAGGCTGGGGAGGCAGGGAATAAAGAAACTTATCTATCCTGTGCCAGTGAGTGTCTCAATCCATGTTCTTTTCCCACCCTCAGGAGGAAAATCTGAATTGCTTTCCAAGTAGAAGAGTGAAACAATAATCTAACATTTTGCTGTTGCAACAGTAACTTCAGCATTTATTTCATACTATTGTTAATGCTTGTTTATAATATAGGGATATATTTATGTAGGAAGTAAAGTAGATGTAAGGACAAGATATAAATATTTCTGTGTATCTCCATATAAAAGAAAATATGTACAGCCACAGATAGTGGTTCTCTGCTGTGTCAGGGCAAGGCTACCTGAAGGACTGAAATGTTCCCATTCCTTCCTGCTGTGAATAGCTGCTGACTTCCATGGCTGTACTCCCTACAGCCGGGACCGCTCTACTCTGCAGTTTCTTGAGGCTGGACCAATAATTTTGTGGGGAAAAAAGCCAGTGGCATATTTCTCCAAGGACCTGATGGGCCAATGTGGAAGAATGTCAGTGACTAAGGGTATCACACCCAAAAGGCAGAGAGATGGAGAGCAGGAGCTTGCTTTTTTTCTTTACTTTCCCACTGGACTTGGATTTCACTTTATTTTATCCCAATGGCTCTGCTACTGTCTTGTGGACCCCATAAAGTCCTCAGCGTACCCTACTCTCACTGCCTCCAGCATTCCAGGGGATCTTTTTCATGGCTGAATTTTGTCCAGCCTGGACAAATCAAGGATATATTTTCATTCAGCATTAAGCTCAAAGTTGCAGACCTGTGTAAAAGAAAGATTAAAATTAGTTATTAATTTCAGGGGATTGACCTGAAATATTTCCAGTTTTGTCACTCAGAGTGTATGATTCCCTGCTGAAAATGAAGTCTTTGGCAACACAGGCAGTTATTGCTGAAAAGTTATAGCATTTTTCCTTCTGGGATGTTCCTAATGGAGACTCAGTACCTGTGCTAGAAGGCATAGGCAGGTGTGAGCCTTAGTTACTGTAAAAAAATGTTGCTTTTTTTCCCCTCAGAGAAAGTTTCTATATTTATTTCTCAGAATACTAAGGCACTTGATGGCTCGACATCATTGGCAACCATAGGAAATATTTTGGAAGAAGATACCATCCCAAATGAGGTTTGGTCTTCTCAGAGAGTGTTTTATTGGTGGGGGAAAACATTTGTGGATTTGTTGCTTTTTGGGAGGTTTTTTTAGGTTCTTATTTTTTACTGGTGTGACTGTTGCTTTTCCTCCTACCATCTCTCCTTAAGTCTATGTCTTTACAAGATAAATGATGTCTAGTCAAGGAAATGTTTTCTCTGAATGGTGCTGGGGTGCCGCTGCTGTGTTAGCTCCCAGGTGGGCAGAGGAGGGTTTTCATTTGCACACATATCTCTCAACAGTCCTCTCGCACTTTTTACAGGTCACGTAGCAGCACCAGTGATATTTGCAGTGGCAACGCTCCACCACTTTGTCCATATACGGGTTGTAGCCTCTGCCACAGCACATCAAGTCGCAGCTGTCACTCCCATTGGAAGTCTTGTAGCATTGTCTGGAAGAAGGAAAATGCTGTGAGCAAGTGCAAGTTCCTGCAGAGTTTCCCAAACCACTGCTGTGTGGTGTTGATGGGCCTGACAGCTCTGCAAGGCACTGGGTGAAGCCAGCACAGCGAGCACCCAGTCACCTGCCCCCTACACCTGCAAGGGTGGCAGGGGAAGCCCTGGGCTGCAATCACATGACCTGCTATGACACCCAAAATAACATTAAACTCCTGCTCTGACTCTCAGTTTGGGCCTGACAGAATCCAGGTTGCCTGTTGGCTGGGCCAGGCTGCTACCACATAACCAGACAAGCAAAGCTATTGGAATACCTCCACAACAAGAACTAATCATTCCAAACAATCTGTGTTGCCAGGCAGGCTCCACAACTGTCTGAAAGGATCTGGAAGAAGATGACACCCTAAAGAACAAACACCGGTATTTGTCCACCACTGCCTAACCTGAAAAGGGTGAAGAAGGAACCCTACAGCCAGACAGTATTTGAACAGGCTACATGCCAAAGATCCCAGGCTGGGAAGAATCCTGAGCAGGCTGTTACAGCCACTATGCCACACTGATTGTATCAGGGAAATCACAATCAACACTAGCAGGGCTGGACTGTGCACCTTCTTCCCTTTGATTTTCTCCCAGCACAGCATGAGCAGCTGGGTGGTTGGCCCCAAAACACCCTGAATCCTGACCCAGGAACAGGAAGTGTGGCAGGAGCACAGGGATGACAAGTCACCAAATATCACACAGACTTTCACTGCTTGTTTTGCTTCTGCTTTTAATTAAAGATAGACTCAGTGGGATAAATCAGCTATTGTTTTGGGTTCCCTCATTTTGTCTGCTTGCCAGCAAATGGCTTGAGGCTTTCAGAAGCAACTCCTGAACTGAAGAATCTCTTTCATTGGTCCATTGATTACCATTTCACATCTGTCCTCAAAAAACTTCTATCCCATTTCTTAAAATACTCCAATATTCACTGGACATGAAAGTGCACCAGGCACTGAATTTTGAATGCAATGAATGATGTCCTAGAGAGATACCATTTCTCCACAGACTCTAAAGACAATCCAGGAAGGACGTGTTCATGTTTGGTCAGATGCTTGCACTTTTTAGTATGTACCCAACACCATGGGGCTGTGAATGTTTTTGAAACTACTGTAAGAAAGGTGGTTTATTGAGTGGGGTAATTGCTGACATTTCTCCTAAATCTTATTCTGTATGGCTATTTTGTGTCTATTTTGGACAGAAACACTCTAAGGCTGCTTTGGGGCAGGAAGAGGAGAGAGGAGCATAAGTTGGACTCTTGAGCTAAGCAACTGTTAATAGATGCAAACAAACCCACAAGAATTACAGGAATTGCTCATGAGGTAATGCTTTAGGAGAAATTATGGAATTAGTGAAGTGCTGAGATTTTGTTGTTGCTTTTAAGTTTTTCTGCCTCCTGTTTGTTACTCTGATTCGCATTCCTCTCCAGGTTCAGTGTTTAAAGGACCCCCAACTCACTGTCATTCAGGAGTGTGTGTAAATATTTACAAACCTTTAAACCCTACCAAAGCTGAAGTGTGCAGCCAGACTGAATGTGTTTGTCTAACGCTGAACCAAAGGCCTTGTTAGCGCCCCTGTGAGCTGAGGCCCCTCCACAAGAAACTTCCAGACGACTCCTCATAAATGTATTCATAAATGCATTAAGAATTCAGAGCAAAGGTTCAAATATAGGTGTGTTGACATTAGAAGAGGGAAGGGTATTTGTCAACCCCTTATTCAGCTTTGCCGGTGGATGGAAATATTGTTTCCTGGAGGTTCACCCAGGGAGGATGGGGAATCTGCAGAAACATGGCGAGGGATGTGTATCCATGTCACTTCATGCTGGGAGCTCACTAAAATGGCCAAGAAAAGGAATACGGGTCTACTCTGACTCCAGCTCACCACTGAGGACATTCACTCCCCAGACATAAAAAGCATACAACAGTGATAATTACCCCATTCGAATAGAAAGCAAAACTCTTCTACCTCCTATACTGGGACCTGGGATTCTCTCTTTCTCTCCATCCACTCCTGTGGTTTGCCAAAAAAAAAAAAAAGTGAATCTAGAAGATATGCCTTCCCATATACCTTCCCCATTGCCCACTGCCTGAAACAAAGAAAGGAAAAAAGAAAAATCTTATTAAATAAATCCTCAAGCTTCCCTCAGTTTGGTATCAGGAAATGGGGACATTCAGAGTGGGTGGGTTGAATAGCCAAAACAAAGTTTTGACCCCATCATAAACCTATACGGGCTTCTAGAAAACTTTCCTGACAATGCCACTAAGCAGAGATTTTGTTTTCCATCTTAAAGCATAGGCCTGGATATGAGTTAGATTCATTTTTCAATAAACAAGATGATACAGGTAGTTTCTCAGCCAGTGGGGGAAGACAAAGAATTCCAAAGACCAGAATTTAGCCACAGAAGCAGCCCTGAACATCAGCTTTCAGAGCCTACAGCTGTGATCTCACTAGGCTCCCTATTGATGGGTTAAATTCAATCTCATTTGTTTTGTGCCTGGTCCAACACAATTCTAGCAACTCAGAGAAATGCCCTCCTCCTGAGCCTTTGAGAGAAAACATGAAGGCAAGTGACTGCATTGTAACACAACACTGTAACCACTAGAAGCACTTGGAAGACTGTTGAGAAATTATGCTTCAACCCTAATCCCAGGCAAAGTTCTGGCTCGAGAACAGGTTTTTTACATTGTCACAGTGCTTTTTTCTTCTTTAAGAAGGGAGATCAGCAGTGTTGGCTGGACAAATCCCACTCAATATGACTGTCCAAAATGTCCACTTTCCAGCCCTCATTTGCAGAAGCACTGCAATAAACCATACAGCCTCATCATGGGGGTGGCTCCTCAGCAGAGGTCGTGAAGGATACCTCAGAACTTCTAAGAGTCTTCCCCCGGATGGAGAGTAGGGATTTTAATTTTAAAAGCTAGGGGGAGATCATAGAACTATTTTGGTTGGAAAAGACCTCTAAGATTGATGAAATCCAACTTAGCAATGTCACACAACTTCATTGTGAATCCCTATTTACTCTGCCGCACCAGCAGATAGAAGGATACATATTTTTGGTTGCAAAGCTGGCACCTGGGATCCACACTGAGGCTGACTCTGTACTGTCACACGATTATGACATATGATGACAGGGATGAGATATCCACTGGAACCTCACTCTATCAGTCCTATTGATAAGAACTTTTAAATGAGGATATAAAAAAAGTCATTCTGGGCACAGCAACTGCCTTCCTGGCCCAGAGCATCTCCCAGTGGATGAGGGAGATGCTGTTACAGGAGTAAAACATAAATCTGAGCACTTTCTGTAGTCCTTTTCCTCATACACTGCCAGCACCTGGGCTGTTGCATTATAGATGATAGAAGGGATGTTCCTTCCTTGACATCTCATCCCCTTGACTGTGTGATTTCCTCAGCCCTTTCTGACCACAGGGAAACCATCTGCCTTCATGAGCTCCAGCAGTCCCAAATCCCAGAACACAGTACTGTTGTGTAATGTGTAATGTTTTTTTCTCTTTTAAATCAAATTCCTATTTATTTCTTGCTCTAGTAATGTCAAGTAATGCAGCAGTATATAAAAGAGAGAAAGGGAAAAATAATTCAAATCCCTCAGGAGATATATAACACAATGGACATTCCCAAAAATACATCATATAAGATTTTGAGAGCAGAACCTTATCTACTTTTAAATTGCATTCTCATCCACAAGGAATGACTGGAGACTGACAATAAGCAACTGTACGGAAGTTATCAATAGCATATGTGAGTGAGGACTTGTTAAGAGGGATCATGGAACTAGCCTGTATTTTCATTAATGAGGAGTTGAGAGTGAGCTTAAGAATTTGGGGATAATGCTAGGGAAGAAGGAGTTGAGGACATTTTGTGACAGTGAATTAAAGTGTAAAGTAAGCAACACTTTGAGAAAGATCCAGCTAAATGTGGAACGTTCCCAGGGGAGCCAGAGGAGCAGCTCGGAAAGTAGAAAACAATGAAGGAACTGAGACATATGTTAAAAGAGGTGTCTGCCCCTCTATAAAAGATTATTGCTACAAGAGGAGAGAAAAAAATGTTCTTTATATGCCAAGGAAAGAGGACAAGAAAGTATTAGTTTTATTTTAGATTCTGTTTAGTTTAAATTTCAGTTAAGAAAAGCCTAACACTGAGGATAGTAAGACCCTGGAACACATTGTTTAGGGAGACTGCTTTTAAGAGCAGAGTAGAGAAATGTCTTCAGTAACAGCCTAGGTGGTGTCAGTTCAGTCTTGCTCCTGAAAAGATCAAGGTCCATGGAAAATCATTCCCAGACCCAATTTTCTCTAACTCAAATGCCATTTGGTTGTAGAGGGACTAAATATGTTTAAGAGAGCTAGATTCATTATCCATAGCAACTTTACTGTGTGAAATGATTCTTCTTACAAATAAATTTATTATTCACAAACCTGTCTAGGAAACTTTATGATCAAATTCAGGTCTCTCAAAGTAGAAAGAATTCAATCTTTCCCACACATTAACTAAGTTAACAAAAAATGCACACCTGGCCTACTTACTGAAATGGGCACCAGCTGCAAGTGTGTTGCCCTGGGAAAGAAGGAATAACATCTACATAAGGTGGAAGGAACAGAAAGCTAATGTTTTTCTGACTTTCATAAAATCATAGAATAGTTTGTGTTGGAAGGAACCTTAAAGGCCATCTAGTCCACCTGCTCTGCTACGTACAAGGACATCTTTAGCTAGAGCAGGTTTCCTCCAGTTCTTCTGGGACACTCACAAAAGCATTATTTGCTATTTCTTATTCAGAATTTATTGGATCTCATTAAAAAATGGTAGTGCATCTGATAACTCTTCCAAAACCAACTATTATTGAACACATGATAACTTACTCAAAGCTCATTTTATCCTGTGCCTTCACTAACAGAAACTAAAAGAAGCTGTAACAAAAAACAAACATCAAATGCTGTTGTCTACCCATAGCTACCACTCTTTCTCAGCTACATATGAGTGCTTATGCTAAAAAATTTCATTGCCTACATAAACAAAGAATCACAGAGTGGTTTGGGTTGGAAGGGAACCTTGGAGATCATAGCATCATAGAATAGAATTATTAAGGCCAGGAAAAAGCTGCAAGATCATAAAGTCCAATCCTGGGCTCAATACCACCAAGTTCACTAAAGTATATCACAAAGTGCCATGTTCACTCATTTTTTAAACACTTCCAGACCTGGTGACTTCCTTGGGCAGCCTCTTTCAATCCTTAATGAATCTATCACTGAAGAAAATCTTTTTAATCTTGAACCTGAACTTCCCTCAGTGCAACTTGAAGCCATTTCCTTTTGTTCCATTGCTGGTTTCCTGGGAGAAGAGACCAACCACGACCTGATTACGATTTCCTTTCAGGGAGTTCTACAGTGTAATAAGGTTTCCCCTGAGCCTCCTCTTCTCCAGACTCAGAAATGCCAGTACCCTCAGTCACTCCTTATATGACTTATATTCCAGACCCCTTAAACAGCCCTTCTCAAGACACCTCTAGCACCTCAGTGTCTGCCTTGGAGTAAGGGCAACAACACTGACATGGTACTTGAAGTGCAGCCTCACCAGTGCTTGGTACAGGGGGACAAGGTAGTCCAAGATCAGCCTGTTCCAACCCCCATGCCATGAGTAGGGACACTTTCCACTGGTTGTCCCAAGCCCGATCTAGTATGGCCTGGAATGCTTCCAGGGATGGGGCAGCCACAACTTCTCTAAACAACCTGTTCCAGTGAGCACCCTTGCAGGGAAGAATTTCTTCCTAATATCACATCTAACCCTGTTCTCTAGCTGTGGGATGCCATTCCCCCTTGTCCTGTCACTCCAGGCACTTGTCCGAAGTCCCTCTTCAGTTTGCTTTAAGCCCCTTTAGGCACTGGAAGGGGCTTTAACGTCTCCCTAGGGGTTTCTCTTCCACAGGCTGAACAATCTCCACACTATCACATAATACAAAGCATATTTTTGGGGTAGCAGGAAAGAAATGGCATCAAGGGCTGCCACTGAACACCGAAAAATGAGCAGCAGATGCATGCTCAGCCAACTTCATGTATGTTCATACACAAGGAAGCATACCAGCCTAAGAAATTTGTGACTAGTATTTTATATTGAGGTAAAGAAAGGATATGTGAGCAAGGAGCAGCCACCAGGGAGTGGCCACATTCCTTGTGACAGTAAGTCAACTGAGGAGTGGTGACTGATCAACCCAGCTAAGGTGCAGCACATTGTTTGTTGCAGCCTGATTTCTGCAGCCTAAAAGAGCTCCTTCCCACATTTGGCTTGATTCCAAGACCACTCTGGGAAAGATCAGTAATAAACAGCTCTGTTTTCTGTGCAAGGCTTCAGGGGCTGGATGCTTTTGCATGCATGGCAGAATTTCCCTTTCCTTGGACTCATTCAGGAGACTTAAACAGCCTTTGAAACATGATACATTGCACCCTACTTATAAAGAAGATTCATATTTTTGCTTATTTTCTTACAAAAGAGATCTCAATTTTATAAGTTGCCATTATTTTTCATCTACTCTAAGCCGGTAGTGATTTTTTCAGGCAGGAGCAGCTGAACTACTTTGTTAAAAGATGAAAAAGTGCTTTTGTCCAAGAAATCTCTGAGAAGGGGAGTATTTACATTTTTTACCCAGTGGTTGATTTGTTGTATTGAAAGTTTTACTTGCAGCTTCACAGATCAGCTTCTTTACACTTTTCTCCAGACCATTTTTAATTGGTTATGAAAGTGTGATAGTGGTACATAAGCACACAGAGTTTGGCTGGAGTCAATGTGACAGTAAGTCTTGTTTGCAGGAGACTTGGATACCAGTTGCAAAAATCAGCTCCTTAATCAGCTTTTCAGCCCTTCAAAGAGGCCTCAAGCCTCAGGTTTGAGTTTAACTCCCTGACTTTGAAATCTAGACATACCCTGAGCACTTGGAGGCATGCAAATTTCCAAACCATTTATAAATGTCAACAAGCTAAGAAAGTCCAAAGTGTCTTAGAGAATGTTTCAGGCTTGTTCTGAAGAAGGTTTTAAAATCCTTTCAGGAAAGAGCTCTAAAAGGCTTTTGAGTAACCAGGGGCTCATATTCTGAGCGAATTTTCATATGGCTCCTCTACAAAGTAATTCTTTTTCCTGCCTGAAAAACATACAATAAGTCTACATAGTATGATCACTCACATTAGAGGAATCACCAATTAGATTATCCCTCCCACCCACCTGGCAGTGCAGGACTGTTTCCTACAGCATACAGCAAAATCCAACACATTCAAGGTGTTGCAACTTAACTGTCAAGCTCCATCCTGTTTCCAGCATGCTATGAGCAAGAACCAGACCTTGGGGAGAGGCAGGAGGAAAAGGACTTCCCCTGGATATGCTGTAAAACTGCTCATTTTTTGTCACAAAAATGCATCAATATGAATATTTTAATCAAGGAGGAAAAGGGGGTGTTAATGGCATATTACGCCGCCCAAATTCCTTTGGAGACAGAAAGCAGGGCTGGAAAATACTGAAGATGCCCAGATCAAAGTCTCCTGGGCTGTGGACATAGGGGACTGCACTGTAACAGCCCAGGCATGGACTGACCTCTGCACCCAGAAACATGCCAGAAAGGATATGGGAAGGTGGTTGAAGAGAGAGTAGACCAAATGAGGGACCACAATTAAAAAATCCCCTTTTTCACTTCATTGCTTGCCATGACTGGCCTTAAAAACTAGACTACTTGGAAACAGCAGGATCTACCTCCAGAAAATTTTGATGTGCATAAAGATAAAATGTTCAAATGCCTCCAGGACATGACTCATTAAATAAAAACATGTTTGAGCTATTCCTATGTGAGCATTTTTACATCTTTCTGAAGTAAGCATGAACCACATTTTTCCATGCCCTCTAACAGCATTCCTTTTGTGCTCCTTCTACCTTATCCCTGTAATTCAGCATTATCTCTGCAGCCCTGTGGCAGGCTGAAACAGAGCCACCACATTTAAAATGCATTTAGGCACCCTCTTTATGAGAGAAAAATTGAAAAGAGAAAAAGGTATCCATGGGAGGAGGAGACTAGGGAAGATCCTCTCCCTTTCCCTGCTCTCCCCAGGAAGCATGGACCAATCTTCAAACACACAGTGTGTATTTTACCTTTATTTCCTCTAGTAATTTAGTTCAGGAAAGGAGTTTCTATGGCTTGTATAACACATGCCAATTTTGAAACTCCAGGCATCTTCTCAAGAGGCTGCAGATGGACTGTAATGAAAACTAGCCCAAATACACATGACCTTAAAACTTCGCCTGAGTAATGTCTGAAGCTCAGCACGGGACTGTCTCACTCTCCTCCCCTTCCATGGCCATCGCCATCTTGCACATCTGAGAATAAGGTGTTTTTTTTGACAAGTTCCTTTTGAAAGTCATCCCCTCCTGCCTTAATATCTTGGTTTTCTAAATCGTCACTCAATCTCACTTCCTGTGGATCCTTGGCTGGCAGGTTCACAATCATGGCTGTTGTCCAGCTCGAGATAAATGGACGCCTGCAATACACATTTTCCTTTCCGCAGAAGGAAAAAAAAATCATTCAGGACCTTGACATATTTTTCATCCCTAGAAAGGATAAAAAGCTGGAATCTGCTGTAGAATAAGATTAGATTAAGAAGTCACACTTCCCTGTCCCTTGAAAGGATTTCAGCTCATGGAAAATGTTTTACTTGGCAAATCTGTAATGAATTCAACTTTGTTTTGAAAAACTGTTCATTTAATGCAATTCCTAAAAAACTAATTTCCAAATAATCTTCACCAATTTTTTTCCTTGCAGAACAAAAAGGCACAACAAAGAGGTCTTTTTCAAGGCATAAATATGTCAAAATCGGTACAAATCCACAAAAATTTCACTTCTACTCAGATGACATTTTCTTTCAGAAGCCATTTTCAGTATATGCTTTTCCCCTGCTATTCTCAGTGACTCATAAACACGTTCGTTTGATAATTAATGCTCCACTGCTGAACTGGCGATAAAGGTCAGCCTGGTGCTCCCACCACAGAGCTGTCAGGTAAGCGCTGTTGTAGAGTAGTCCAGCATTGATGTCAGAGGATACAGGACATTAACTGTCATAAAACATCAGGGGACAAAAAAGACAGTCTTGTCTCACTCAGCTGCCTTATCTACTGATCAGCTCCATCAGTCATATGCTGATGCAAAATCACAGAATCATTTAGGCTGTAAAAGACCTCTAAAATCACCAAGTCCACAGCACTGCCAAGCCCACCACTAACCCATGTCCCCAGCTGCCATATCCCCACATGCATATATAGTTTATCTTGTCTGCATTTGGGTAATTTCATTTCAGCAAAATCTTCTCCCCACTGAACCATAATCATCCAAATACCACTATGTCCACTACATTAAAAGGAATCTTCCCAAAATAGGCCAGGCACATACTCCTTGCCACTTGCCTGAGCCTCCACCATGAAATAACAGAGACAGCAAAGAAGAATTATGAGAACTATCTAAAGAAAGTTAAACAAGCAAGAGAGGTTGAAATCTAGCCATCGCAGCCACCTAACAAAAATTAGGAAAATTCTGGCAACACACATTTTTTTGGCTGTTGATGGGTCAGCTCTAGAGAGACCAGATGGGTCTGCCCATCTAGAGATGCTCAGATTGTTGAAATGTTGAATTCGTTTGTCTTGGAGGAAATTAAACAGATAGTGGGAAGAGAAAGGCATGTCTGCTGCCTGTGCAAGGGGACAGTATGCTGCCAGAGGCTGGGCTTGGCCATAATGACCTTAAATCTCTAATATTAATGCAATGAAGAAATTCCTCTGCAGAGTCATAAGCAATACAAACATATCTGGACCTTTAATATGCAGTAAGAGAAAAAAAATTAAATACTATCTTCATAGTTTTGGGGTGTTTTTTTTAAGGCAAACTAGGAATGCTGGTTCTAACTGGGTTAACATTTCCCTTCTTATGGGAGCCTTAGAGTAACAACTCTTCTAATCAGCAGTGACTGCAAAAAATTATTGAGACTCAATACAGTATAAAGTAGCTGTTTGACCCTTACAAGTTCCTGTGGAGATAAGCTGCCCAGGGAATTTTGAAATGTATCCTGTTTGTGTAATGGCAAATGTGTCAGCCAGCCCTGTCTTGGCCACAGCCACCATTAACAAGGTTAGGCATTGGTAAACCATACTGTATGTTAGAGATGTGTTTTACCTGCATGTATAGGTCACCTTCCTGATTGCCCCTTATTCATACATGTTCCCCTCTTGCCCCTTCCTCTTTGAGGTCAGAGTACAGTGAGTACCCACTGCAGAAGTCCTCACCTGTCCTGGGTCCCATGTGACCCCACTTTTTCATTCTTCATGCAGAAATCGGGTGAGCTCTGCAGGTAAATCAGCTCTGTCTCTTTAACTGGCCTGATATCAATATCCTTTGGCACAAGGTATTTGTGTGTGCCCATGGGCCGGTGAACAACCTTGGTGGCAGATAAATACTTTGTTTTGAGGTCCAATGCAATGTCTCGCAGCTCCTGAAGGCCCTTCCAACAGGTCTTGATAGAGCATGACCCAGAAACTCCATGGCACTTACATTTCATTTCAAGAGAGGCTTTCAACACCTGCAAAAAGGAATTCAAGAGTTAGGAAATGTCCTTCTCTTACTGTCAAACATCCCACAAGCTTGCTAATGAAGGTACTTCCTTAGCAGGAACTGCTATAGAAAAGTACTGCTGTTCTCATTTCTGCACAGGCAGTCTAGGGTAGCTACTTTGAAAGCAAATGAGATCCTACAGCTCTTTGGTGATCATTATCAGTCCAGGACTACTTTCACAAGGGCTCCTTTGCAGCCAGAAGACAGAAGAGTATTTTGAATTTTGATTAGATATCTATATTGGGCTGCATTTCCTCCTTCTAAATTTTTAAGGAGATTGATATCAAAGCATTCCATAAATAGATAATTAACATCAATTTCAACCTCCAGCAGCTTTGGGCTTTGGTAAGAGAGATGTCACGGCTTTGTTGAATTCAGTGCACTCTTGCCTTGCCTTTCTGCTGGTCATGGGGCCAAAATAGCCTTTTACTTTGACTCTGTACTATTCTCATTTTGGTGGGACATGGCAGGATGCTGCCAGGAACGGCTGAATGCACCAACTATGGCAATGCAATGTCCCAAACAAAAATTTGCCCTTTGCAATTGAAACAGAAACTCAAGGCATTACAAAAATAAAATAAAATTTAAAAAAAAAAAAAAAACAAACCAAACCCCAGCAAACAAACCGAATAATGTGGGAATAGTAGGGAAAAAAAAGAGCCAGGGAGGGAAAGTTCAGCATGGTTGTGCTCTGCAAAGGTGGACTCAGCCTATAGCTACACAGCAAGCTCCCAATAAGCTCAGCATGCTTCAGGTTTGCACAGGTGGCCCTGGAAGGACCAAGCTGTGCAGTAGTAGCAGTCTATGGAACCACTGGAGCCTCAGAGATGGTTGCAGGGGTGAGTTTTATAGCCTCCCCCCATCCATTTCTTCAGCTGCATGGAGGGCTGCTATAGAGATCTGCACATCAGTGCACACTAGGCACTGCACATGGTAAATATTATCCCTCCACTGGCTGCAAGCTGTTAAAAGCAGCTTGTGCCAGATATGAGAATAATCACTAGCATAGCAGTTTAAAAAGGAAAAAAATCCTCCCTCCTGCCTGCAGGGATGGCTGGAGGCAACTGCTGCTGGATGCATCTGGCAGATGACAATCCTCCACATTTACACAGCATTTTGCCTGCGCAATGCCCGTGGCAGAGCATGATGGGGCCCATCCCCATCACACCTCCTGGGGTAGTCAGAGTCAGAGCCAACACTGGCTGTGCAACAGATGGCAGTGAGACATCCCACCCATGGTTAAACAGGGCTGATAATAACATTTGGGACTGCCTGAGTCACAGGGTGAGTTACACAGCTACAATTTTCAGCAGGCCAAAGGAGTTCAGAGCAATCCAGGAGAAACCTGCTCCTTCCACTAGCTGATAGAGACACTGAACCTCACCAAGTGACCAACACTACAGATGATTGTACAAATACAATAACTCTTGCGGATTTGTTACCTGTCTCCCTACTTCACTGTTGTGCAGATGCATCAGTTTATTGGCTTGTGATCCTGATTTTTTCATCTTCATGGGAGCATCTGAAAATTTGGACCCCATGATAAGACCATAGTTGAGGTTGTCTGCACATCCTCCCCATCGATACCCAGGTCCAGGTGTCTCACCTGGGATGGGACCACAGGAACAGCCACGGAGGTCCCCAGTGGTGCAGGCTCTGGCAATGGTGTGGCTGATGGCAGCAGCAGAGAGGGCATACACAAATGCTGACTCCCTTGTGCCTGAAAGATACAAGAACTCCAGCTCAGCCTCCTGAGCCAGATAAAAGCTCCCCCAAAAGAGACTCACACACTCTGTGTCCCACAGAGCAGTCAACACACCAACTCACTGCAGCTGAGATGTCCCATAGCACCACTAGTTTTGGAGCACATCTCCTAAGTGAACTCTTCAACATAAGACAACATCCCAACATCCCAGGGCAAGGAGTCACATGGATTTAGGCATCTTGTTCATTGTGGTGTGATTTGCTCTTGGAGCATGTGTTTAAGCCCTCCCGTGGCCTCTCCTGCTTCCTTTTGCTCCTGTGCTTTTTCCATGACTCCCAGTGGGATGAGCAAACCAGAACGGTGGTCTGCTTTGTAAGAGTTGTGGTAGACAAGGTCTTGGACCCAAGAGCCTCTGGGCATGACTGGCACTGTAATGATGAATGTGGCCTCAGAGAACAGGACAAGTAGGCTTTCTAGTCCCTCCATGGCCTCCCAGGAGCAAGACCCTTCCTACCTCCAGCACACACACAAAAACACACACACAAAAACACACACACACAAAAACACACACACACAAACACACACACAAAAACACACACACAAAATCACACACACACAAAAACACACACACAAAATCACACACACACAAAAACACACACACAAACACACACACACAAACACACACAGATGACTCTACTGACTCCAGTCCCAACTGAGCCAGCAGTGCTGTTTACCTCTCTCTAAGTCCAGCAGGTAGTTAGGAGCCAGCTCTATTGAAGAGCAGTTCCACCGCATGTCTGAAAAGGTTTTACGGCAGGTTTTTATCACTTCCCGCGCTGCCTGAATAATGGTCTGCATTAGCTCCAGGTTGCTGCGGCACAGCTGCACCTGAGAAACCACTAGGCCTTCGAGCTGTTTGCAGTGCTGGGTTTGATTCAGGGCCAAAGCCAAAGAAGTCTTGGACAGAGCTCTGAGGAGACAAGCACATACAAAAAAGCATTAAAACACAGTCTAGTCGCCTATGTTCACCTGACTTAATTAAAGCTTTCTGTAAACAGGTGCTTAGATAAAGCTGGTGAGAAAGATGAGCAACTATGAAGAGTGATTTATCTCATATAAAGTCAGTGTTTAGGGTAGGTGGGAAGAAACACCCTTTAGCAATGTGCAACTCTCCATTATCGAGGGGAGTCTGCACAATGCTCCAGGGGCATATGTCAAGTCAACTGGATGTGTAAATCCTCTGGGGAAGGTTGTTTGCTGAAAAATGAAGAGCACAGACCTCCCAACAGAGTGAAAAATGACCCATCAGTTCCATGATAAAAGAAATCTGGATCCTCCAAGACTGTGGCATTTGGGAAAAAAAGCAACATTGGTGTTATCAGTATTTTGCATTCAGCATCTGTCTCACACACTCTCAAAGGATTATGCTAAATGTAATGTAATTAATTATGGAGAAAATCCCTGCGAGGCCTAGGGAAAAATCACCTAATCTGCAAAACATATGCTTTCACTTAGAGTTAATGCCAAGGGCCTCCACTGATTCAATCACTGTTGCACACAGATAAGTCTGTATTTCTAGTCTCCAAAAACCATAGTGCAAAAGCTCAGAGGGAGTATGTGCCGAGAGAGTACCACAGTCAAATCTGAGAAGGGATCCATGAATACCAGCACATATGTTACCATGGAAAAAAAGAACAACATCCCACAGTGGTGGTTCTTCTATGGTCCAACTGCCAACTTTTCCAGGTTAAAAAAAGAACTGACATGCATCTTACAGGGCTGTACTCTTCTTCCCTGAGCACCCACAATGACCAGCAGAAGCCTAGCATGTAACTCATTGTATCTTTATAAGCTTTCTTAGGGTAGTCATAAAAGTTACTCATTCCCATAAAACAACCTTCTAGCTGGCTGCATCAATAATCTGATGGCATCTGATCCTGGCAACACAACTTTAACACATATTTCCTTCTCTCCTTGTTAAATGTATTGGCTTTCAGATTCATCCCAAGCCATCTTGGTTAGTTTGGCTTATTAGCAAACACATTTTGGGGTGCATTTCACTTTGTTCCTGTAACATCCACATCCTTCAGAAGTTAAATCAGATGGGAGCAGAGCAAAAATTGAGCCCTCACCAAAACTGGAGGCGTTAAATCCTTGCTGGTGATGAATAGGCCTGCACTGACAAATTCCCAGTTGACTGGGAGTTTGGCATTTCTGGCACTAGATAATCAGTGGCAAACTTGGAAGGGAAACCACCACTCTGCTAGCTATATAAATACATACTTTCTACACATATTTAAGAGGTCCATTAAACACACTGCAAGCAGAAGTCATCTCCAGTGAATTTCAGGAGAAAGGAAAAAGTGGTGGACTTGGCAGGGTTAAGTTATTGGTTGGACTTAATGATCATAAACCATAGATCTTTTCCAATCTAAATGATTCTATGATTTGATAATCAGAAATTGTGCCCTGCAGTTCATCTCGGTGCCATACACACTGGTGTTTATGCAATGTTCCCTGTTTTGAGAGGGGTACCTCCACAAGGCAACTCATCCTGCCTTAGATGTGAACCTGAGCTGGTGGAGAAAAAACTTTTTGGTGATGTACTGGGTGTTTTAAGTATCTCAGAGAGATCATGTCCTTGAAGGTTGAGACATGAGTCTCTGAATTGCATGACTGTCACCTGACTGCAGACCTCTACAGTGCTGACCTCACAGAAGTCCTTCAGGATTCTCCTTTAGCTCATGGAAAGCAAAAAGCCACATCTAGGTTGCAGTTAGCCTTTTGTGCTTTTGAGACCTATAGCAAGATACCATCATGACTTAGAAGTGCTCATTTTCTGCTCTATATAGGAAATCCAGACACTGAGCAGGGACACAGATATCTGAATGGTATAAGCACAGAGCTTAATGAGGTATGAGTACTTGACACCAGGAATATGAGAAGTTATCCCAGAAAGCCTATCAGCAACTCCCAGGAATGAGCTGAAACACAAATCAGGCAAGAGGCCAAAGCAGCTCATCAGTAACAGAGTATAAATGATAAATACTTCAGCACAGCATGTCCCAGCAGCAAGGGAAGCAGGCAGGGTGTGGCAGGACCAGTGAGATAACTTCATAGCCTGAGCTTCAGGCAAATGAAAAATATTCCAAGTCTCTGAGAGAGGCTGTACCATGAGGCAGCAGCTCAGTTTTCTAATCAGATGTGTCGGGAGGCCCTTGAGAGGCTCTGGAGTGTTTTAGCTGGCTCTCCAGAAAGATGCATATATCTCCTATGTCCTGCACTACATTTTCTGATCCTTGTGGAGGTCTTCAGCATCTTTAAAAGACCTGGAAAGCTACACTGTGGTACCCCTATCTCACCGTTACAGACAAGTCATTAACAGCATGAATAACCATCTACAGGTAGGGATGAAAGCAGAATTCAGACTGAAACTCATCCTCAGTGTGAAAAAATGGGATGTGATGCAATGAGACTGTATTATTACAGATGGCTTGATGTGATCACCATTAGAGAAGCAGTTTTATAATGCAACAAGAAAACCATTTACTTCATGGAAGAAGGAGAATACCTTCTGATTGGTGAGAACTCAGTAAATGGCAGCAATGGCTGTTTCTCATAGAATGAGCTGAGCTCCAGGAAGCCTACCAAGAATTAAACTGCAAGATGCAGGAAGGTGTTTTCTGAGCATCTCCCAGACCTTAACTTCATGTCTTTGCTTATAAGAACCTATAATTGGAAACATCTCCAAGCATCAGGAGGAAAAATTAAAAGGTAATGGAGATGAAAAAGAAAACTCAGTTACTGTAGTCACTTGCTGAGACTGAAAAATGCATTTATAAATCACAGATGAGGAATGTGAGAGGCCTATTAGGTCACCTAGTCCATGCCCTGACAGCCTAGGTTTGCCCAGTCTCTGTCCTACATTTAGGAATATCTTCTCCACTCTATGTCGCTCCAAACCCTCCCTGTGGAAATGCACCACCCCTGCCTGCTTCCTGAATTCTGGCAGCATCAGGGGACGGATACCCACTGCCTGCAATGGCATTATATGGAAACAGTGTCCATTTGTGGAAAGAAAAGCCCCAAGAGAGGCTGGTCCATGGTAGGATTTCATGGTGGGTCTGTGGCCTATCTTCACCAAGTCTCCACTGATCACCAGCACTGGGAGGGAAACTGGAGCCAATGGGGCATAGCCAGCCTGAAAATCCAGCCCTCAAGGGCATAAAAA
Organism: Dicaeum eximium; assembly: GCA_013396995.1. Classification (NCBI taxonomy): domain Eukaryota; kingdom Metazoa; phylum Chordata; class Aves; order Passeriformes; family Dicaeidae; genus Dicaeum; species Dicaeum eximium. The sequence continues at coordinate 114,759 of VWZP01003642.1, forward strand.
GAACATCCTTCATTCCTCAACCTGGGAAAAAAATCGCTGATAAACATATTTCTGTGGATTCACACTCTTCATCTGAAAAGGGGATTTTACCTGCTTTCACCCTGGAAATGCTGTTTTTCACTGTTTCCTCCTGATAACATTCTCACTTAATTCTCCTGCCCTATCCGTCATTCTCCAGACAACCAAGAGGTGGTTGTTTCAGGGTCTTTTTAAATATACATATTTGATCCATCCCTTTAAATAAACAGGGCCTAAACCAAACATCTCCTGATCTATACATAACACAGTGGGTCTTTCAACTGAAGTTCTGGATACTAACAGAAAACCATGAATATAATTACAGAGGAAATGTGCATAGATGGATCATGACATTTGTTTACTCTTTTAATTATTTCAGGCAGTTATTAAATTAATTTGAAAACATTAATGCTCTGCAGTGTTAGGGCCTTTGAGACGTATGAGCCCATTCCTGCATGTCTGGGCTCCATGAGAGGACTAGTCATAGAAACTGCAGGTTAGAAGAAGCACCTTCAGATCTCAACAGATACCAATGAAAGTGATATATTATTTGGTTTACAAGATACCCTGTGAATAGGACGCTGCTCCTGGTCAAGCCAAATGGAGAAAAACTCCTTCAACTGAGCAGCAAAGCATTGGTGTCCTTTAAAACACCCTTGAAAGGTGGAAGAATCTTCTCTCTGGAGGCATCTCCCCACCCTCCCTTATGTGACATTATCTGAGAAAGTCTTACAAAGGGACTGCTGGTGAAACTGTGAACTTCTACTCCAAACTACCAGCTTTGCTTTCTGAAAAAGGCATTCTTTTTGATGCCTATTCCTAAACCCCTTAATTATGCAGTGATGTGGGTGATACAAAAAGATTTAGACAAAATTACATGGCTGTAGAGAGTGAAGTGTAAATGTTAACAAAGAGAGGCAGAGATTGAGGGTTCTTTTTGTATCTGATCTCACTGAAGGTTTTTAATCTGCAGGAGCCTTATTTTCTCAGGTTTTCATCTGGAAAAGGCTTGCAGGGGCGTTACAATAACATTGTCTAAGCTCCTGGTAGTCAGAGGCAACCCATGCCCCTGCCACCCTGCCCCGCATCAGTTCCAGTCTAGGGACCACAAGTCCTGGGAAAGAGACCACATCCCCTGGTAAATGCTTCTCCTGGTTCTGCAAGGGCTTTTCAAACAGAGAAGGAGGATTTATGTGATTAAAAAAAAANAAAAAAGAGGGGAAACCAACTCTTAACTAAAAGGTTAAAATAAGAGCTGTTTTCAGATATGGTGCCAAATTCAGTGCCAGCAGTAGTGGGCACAAGGCTGTTGACTTGTTGACTTCAAGCCCAAACCCAACTGAAGTCAATACCAGCAGTGAGTTGGCTCACTGAGTGCCAAGGAAGGTCATGGAGCTTTGTCAACTTTTCCTGAGCTGCCTATGGAGCAAAGAGCAAACTTCAAAGACAAGGTACTCCCCTTTCCTCACCTCCAGTCTACTCCCTCCTGCCATCCCCATCCTGCAGCTCTTTTACAGCAGCTCATCTAGCAGTCCCTTGCCAGGCAGACAGTCTCCCCACAGGTGCCCGTGTCTCCATGTCCAAGCTCCCTCCCACTACTTACTGAAGGAGAGAAGCAGGAGCTACCAGGAAGCACAAAATCTTTCCATTTCCTCCCGTGCTTTTTGCTGACTGCAGAAGGGCTGCTCAAGGTTGGTGGGCTGCAGGATATTGGTGTTCACCAAAAGGTGTGGTTAAGCTGCCTTTTGCTTCTGAAGGGCTGCAATTTAACCATAGGAATCGCACAGCAATAGCTGGGAATGGAGCTCAGCTAGGGATTGCTCCAGAGCACATGAGACATGACTGGGTCACCACAAGAGGGACAGGCAGAGACTTCCCAAAGTGACCAAGCTCCACCTAAAAATTATGGTATTCCTAAAGCCAGCACTTGCTGTCCTAGGCATTATCTGCAATCCATGCAAAAAAAAAAAAAAAAACCCAAACAAAACAAAACAAAACAAACAAAAACCCAAAACAAACAAGCAAACAAAAAACAAAAAGAAAAACCCCACAAAACCAAAAACCCCCTAAAAAACCAAACCCCCCCCCTTCCAAAAAAAACCAAACCAACCAACCAAACAAACAAAAAACCCTTAAAAACACCCAAATCACTTGCTGTGTTGGTTTATTTACAACACATTGAAGGGGACATTCAATGCAGAGGGACAGAGGAGATGCCAACCCCCGTGGAGGCAGAAGTGCCTCAGACACTACTCTGTGCCTGGACATCCCAACATCTGCAGACCTTTGGGGTATGCACATCCGGCTGCAGCTCCCTCTAGTGCTCACCTCTTTTTCAGTTCTACCCAAATAAGTTGATCCAGCCGCTGCTTAGTCAAACCCAAACTCTCTTGGGAAAGCTAAATGGATTGCAAAAGCAGATGGGGAAGGTAATAGAATTGCTAGATACATTGGCCCTAAGACATATCTCATGGAAACCAATGGCTGCCTCACCTTCCCAGCCACTGTGACAAAACAACACTGAGCACCACAAAATGATGTAACCTCCCCACACACCTGCTTTGCTCTAAGGATGGGAAAGTGTTTGCAAAAATATGACACAGGGTCTCATATACATTGATGAGAAAGGCTGCATCTCCACAAGAATCCTGATCCAGCGGAGATCTGGAACCATACTTTGGAGCCATACTCTGGCTTTACACCTGAGTAGCTCTCTGGAGCTCAGATGAAAGAGCACAAGATATGAAATTTCTCCAGCAAAAGAAATGTATACAAGAGAAAAAGCATGTATACAAGATGCTGACTATCCACATATCATGCTGGATGCTTGGTGGGGCCCAGCACCAACTTCCAACAGATAGGGATCTGGACCATAGAACTCATAAAAATAAGCCAAGTAAAATAAAATAAAGAATTCCTTTTTTTACCTTCTCCCTGCTTTTACTAACTTTCAGGGCATATTTGTGCTACTGAGAAGTCCTAAATGACTGAAAATTGTGATTTTCTTCTTTCCATCCCCCTGCAATTACATCACACACTGAATCAAAATTAAATTTCCTATCATCTTTCATATCAGTCACTCACTCATCTCCAGGCTGGTGAAACCCAGCTCCTAATCTCTCCCTTCCCCTCCCAAATCCTTTTTGAAGTTCATCTCTTGGCACCATGCATACAAAAATGATGCAGTGGTCAGATCACTGAGAAAAGCCCACAACTGAAAACATCACATAGCACTTTCCACTTTCTTCATCCTGTCCTTTTTCCCCACTCCTCTGTTCATGAACAAGAGAAGGAAGGACCAGATTTCAATTGTACAGCACCCAGAATATGAGTCCAGAGCTGGGATAAACAGGTCTGAGGTATTACTCAGTATTTGTTACTCTGTTTGCCAAGAACTTACCCATGCAATTTCTAAGGACAATCCCTGAGCCCCAAGGAAAAAAGAGAGATGGGAAGTGGGGAAAATTAGCCTGTATTTCCATAGGAAAATAAGGGTGGGGAAATGAGGAGAAATAGCAAATGAGAGAAAAAATAAACATAATTTTGTGAAATCCCAGCTGCCAGCATTCCAGTTGCAAAGTGCTGTAGACAGAGAATGCAGGTCTCTGCCAGGTTTTAAACAGGTGTGAGGGGAGGTCAGTGGTGCATCTGCATGCCATTCATGCTTCAAATACCACTTTAATCCCAGCTTTCATCTTTCCCACTCACTTTTTGATAGGGGGATATGTCTGCTGGGAAGGGGAGGAGCAGAAACTGTGGTGTCTTGCCTCCAACTGCTTCTTCCCCCATTCATCCCTGAAAGCAGCTCCTGCAGCTTAACCACTTAGCAGCCAAAAGGCTGCTTTTGACAGCAAAGCTATTAAGGACCTTGCCCTGCCTCCCAGCATTTTTTCATGTCTGTGGCCTGTCACCATACTACCAGGTTCCTTCTGGAGCTTATCTCACCCCTGCCCTTCAGAGGAACCCAAGCCCTTCATTCATGATTAAGCACCTTGCCTAAGTGGGACACCAATGCCAAGCATATGGGCAAGTCCCTCCAGTTAGTCATGATTCTACACATAAAAGCCCTGCTGAATGATGGTGCCACAAAAGAGCTTTATTTCTGTTCTGCATAGAAATAAACATTGCAAAGGAATCCCATGGACATGTTGCCAAATGTCCTGTAGAAAGGAGATGCCTGCCTTTCCTGGTGCTGGATACGGGCAGAGCTGAGAGCCTAAATACTGGAGGAAGCTGGTGGAAAGAAACAGCTGGGTTATGTAATTGAGGTCTTGCTGACCACTCCAAGGTGCAAAGCCAAGGCAGTGAAGAGCAAACCAGATCCTTACTCTCCTCTACTTCCAATATGGTCCTTAGAGTATGGAGACAGCAGAGGACAGATTATGGAATGGTTTGGGTTGGAAGAAACCTTAAAAATCATCTAGTTCCTGATGATTTTTATCTTCCTGTCATAGGCAAGCATGCCACCTTGAAAGATGCCCTAAATTAGGTGACTATTCCTCCCACCTGACCTTATGAATTTAAACACCCTATGGAGAGATTCACTATGCTTCTCTTTATGATATAAAAGACAGATGTGTGGTGTCTAGCAGCTCCCTGCAGTACACAGCATCGCCAGAGGATATCACTTCACATTTCTGTTGGATGTCCCTGTTTGGAGAAGATGAATCACCATCTGGAAGATCCTCTCTTCCCTGACTGCATGATGGGAAGTAAAAACACTGGCTCCAATGGGATATCTTAATTTGCAGATATCCAAATTTAAGCCTTTATAAAAGGTGGAATGAGTAGAGCTTCAAATAACAATGACTGTAACAGCAGAATAGGAGTTAGACATAGCATGAAGTCTGTGGCAGAAGGAGCAACAAAACAGGAACCTCTTGTCCAAGTTTCACCACCTAAACCAAAGATCCTTGCTTCAGTGAGCCTTCCTGGCATTGTGTATTATTTTGCTTTTTCTCTACCAAAGATACTTGTTTGAGGCAAACCCATATTCCCTTGTTTATTTTGTGTCCAGCTCCAAACCCAAGTAGAAAAGACAGATCACTTATCAAGCCCATGAAACCAGATTGGCTTGGAGTGGCCTGTTTGTTTATTTTGCAGCAAGCAACTAACTAATTGCTTGCTTAAGCAAAGAAATGAGACAGTGATGTTTTCACTTTGCAGTACATTACCTCCAAAGAAACTCAATCCTGACTTGACCACAGTCCCTGGTATTTCTTCACCCTTCTCCCCCCTCCTCACCTCATTTTTAACACCCTTCACAAAATCCAAAGGTTAAAAGGTCCACATAACACCCATGTTATCTGTCAAGCATCCCTTGTTGTTGGAGATGGGCAGCATTATCTCAGCTGCCATCCCTACTGCTCTCAGTCCCTACTCAGCACAACCAGTGGTCCTGGTGGGAGAGTTTCCCAGCATAGCAGGAGCTAACACTAGAAGCTTCATTAAGCGGCTCATGTAAGCATTCAAGTGTGTGCCTTTGCCTCAGCATCAGTGAGGAGAAAAAACCCCAAGAGAGCCTAAATCATGCATATTTTAGAAAGAAGATGGAGACATTGTTAGCATAATCCCCTAGTACACACACTTGAAATCAATCAATGCCTGGAGAATTCCAGTGCTTGCTACTCTTTAAAAAGTTTTACAGCACGCCTCAAGCAGCAGTTGTACCAACAGGTAAGAGATCAGCAATTCCTACAAAAACATTAAAAATGCAGAGATAGAGCCAGGTACTTACATCCATTTTATCCCATAGCAAAGCCCTGTCTGCAGAATCAACAACAGAAAACCAGTTAAGAAAAATCGCAGACTTGGCTTCATTTTCTCCACTTTCTCCTGCTAGCCGAAGGAAATCAACTCCTCCAAAGAATTTTTTTCTTAAAAAGGAGTTTTCTTAATATTGTGTGCAATGTATTTTCCTTCAGTTTGGGTATTGCTTGTTCTTGGAGATGAACAACCTGAAAGGAGAGAGAGAAAGAGCCTGAGCTACAGTTAACTCTGAAGTTTAGCGAGTCACTGCAAGAGAGAAATCTATTATCCAAATTGCAAAGGAGTGGTTTATGAATCATGAAAAGGTTTGGATTATCCCTTCTCAGCCCCTTCCCTTGCCAAGTCTTGATACAACCTTTCGAATCAACAGACAGACAAACCGTATGGGTTGAATTATACAGAGTTATGGTCTGATTGTGTGTTTCCATTTAACCCTGCACATGGCAAGACTTCATTCGCTGCTTCATTTTAGTGGGGGGTTTTCTCTTCCCCTCTTCAAAATGTTTGTGCAACTGCTTAGGAAGAAGAAAAAAAAAAAAAAAGAGAGATCTTCAGATTAGCCCAAATCTTCAGCTATTCATCTCTCCCTTTCCTCTCTTCAGATTTCTTTTTGCTCTCTCTTTTTCTGCAGAGAAGACAAATAATAAAAACTGAATTTCCCTACTTAATGCAGGTGCCCTTGCTCTGCAGATGTTTCTCTCTGATCTGTCACAATAAATGTGTTTTGCTCTTTACCTTTTGCTTTTCTTCTCACCTCATTAACTCTGCCTCTCACTTCTTCCAGGTTCTTGGCACCTGGAGCTCAAGGAAAAGGCTGCAACTTTGTAAACATAAAATCCCATTTTTGTCTCCAGGGAGCAGCCTGGAGGAGACAACAAAGCTCTCAAGGATACCCCCACAACCCTTTTCTCTCTGTTGTTTTTTCCCTTCTTCAGGCCAAACAGATAAACAAACCAGGTGCAGGACTTAAATCCTTAGAGAGGTCCTCTCTGTCTCCAGGGCATGGCTTGCTTATTTTAGCAGCAGTATTAATAGCAGTAAATGGGTTTCCCTTCAGCTATTCACTTCAGACACCACTCTGGACTGCTTTTTGTGGTCTTTGCAGTGATTTCCCGTCCCAAGAGAAAGAAAACCGTAAAATAAACAGGAAAACCTGCCAACCACATTGCATCTCTGGAGTCTCACAACCCATCGCACAGCACACTGGCATACCCAAACCATAACTGCGCATCCCCCCACATCACCCCCTCAAAGGAGTTTGGAAAGGGACTGGGAATGGCTGGAGCAGTCAGCTTCACTTTGGGAAACCTCTTACCCTGGAAAAAGGGTATCCTGCCTGATCCCCAGCTCTGGATTTGCCCAGCTGCAGCTTTCTGCCAAAATATTCAAATTTGGGGAGCAACTGGGTTGGGGGAAATGAATATTTCTGACTGTTTTCTCTGATACCTGCAGCATAATTTTCTATTCAGGCTGCTTTTTGACTATCCAACCCCAGCGCCTGGTGTAAAAGGTTACTAGAGAAATGCTGTTATTACAAAGGATTTTAATAACTAATTCTAGGTGCGAGTTCCTAGCTCCCCTGAAGTCCAAGGCAAAACTGACTGCCTACCAGGGAGGCAGAATTTCACTGCCATAGATTGTTTTCCTTTAATGCCCACTTGGATTTGGGTTTGATGCGTCCCTTGAAAGCAGTGCTCCCATGAGCATCCAGGCATAAATGCTTCTTGTTTCAGAGTATTGCTGTATCTTTTAATCTTTGGGAGCCCTTTTCTTCCCACTGCTCTACAAGCACACTAGAAACCTTCAACCCTTAATCCTGCCCATGCCCCTCAGGGTCTATTTAGATATTTCAGACTTATCTCACTCCTGTGAACTGCTGGACAACACAAGAATCAGGTGTAAAATGTCTCAGATGGTCTAAAACGCTCTCACTAAACCTGACCAGCCAACACCATTCTCTACTCTCCCCCTCTGCCCTGAAAAAGTTAGTTTGAGGTTTTTTCAACCTCTGGAGAGGAAGAGAAATTATCTAATTCCTTCATATCTACCAAAAGAACTGTGAGCTTTGCACGCAATTGCACCCCTTTTATTCTGAGAGGTAATAATGCCTTTTTCCACACAGTCCAGCACAGATTACATTTGCAAGAGCAATTTGCAAGGGGTCAGGAGGGACACACTTCTGGGCAGATGTGATATTTACAGCTCTGGCGAGTTCTGGGTCACTGATCAAACCAGCAACAAGTGGCCTGTGGACTCCTAAAAACAGGAGCTCTTTTTAACTCAAAGCTCTCATTTCTTTTCACCTCAAGGCTGGTTGCAGCCAGCCCCCCTCTGGCACACAGAAATCACTCCCATCAGACACCTCCAAGATTCTGGACTCAGGGATGGGAACAGGCAATATTAACTGTACATAAACCTGTGAGTATCCAGCTCACATTTTTCCAGTTTTCCCATCCAGGAAACAAAGACATCCACCTGACTCTGCTGCCAGCCTGCAGCTCTCTCCAGGAGCGCAGTAGCCTGGTTTAAGGGTAGCACATCCCTAGATGACCTGCAGTGAGGAGTGGGAGCAGAGAAAAAGAACAGAGGGTGGTGGAGCTGATTTCAGCCGCCGGGTCTCACCACTCCCTTGCTGCCTTCTGGATCTTTCTTCTCCCCTGCAGCCCCTGGGTGTCCCCACTACCCTGCAGCCTCCCGGACTCCTCTCTCCTCTGCAGCTCCTTCCATTGCCCTGCACATTTGGAGCTCCAAGTCCCCCCGTGCCTTCAGCCCCCGGGTCTCCAGTCTCCCTTCCAACTCTTGGGTGTTTCCTCTCCCCTGCAGCTCATCGGGCACGGGTCTCTCCAACATCTGGGTCTCCTTCTCCCCTGGGTCCTCACCTCCCTCCTGCACTCACACTTCCCCTTGCTGGGTCTCAGGTCTCTTAATTCAGCCTCCAAGTCTCCTTTTTCCTTGTTTTCACCCGGGTATCCCCTCTCCCTCGCAGCTTCCAAGCCGCCTCTCTCCCTGGCATCTCCTCGGTCTGCTTTGCAGCCTCTAATAATGCTCTCTCCGTCGAACCTCCCGGCGTCTTCCTCCTCCCATGGATCCTGCGGATGCATCCCCTCTCCCTGGAATTCTTTCCACCCCTGTTCTTGGCCAGCCCCGCACCTTCGGCGTTTCGAGGGGCTCCACCGAGCCGCTGTCCCCTTCCCACCTCTCCCGGCAGCGCTCGCACCCCCATACGGCCCGCGCTTACCTCCGCCCGGGCCGGGCTGCGCGGGGACCGGGGCCGCTTTGGCGGGGCGGCCCCCGGAGCCGCCTTATATGCGGCCCCCTCGGCTTTGATATGCGGAGTGATGTCAGCTCGGATTAGCATAACAAAAGGCTCCGCGCCCCGCGGATGCCCCCGCGGGCAGGGCCGGGGCCTCGCGGGGCTCCGTGAATCCCCTCCCCGCGCCCCATCCCGGCACAGCCCCTCGGAAGCGGGGCCGGGCGAGCGGGGGGGGCTCGGCCGCGGCCCCCGGGGATGGCGGGGACCTGGCGGGACTCAGCGGTGATATTCTAATGAGCGGTTAATGATTAGCAATGATTAGCAACAAAAACAGCGAGTTAGTGTTTTCGCCGGAACGTGAGCGTTCCCGAGGATGCTCCGTGCTCGAAGCTGAGTGACCGCTGCCCCGGAAAAGGACAAGGATACTTACCGCGCTCCGTCAGGGAGATTTGGTTCTCCTGCGAGGGTAAGGAACTACCACCCGGGGTAGTCCCTGCTCATGTCCAACCTCACCAAGTCCTGCTGTCAGCCTGCAGGTTCCCCAGCCTCTTCTCTGGTCTGTCTGTAATCGGTGGAAAGAGCACATGTTGAAATCTGGTTTTTGCTTTCAGGTCGGTTTCGCGAGGCTTTTGGAGGCTTGGTGATTGCCCGCGAGCGAAAGAGAAAGAGGAAGGAAAATATAAAAAGAAGAAAAGATAAGGAAAGAAAGGGGGGGAAAAGGAAAGGTAGTAGAAAAAAGGACGAGGACAAAACAAAAAGAAGGAAAGTAAAAAAACGTATACAAGAAAAGAGGAAATATAAAAAATAAAAAAGTAAGAAGAAAAAGAAAAATTATAAAATAAAAATAAAATTTAGAAATTAAAAGAAAATAGAAAAAAGAAAAAGAAAAGGAAAGGGGGGAAGAAAAAAGGAGAAGAGAAAACAAAAGAAAAGCAAAAATGAAAAATAAAAAAGAGGTTAAAAAGGAAAAGGGAAAGGGAAAGGGAAAAGGAAAAATTAAAATGGGGGGAAGAGAAAGGAATAAGCAGAAGGAAAAAAATAAAAGAAAAAACAACAACAAATATGGGACAAATGAACAAAAAGAAAAAATGACAAAAGAAGGAAAAGACAAAAAAATAGAAAAAGATAAAGCTTAAGATAAAAACCTTGTAAGAAAGAAATGCACAACTGGCTTCTGAAGGCCTCATGAGTCTGAGTTTAAGACATCTGTCTGAAAAAATGGATGTTGGTTGCAAAAGTACTTGTGTAATTTTTTTCATTTGGTTTAATTACGGGTTTCGGGTGAAAGGGAAGAAGACAATAAATGCTTTAGTCCCTGGATCAAGAGACTCAGAACAGTTTCCTTACAGTCTATTTTCAGGACAGCTATTTATATGGGATAATTTTTTATGTCTGTGTCCCTTTGCTGATTGCCTTCATATACAGAAGTCAGAAAAGGTCCTGTGTGAACTGCAAAGAACCCTGTATACAGAGTCCCACATTCCCAAAACCATTATATTAAGACCAGGTTTTGCCAGCAGCTTTGCCCAGTATGTCCATTTTTCTTTGTGTGACAGTTGTCCAGAAGTACTCAAACTGCTCCAAACTTCCATTTCCCGTGCCCTTCTCCCATCCCACTGACCCCCAGAAATGTGTACCTATGAAGAGGAGGTTTTGTCAGGGTTCTCCAAGGAGGACTTATCTACATGGGGAAATTGCCTGGTATATCTATTGCAGTCTGACTTGCTGTGCAAATGCTCTGATTTCTGTATAAATAGCCTTTTTCCAAATTACCTTAACCTTTAGAGGGCAGTAGGGAAAATGCAGTTGTTATTAGTCAATAGGTGTAGAAGTAGTAAGTTGTGGCAGTAGTAATATTCATGATTATGCAGTAGGCACCTACTGTGCAGAGAACTGTGCAAACAACACAGCTAGATGAGTCCTACCATAGGATCTTTGTGGTCTTAATAGTGGTGCTGAGAGGTGACTGGCCTTAATAGGTGCTGAGAGGTGATGGTGTGGAGTAGGAATATGGAAAGAAGGAGATGGTTCCAGTCTGTGTGGTTTTCTTGAGTGCTGACAGTTTGTTAAGGCTCAGAATCACGGAATCATTAAGGTTAGAAAATCCTTGTAAGATCATTGAATCCAACACTGCCAGGGGCACCTCTATAGCATGTCTGTCATGCGGAGGAATAATTTAAAAAATGGCACTGGAGTACAAGTATCTACTTGTTGCAGTGTCCATGGGAGCTGCTTGTCCATGTGTTCATCACAACAGAAGGACATAGGAGATACAAGTGAAAAGGTGGGACAAAGAGTAAGAAACCAGAAAGATGCATACACAAAGGATATAGGATAAATATGCTCTGCACTATCCACATGCATACAGGGAGTTATTCAAGAAGAGCCTTGGGAAGTTTAAAACCATTCCAAACCTTTAAGCTGAGAAATTTTGTGCACAGTCAAGCCCTCAGGCTTGATATACCAAACTATTTCAGCACATATTTAAATACTCTTTATGTGACATGTTGTGTTCTAAGTGCTTTGATGAATCAGGGAAGTCGATTGCTGAATTGTTGCAGTTTTTTCTCTCCTGCTCCTCATGCACACATTGGGCTGTGGGTCTGGTGGCAAAGCATGGCTGCTTTTGGGGCACCTGGGAGGTAGGGAGCTGCCAAGGTGTGCATGTGAGGGTTTAGTTAACAGGACCTGGGTGCTGAACCAGTAACCTAAATCTAAAAGTTTAGCAGTCATTACCTTTCCTACTGCTTCTGTGGGTCAAAGCTATCACCATTTTCATCAGCAGGAGACAATGACTGACCCTTTTTAATGGGATTTTCCTAAAACAGAACTGGTCAAACAAGTGTGACAATTAACAAACCAGAGCTAGGGCTTTCCACCGGCATTTAAACTCTGGGGAAGCAAGTGGATGTTGAGCAAACAACCCGCTTTGGCTTTGCAAACTGCAAAGAAAGATTTTACACACAGTGTGGCTGTATCCATCCATTAATAGAAGGGGAGGCAGCTGGATGGGATTTTCTGGATTGCATTTCCTAACTGACCTAGTTATTAGACTTAAATGTTCAGAAAATCATCTTCTTGCTAATCTTTAGAAATATGTTTGGGGTGCTGTAAGAAATTCATTATCATGTCAGAAAGATAACTGAACTGGAAAATAAGGCTTTATTGCCATCTGTTGCATCAGGTAACCTCCAAAACATGAAGACCTCTCCAAATCTACCAGCAAGTACTTGCAGGATTTACGAAGAGTGTCTATGGAGTTGGGACACAGAATTATAGAATAGTTTAGCTTGGAAAAGCCCTACAAGATTACCAAGTTCAAGCATTCCCCCAGCACTGCCAAGCCCACCACTAACCCATGTCTGCAAGTGCCACATCCACACAGCTTTTGAATCCCTCCAGGGACTGGGACTCCAACACTGCCTTGGGCAGCTTGTGCCAGGGCTAAACAACTCTTTGGAAGAAATTTCTTGTAATATCCAACCTTAACCCCCCATGGTGAAACTTGGTTCTATTTTTCTGGTCTTATTGCTTGTTACCTTGGAGAAAAGAATGACCCCCACCTCCCTACAGCGTCTTTTCAGGCAGTTGTAGAGAGTGACAAGGTCTCCCCTGAGCCTTAGAAGACTGACATCAGTCTTAAAAGCTACCATGGACAGCATAGGTGAGACTCCCTGCACCCAGACTTTAGCTACACCTGTCCCTGACTTCAAATGCAACTCAGCATGAGTCTCTCACTCAAGAAGTCCTGCAATCCTTGCAAAAGTCCTAAATCTGTTGCAGACCTTCCTAGACTTGCACTATATAAACCATAACTCTGCCATTGAGAGCAAGATACCAGACAGGTGCTGAACTCAACTGTATTTCAACCAACCACGCTGACACAAAAAAGGCATATTCTGTTACTGATGCTCTAGGGCCACCAATGCATCCTTCAGTAGCATTTCATTTGTCATTTGTTTTTACGTGTGTATCTCCTCACACGCTCTTCTTCCATCCCTGCCACAGGAGAAGACCCTTCATGGATGACTTAGGATAACATTATACATCTGCAGATCCAGGACTCAACTGTAAACTCTGTTGGAGCAAAGGTCCATGCTCCTTCATTTAAAAAAATCTCTACAGCAGTGTGCCAAGTCATGGCACTCTCCTAATATTTAATATTGTGATACAATTATGTGTATTGTGGGGTGTGGTATTACAGTTTTATTAGTGAGTTTCAAGATGGTGTGTGCTATGAATGAGCTACAAAAGCTATCATCCTCCCAAAGGGGTTAGAGTAGTATTTCACCCAGCATTACTGTGTGTTCTTCATGTGGCAGCCAAAGGAGCCATGGATAAATGCTCCCAATGAATTTTTAAAAAATTGTTTAGCTGGGACCAATGGCTGGAAGGTGCCAGAACATTTGACAGGATGCCATTCCTACATTTTAAACAAGTATTCTGGCCATCTTGAGGCACAGGCTCCAGCTACAAATATAAATAACTTTGAGCTAGCGGCCATTTACTGTCCCAAAGCACAACTGGAATGGAAAATTAGACTACATGACCCACACCCTGCATCAGGAAACATCTCTCTTAAATCCCCCAGGCCCTACATTTTCTTTAGTGAGTGTTTTTTTGGTGACAAATTATGTATAATAATAAATTACAGGACAGTGACCAGGTTTGTGCCCTTGACCCTATTTACTAGTTTAGGCAGACACAAGTTTTTCACTGGTTTTCTAAGTTTCAATTTCAAGCATTGATAGGGACATTTTTTTAAAGGCTCTGCCACCTACTAAAAATAAGCTAAATTATTCTCATATGAATTTTGAATATTCACATACATACTTTATTTTCTGACAGGGAAAACAAGAAAAGACTGCTTGATGCTAAAATGATTTGCAAAAATGCTGGAGAGCAGGAGCATATATGAAAAAGTAAGGACTCAGAAAATGAAGTTCTTCCAAATTAAATCAAGACTAGGGAACATAATTGAGAAGTCATTCCTTTGGACTGCCTCATAGCAAGCATTGATACTTCTGAGGGGCAAATACATTGGTGCAAGATTAATCTGCACAGTATGCAGGGAGAATTGCCACATCTCTGGGAAGAGGATGATAGCTTCTGATACTTTTTTTTTTTTTTTAACATGAGGTTGTTCGGAAGGCAGGCAGTGGGTTAATAAAAGAATACACTTTGGCAGGGACCCAGCAGGGACTGGGATGCCAAGGAGTGTCCCTGCAGATGCAGAGATGTGTGAGCATCTATCACAGCCACACTTCATCATGTGTAGAGAGGGTGCAGCTCTGGCTGTGCCTCAGCAATGCCTGGCAGCTCTAAGGTAAATAACTCAAAGGTTTTTTTCTCAAGATGTTGCAGTCAGAGGGAGGCAAAAGCTCTGTGGTTCTTCTTGTAGTGCCAAAACCCAAGAGATGGAGGCCAGATCCTACAGAGGCCATATGCAAACTGCCTTGTACCTATAGCATGGACAGCTTTACAAGGGCACGAGGCCACTCTTTGTCCTTCCTCTGGCATACAAGACCACCTCTGCAAATCAGCAAGGTTGCAGCAACCTGAAATTTCTCCTCCACCAGACATCTTGCAGAAAATGATGGCATTTTCCAGGGTGAAATGTTATTAATTAATTATTAATGCCTGAAGAGTTATTCTGCCTTCATTTTCCTCCAGTCCTTAAATAGCAGACATTTTTGCGCAGTTGCATCCCAATTACCTGCCTGAACAGGTGTAGCCACAATCCATTTTCCCTAAATTTCAGTGGGTTTTGTCTCCTTCGCCTTGTCTTTAATATCATCACTCATCACCTATGCTATAGGGGTGCTCAGTCCATGCCCAGTCCAAGCCACAGCAGTGACCAATTCTTGTCCCACTGCACTAGCCCAGCTCCCATCTCCAGCCAGAGAAAAATCAAAGCAGTTTCTTGACTTTTGTGCCTTTTGGCTGGAGACCATATAAGCCTGACCTTCTTCCCCTGGGACTGACCAGAAAAGGCTTCTCTTCCAGACCAAAGGTCCCACCCCTACCCCAACACTGCCTTTTAAAGGCTAATAAAAACCAGCTGTCAACTCCTCTGCCAAAGCTGAATGCTCCCTTCAGGGTGGAGGAGTGGTTTCCCTTCCCTGAAGAAGTGCAGTAACCCCTCCTTTACTGCAGTGCTGGAACTGGAGTCCTCCTTGCAGGGGGGCTTAGCTGTGGGTGCATAATTAATAGCAGTGATTTGTAAGAGTGGAGAGAATGACACCAACTGGAAAGGATAAAATGCATGAATAGTCTTTTTAGAATAGAAGGAATAATGTAAAATGTTCAAGGGGGTGCCTTTCATTATTGTCCTTGCTTTGCAGCTGCTGGCTGAGAGTAGAAACGCCTCATCATAAGCAAGGTATTTGTTAGACATGCCTGTTTCTGCCCAATTTTCTTCTAGTCTCTGATCCCAACATTCATTCTGACTCTGTGATGTGAAGCAGGGAGCAGGAGAAAGCTGTGCCAGGTTTTGCTCTTAGTCATGGGTCTTGGGACGATCTCATGCAGGACAGTATGAGGGTGAGGTTACCCAAAGGGCTTTTGGAGAGGTTTTCAGACAAGACTGACTTCCAAAAAAAGAGGGTGGACTTTTTGCAGGGCTTTAGGCAGCCGTCCCTGCTACTACATCTCCTAAACAGATATTCCAATGCTTCCAGTGCTTCAAAAATAAGATTTCTGTAGCCTAAGTAGAAGCTGAACATCTCTGCAAAACCATCTGTGACCAAAGGGGCTTAACATTTCTGAAGATCCAGACACAAATCTCCCTACTGAAAGGACATTCTTCTCTCAGGTGACAAGCAATATAACAAGAGGAAATGGCCTCAAGTTGTTGGAAATGGCCATGTTAGCCAGAGGAAGTTTAGACTAGGGATTAGGAAAAATTTATTCCTCAGAATGGTTGCCAAGCCCCAGAACAGGCTGCCCAGGGCAGTGGTGGTGTCCCCTTCCCTGGAGGGATTTAACAGATGTGTGTATGTGGCAGTTGGGGACCTGTGTTAGTGGTGAGCTTGACAGTGCTGGGAGAATGGTTAGACTTCAGGATTTTACAGATCTTTTCCAACCCAAATGATTCAGTGATTCTATGACATATTTGTAGCCTAGGCAAAGCAAAGCAAGACTGAGATGGGCCATGGGTCACCTTGGTTAGTTGCAGTCCATGGCCATGAGCAGAGAATGTACAACCCCCAGACTGGGCAAGGATCTCAAAGCAACCTGCAGTGCCCCAGCTCAGCCAAGTATTCCTGTTTGCAACTGTGAAGAAAGCTGCTTTTTGATGGAAACTTAGGACAGCAAGGAGATTAATGGCATGATCATGTTGTGACCTAGCTTGACAAGAGCAGGCAAGGTAGCAGAGAAGGTAGCAAAGAATGTACCATTCTTTGAAACTCAGACTGGAAAAATTAGGACAAGGAAAATTTCTCCCAAATATACTCTGGACTATGTAATCATAAACCATAGACAACACTAGACTTTTATGGTTTTACCTGAAAATTTCTTTGCTTTTCACAGGAGTCAACTCATGCATCTGTCTCACTCAATTCTTTGCTGACTTGGAAACATAAATTTTGAAGCAAATCTGTACAGCTCAAGTGGGGTCTACTTTTCGAGAATCCATGTCCCATTTAGTCCCTGCTAATATTCCAGGTGCCATTTTATCCCCGCTGGGACACAACTGTGGATACCCAAAGTTCCTCATCTGCTTGCATGGCTGGGAGACCAGCACACAAAAACACAGTCTCTGATTTATGTAGGCATTCTTTAAGACGTGCTTAAGACATTCTTGAGATATCCAGCCTGAATTATCTTCCTTTTCAATTGGTTTCATTAAAGAATGATCTTTAAGGGGATGCTATGAAAATCTTCCATTCTTTCCTAGAAGCACACTGGCTTGGTTGTTATGCTCCTATTCTAAACTGCCAGGAACACACCTGAGATGAATCCTTTTTGTTGACAGCAGTGATTTTTTTTTTCCCTGAGTGATTTCTCTGTAATCCTGATGTGATTTCTCTCTGAGTCAACGTTGTGGTTCTGTTACGTTTTCTGTTTACCTACAAACAGATTTTGGTTTGTCTTCCATATTGGAGTATGTTTGTCAAAAAATATTGTGAAATAGGTGCTGAGCAAAGTACAGCACTTTTAAGGTTGTAATATGGATTCATGGCCTGACTCAGCACTGAGTTACTTGAATTTTATTTCAGAGCCATTTCAAGGATTAGTTATAGGTTAGCACAAAAGGTTAAGCAGGCATTTATTCCTTTTGCTGCCTGGTATCATTGCTCTTGAATAACAAAGGCTGCTACATATCACTCATTCACTTAATTGTAAATTAATTAATTGTGAATTGTAATCTACAGAACTAATGTTCATGAAGATATTTTAAGTGAGGAACTCTGTGGGGTAAATGTTCATGAAGCTTGTTCTCTCCTCAGCTCTTTACAAGGCGTATTTGGAAGTCATATGTCACTTTGTTCACAGAGTCAAGTGCTTGTCAGTATGAATATAGGAAGTTCACTAAGGTGAAATATGGGGAAAAGCAATGTTTGTTTTAGCCACCTTACTTGGGCATATCCTCACAGCCACCAGTGCTGATAGACATGGAAGCTGTGCTGCAATGTGGAGTGACCACAAAAGCCTGAAGACAGCACACAAAATTGTCTCTTCTGATACCATGTTCATCCCTTGTCCTCACTGACCCCTGTGAGCTGAGTTAAACAGAAGTCTGGATGTCTCTAGAGGATGTGCCTGACAGGGGCTGGAGATACTGGCATGACTTAGCTGGGGTTACAATGCTGCTTCATCAGCTCACAGAGGCTTGGGACATGAGTCCTACAGGGGACATCCCACCCCACCTGCCTAACATGCTGTGTCCCTGGAAGTGAAGGTTGTTATACTAAATTCAATCAGAAATAATACAACCAAACAGCATACCACCCTCAGAATAAATAATTTCTTGAAAATATCTGATCTAAATCTACCATCTTTCAGTTTAAAAGTGTTTTTCCTTCTCCTATCACTATCTGCCCATGTTAAAAATCACTCTTCAAATATTTTCTAAGCTGTCTTTAAGTACAAAAAAACAATGAGATGTCCCCAGAGCCTTCTATTCTCCAAGCTGAACACCCTCAGCTGTCCCAGCCTGTCTCCAGATTAGAGGGGCTGCAGCCCTCAGGGCATCTTCACAGCCTCCTCTCAACTCACTCCAGCAGCTTTGCATCCTTCTGATGTTGGGGTCTCTAAATATGGAAGCAGCTCTGCAGGTAGGGTCTCACAGAGCCAAGCAGAGGGGAAGGATCACCTCCCTTGAACTACTGGTAAGTAGTATTTAAACACGGACACACAGGCATCAGGCCTCTGTGATTTATTCCAATCTGCTGGATTGGTATGGCTGCCTAATCTGACAGAGCCACAGCTAGTGCATGGGTGTGCATATGCTTTAACAGTCACTGCTGAGAAGGACCACCCTGCCTATAAAACCAAGAAATTTAGCTGTCAACCCAAAGGATGCATTCATGCAGAGGCTGAGGGTTCTAGGCTGTAATAATTTTGGTATATATTCCCTGTCCCTCTCCAGAACGGAGATCTAACCCAATGCTTTCTTCTTGTCTTTCAGTTTCTCAATCTAGTCCCTGATTGGCTCAGGGGAAAGGTTCTACTAACATCAACAGGACATGATCAGTTGTGAAAAGCCACAGCCTCGATAAACTACAACCATTTATATTCACTGAAGAGCTACTTCTCACTGCTCTGTTTATCTCTCCCACAGCTGTGATAATAGTAAGACTTTCACTACAAGAACAACCCAGAACTTGCTACTTCCAGGTAGCTATTATGTAGTTTTGTAACATAACAGCTTCAGTCACTGACTCATCCTAATACTGGGATGAGTATTAGGATGTGGGAAAACTCCATTGGGATGTGGGAAAACTCCTATATTTTCACACTTTTTAAACACTTTTTATTTTCCCGTTCTTCTGTCTTCTGCTCTTTTTTCCTTCAGCACAAAAAGTGCATGCAATGTTCTTTGGTTGTTATTTCATTTTCTTGCTTGTTTTAGTGGGTTTTTTTTTGTTTGTTTGGTTGGTTTTTTTTTTTTTTAATGGAGAAGGTGAGCCAGGGAAGGAGCATATTAGAGCACATTAAGGCAGACACTGGAAGGGCAAGCCAGCAGCTGTTTTGCTGCTGGCAGAGATATACGTGGCAGAAAGCATCTCTGAATAAACAATAATTAACAAAATAAAAAATAATAAAAATAAAAGCAGCAGAAAGCTTGCTTTGATTCAACCAGGCCAAAAAAGTAAAATTTTGGCAAGAAATAATCTGATAAAGTGTCTGAAGAGCTGGAAGTAGGTTCTGTATCATACAGAAGAGCCAAAAATGTGTTTGGCCACAAATGGCATGTGATGCATTGCAAAATGCTTCAAGAGGAGATATTTAAAGGGTGGAATGGTTGGCATGGAGAGGAAAAGGGGGGGAATTGCTGTGCGAGAAGTATCTTTAGCCTTCAAACAACAGCCACTGAAACATCCCAAATGCTCTGCCTCCCCAGAGGTGACAAGGGTTGGAAGTTTTGTGCAGGATGGCTTTTGAGGGATAATATAATCTCATTTTAAACGGTTCCTTTCATAGTGAGAAGGAAAAGCCCAAAGATAGGGCCTGATTCAGGGATGTCAGTAAGAGCTGGATTAATGGGGTTTGGATTGGACCCATGGTGTAAGAGACAATGCTCCAATGTAGCCATAATTTAAGTGACTTCCATTAACATTTATATTTCCTTTAATTTATTTAACCAAGAAAGTCAGCAGAGGCCTATAGGTCTCAGTATTAAGAATGAACTGGCCAAGACAGCAGCAGATAAAACTTGCACCAGCGTAAATCAAAGCTTCCATAAGTTATACCATACTCAAGAAACCATGGGTGAGTAAGGCAATAAAATGTGACCATTTTTGCTTTATTGTCTCATTTTCAGCTCTCACTTTCTGCTGAAGCCAAACATAATTTCTCCTTTGTCTTTTTAAGAGGGCTCAGAGACAATGAAGCAAACTTATTGCAAACCCAGGGTCTAGAGTGTTACTTCAGGAGCTGGGATTTGCAAGAAACTCACAAATGTTTTGCCTCCCTTTATGGCCAGATAATATCAAAGATAAAATCCAGAAGCCTTACTACTTCTTTTCTTACTTAATGTTGGAAAAGGCCTCACCTCCACCTTATTAAACCCACATTATGAAAAATTATTACAGTTCAACATTGTTTTGCCCTACATAATTTGAGTTTTTCCACATATAGACAGCTGTCCATCCTGGAAATGTATATGCTTAATTCTTCCCATCTCAAGGGAAAAAAAGATGGTGCAAAGAGTCATAGTGAGCTCTACAGAGGGGCTGGTTCATCATCTCACCTTCCCTAGCACGGGGCTGCAGAGACACTGTAGATGCGGTTTTCACCAGGGTGAACATTTAATCTTTGAAAGTTCATCTTGGCAAGTAGCCCTTTTCCTATCCAGTCCTGGAACTCTCCTCTCCTCTCCTCTCCTCTCCTCTCCTCTCCTCTCC
>VWZP01003642.1:148149-194606 GCA_013396995.1 Dicaeum eximium
CCAACTAAACCGCGTTTTGCCATATCACACACACAGTCATTCTCCTCGAAAACGAAAGTACACCCGCGGGGAGCGTGCGTGGGAAGGGATACGAAAGCGGGGCGAGTGGGAAAGAAAAAGAGGAAAAGAAGACCGGAAGTGAGGAAGAGAGGAAGAGAGGAAAAAATAAAAAAGAAAGAAAAAAAGAGGGCTCGTCCGGGATTTGAACCCGGGACCTCTCGGACCCAAACCGAGAATCATACCCCTAGACCAACGAGCCACTCTATAACGAGACCCTTTAAACAACTTTATGCCAAAAATTTTTTTCCCCTGCCTAGGCTGTTTCTGAAGCTGTTCTGGAATAGGCATCACTTTCCCAAAAAATTAATTTTGCAGATGTCATAACCCTCAAATTATTTTCCTTGTTTCTCTACACTGAAGGAAACAATCTTGCATTGTCTGAAGGCCAAACAGAACTGCCACCCATCCGTACCTGCTGCTCTTCACGCAGTGCCAGCAGCAAAGATAAAGGAATTTTTAGTCTTGTTACAACTGTAAACAAAACATACCAGCAGGTATCATGTAGGCATTTATCTGGTTCCATGGAGTCAGCCCTGCTCCTGTAAGGACTTGCCCATGTGTTAGGCTTGTGTGCAAGAAGAAGCCCAACTGCAATGGGGCTTGAGACAGTAATATAATTTAGTATTTAGAATATAAATCAACAATCCAGCTTTGGGATTTTTTAAATAATATTCTCATAACATGGAGAAACAGTGAATGCTCCATTTCCTAACATGATTCCTGTGCTACACTGACTAAACATCTCATGTAGTTCCAGAGATGTTGTGCTTACTTGGCAGCCAAGCCTCTAACTCCATCATCAGGTTCATGTAGGGTCTTGCCATGCTGTGGTCCAGGAGATGGCTACAAACTTCCTCTGTGGTGAAGTCATGTCTCTGCCAATGGCAATGTTCCCCAACAATATGCCCCCAGGGTATTATGACTGAAGAGTATTGTTATCTCAAATTGGAGACATTTGGATATTTGGAGACACTTAAGATATTTGGCTTTGATGGGTGCTTTGAGGAGTACTGTGTCCAGCCCTGGGGTCCAACATCAGAAGGACATGGGGCTGCTGGAATAAGTCCAGAGGAGGACAAAAGATATTTTGAGGGCTAGAGCTCCTCTGCTCTGGAGACAGGCTGGGACATCTGGGGTGGTTCAGCCTGGAGAAGGGTAGGTTCTGAGGAGACTGAGAGCCCCTTCAAGTGCTTAACAGGGCTCCAAGAGAACTGGAGAGGGACTTTGGACATGAGACTGGTGTCCCAGAACAAGGGGGAATGATTTTAAACTTAAAGATGGTCAATTTAGACTAGATACATGGAAGATTAGAATACTAAATTAGATCTAATGAAGAAGTTTTTTACAATGAGGGTGGTAATTATCTGGCACAGGTTTCTCAGAGAATCTGTGGCTGCCCCATCCCTGAAAGTGTTCCAGGCCAGGTTGGGCATGTCTTGGAGTAACCTGGTCTAGGGGAAGGAGCCCATGGCAGGGGGGCTGGAACAAGATGAACTTTAAAGTTCCCTTCCAACCTACACTGTTCTATGATTTCCAGCAAGACTTGGTGTACAAAACCCACATATGGTTTCATTTGGTGGCTTCTCAGCATTCCCCATCATGGTTTCATTTGGTGGCTTCTCAGCATCCATTGGATTCCAATGGCAAAACCTCTCCAGCCTGTAGCACTGCCCCAAGGGACACCACAGGGTTCTTGATGCTCCAAGGAGAGGGTGAAGCTGGCAAACAGAACATTTGCATGCAGTACAAAGTCACCTGTGCAAGAGGAGAGAGCCAAGCAGAGCCTGCTGAGAAGGTCCTCGGTTTTACTCATTATGCTCAGGCAGGGAAGAAAGAGCTAGCCACAGCAGGTCAGGAGGTTCCCCTTAAAAGACAGTGCCATATGTAACAAATGAAGCTGATTGAAGTTAGTGGTCGGGTCCCTTTTTATGTGTGTATGTTTTGATACACAGTGATGAAACAGAGCCCTTGTGGGGTCCTGCTTTCCTGCTGGAACAAGCTGACAGCTAGAGATGAGACAGCAGAGGAGGAATAGCTGCAATCCTGTATTTGTTTGTTTTAAAAAGCCACTTAAAATTAGTTCGGTGAATATAATCCTACATGTAGTGCTCTAAAAATTAATAAATCAGGCTATGTGCAAGGAAACTTGATAATGCAAACCAGCTCCCTTCACAGCATGCCAGACCCCCATCTCATTTACATAGGGGGCCATCATCTCTCCCAGAGTGTCTCTGGGTTTACGTCACTGTATGGAGAAAAAACCCTGGACTAATGAGGTCTCAGAGTTCAAAATTATAAAGCATGTTATCTTCACACTTGTGATTTCAGCTGCATAGGAAAAGGACTGGTGCAGAGGAAAAGGCCACCAGGACAGTCTACAAAGCTCTACCATGGAACAGTGACCAGGGAGAACCTGCAGTGGGCCCAGCACTTTACCCAGGTACTGCCCAGTTTCATGAAGCTGGGGAAGGGTCTAGAGCACAAGTCTGATGATAAACAGCTGAGGAAGTTGTGGGGCTCAGACTGGAAAAAAGCAGGCTCGGGGGGACCTTTTGCTCTCAAGAACTCCCTGAAATAAGATTATGGTGAGGTGGGAATTGGTCTTTTCAGTAGCAAGTGACATGGAAAAAAGAAATGTCCTCAAGTTGCCCCATAGGAGGTTTAAATCAGGTACTAGGGAAAAATTCTTCCCCAAAAGGGCTCTCAAGCCCCACAAGAGGCTGCCCAGGTCAGTGGTAGAGTCCTCATGCCTGGAGGAATTTAAAGGCCATGTTGTCCTGGATTGTTAAAATAAGATATTCTATTTGCCATCTGATAAAGATGGGGTTGTTATCTGGGCAGGTTTCCCTTATCTTTTCACAAACAATACCTCCCCTGGGAAGACATTTTCTGTTAATGGGCCATTGAGTGCCTCCACATGACTGATAAGATGACAATATTCCCACTGTGAAGTGCTCTGCCCAGGGGGAGGGGCCAAGCATTTCTACTGGAATAAAAAGAGACACTTTTAAAACAGAGACAGCCTGGATTCTCCACGGGATTTCCAGAGGAAAACCAGACCCATCTGCCTACACTCTTCTCTGCTGGACTGTTGTTTTGACAGAGCCGTGGCTCCCACTCTAAGAGAACTGCAGCCACTGCTCAACTGGACTGTTATCCACACCCTGCCCCAGGGTGGCAGGTCATATCTTGACTCTGTCAGGGTTTTTGTTTGTTTGTTTGTTTCTTTTGTTGTTTGCTGGTACTAGTACTTTTGTTTCCTTTAGTTTTTCCTAGTAAAGAACTGTTATTCCTATCCCCATATTTTTTTGCCTGAGAGCGTTTTAATTTCAAAAAATTGTGGTGATTCGGAGGGAGGGGGTTTGTGTTTTCTTCCTTAGCAGACACCTGTCTTTTTAAACCAAGACACATGTACATGTAGCATTTGGGGACACAGGCTAGTGGTGGACCTCACAGTGCTGGGGGAATGGTTGGACTCAATGGTCTTAGAGGTATTTTTCAGCATAAATGATTCTCTGATTTGGTGAAGCCAAAGGGGAATTTTATTGCACTTGGCAGCAGCCCGTCCCTGCTGGAATGGTGCAGAAGAGACAGACATGGAGTCTCTTTGGACATGCCCAGTGATAAGATGAAAGGTATTGACCCAAAATCTAAAATAGGAAATTGCAATTAGTTATCTCAGACTTCCAAGGAATTAAGTTTTCTGAGTTACTCCTGAGGTATCCCATTTCTGGGGTATCCTATTTATTTCTAAAGAGCATTTGACATTGCATTTTATTGAAGCACCCAGTGAGGCTAAGGAGAGTGTTGGAAGTTGGCAGTCTGTATTCACTGACACAGAGGAGCATCCAACCTAAATGAGGGATGTACTTTTGGATAGTAGCTGTGTTGGGACTTCTTCTGAACACATGGAAAAAAGATAGATCTCTACAATGAAGCCTGGATCACTTACTGAAAGTTTCACCAGTGACCAGTGAGATCCTAGAGCAACCACAGTCCAAACCAAGAAAGTCTCGTGTCCTTTAGAATGTCCAGGCTTCTTGTGCTGAGACTGCTAAATAAGCAGGCCAGTTTGGCCCCAAGGCTCCTACAAACTGATATGACTTTGTATGATTAAAAGTAATTTATCATTTTAGTGTCTTCGCCTTCACAGAAACTGCTGGGAACAAAACACAAAAATATCAGTTCCTGAATGTAGACCAAGAGCATTTTATAGAAGCCTTTTGGGTTGACACTGAAATTTGACCTTGCCCTTTAGAGCTTACCAGAGCTTGAGGACAGCTTCTTCCATGGGTAAACTCCAGTTCTCCATCCAACAGGGAAATGTTTTCACAGGTGAAAAGGCATTTTCTATGCCTGGAAACTGCATGAGTTTTGGTGCGTACTCAGCTTTTACAAGCCAGCTTGGTACAACTACAATGGCAAAAAGCAGCCTTGGACAGCTCCCTCTTCATGAATTTCATGGCCAACTGCTTTTAACCTGCTCTATTGCTCTGTCTGTTTTCCTTGTTATCTTTTGTCTCACTGCTAATCTATCATTCTACTGCTTTGTGTATAATCTCTTATTCTGTTGCTTGCTGAGAGAATGATGGATTTGTCTTTACAAACAAACTGTGGGTCTGCTGGTAGACAAAACTAGCACTGAGAGATAAAAGAAACAATGGGAAGTATTCCACTGAGTGATGAATGGAAAAAGATATTTGCCTTTACAAACAAACTGTAGGTTTGCTGATAAATTAAATTGGATCTTGAAAGATAAAAGAAACAATGGGGGAAACCCCTAAATTCCATAAGAATTAAAAATTAAAAAGGAGGGTTATACATTAGAGGGGAATCTTCAGTATCAGACGTTCCAGGAAGTCTGTACCACTCAAGTACCTCAGCCAATGGGGAAAGAGAGAAGGGAAATACGGCCGGGAAATGAGGATAAAAAGGAGGCTGTGTCCTCCAAAACTTTGAGAGACCCCAAGGGAATGTCCCATGGCCTCTCCCCTTATTCGAATAAAGTAAAAGGGACTCCTCTGTCTCATTTTTGGACATAAATCTCAGATGTTTGTGGATTAATTTTTTCTGACATTGCTGATGTAGTTTGCTCATTCCATGATCAAGATACTACTCTGCCTGTTTTGTGGAGTTTTTTTTAATGATGATCTACCACTTTTATACATGATCTGCTGGGTTTCCAGACATTCAGCAGCCTACCTAAAGCTGCAGCTTCCATGGTACTGCTGGCCATCACATGGCCAGATATGCATGAGCTGTTGATCTGATACATCCAGGATAAGTTAGGCTAATGCTGATTAGTGGTGTAAATATTTCTTATATTAAGATCCTGGACAAGTAGATGCTCTTTTTGGGAAGTTCTAGCTGCCTATCACAGTGTGGGAGTTGAAGAATGAGAGAGTAAGTGTTTCCCATTGTTTCACGGGACCACACTTGCTGCTTGACCCCTTGTGCTGGTTTGCCTTTGCGGAAGGT
Organism: Dicaeum eximium; assembly: GCA_013396995.1. NCBI lineage: Eukaryota > Metazoa > Chordata > Aves > Passeriformes > Dicaeidae > Dicaeum > Dicaeum eximium. Next base: position 153,688 of record VWZP01003642.1, read on the forward strand.
AAGCCAGGAGGTGGGATCCCCACACAAGTACCTTTGAGAGATTTCACGTCAGAGCTCATTTAATTTAATAGGAAAATTACAATAAAGACAATAGTACAGAAACACTGGCTTAAACTGAGGAAGTCAGAATACGACGTGACACCCTATTGGTCAGGGTGGCAGTAGCAGTCCGATTAAATGGTGGCCGCAGTCCCTAGGACAATGGATACAGTCCTGTCAAAGCAATGATCCTGTGAAAAGGTCTCATCTTTCTCCGGAGATCCAGTGGTGGCTGTCAAGAGCTCTTGTCCTCTGGGTATCCTGTGGTAGGATTGTGGTGTCCCAAGCCCCAAATTATATACAGGCAGGACTGTTTGGTACATCCCCCCGGGCAGGGAATTTTACAATGGGGTAATGTAATTCTGTGAGTCATTTTAGGGAGTCCTTGATGGTTCATAAGCAGAGATGGCCTCCTCAGTGTGGCAGCTGCTTCCCGGAGGGAGTTACCAGGTTGAGTCATGGAAAAGATAAAGAAACACTTCTCCACCCATTTTAACAGCTCATCAGAAGGTAATGTAGATGGTGGTAGATACTTTGGTTACACCTTACATTGTAACCAAGACATCCCCACACTCCAAGGTTTGGGTCTCCAAACCTTTGACTCCATGATGACCAACAAATACCCTTGGAGCAGCCGGCCCAGACAGCAGCCTGGCTGACAGAGGACTTTGTGGATGTTAACCATATGCTTTATCAGGGAGTGCAGGTCTGATTGATGTCAGAGGACAAGTTCTTAAGGATGAGGAAAATACTTTCATACCACTCTGTATAAATCATACTTAATTTTTAATCAGTAGACACAGGCTGTGGGGAGGAGAACTGGGAAACACAGAGGTAAGTGACGTACACCAAGCTGAAGAGCATTGCAGGATAGAAATTTCTAGACCTGCAGACCAATCACTTGGTCACTGGGGTCTCAATTTAATTTGCTAGTGTGTTTTTATTTAAGAATGACACTGCATTTGCTTGTAATTCATGGATATGACCCCACTGTGTGCAGACAGAGATCAGTGAGATGGCTCCTGCTCTCAGCTGTGCTCCAAGAAAAGGTTTTTTTTCTTGCCTTAAACTTGAGAACATCAACAGTATCTAGAACATTCAGCTAATTATTTCTTTTTTACTTGAAAGCAGACTCCCTTCAAATAATTTCCTCCTTCTTTGGTGCAGGTTGCCTGTCATAGTTTGAGATAAGAGGGTTTTTAGGGAAGTGCGTTGGTAGACACACCTCTGAAAAAAAAACAAAACAAAACAAAACAACAAAACACATTAAAAGTTGAGGAAGAAACCTGGGAATTTCCTTTTCCAGGCAGGCAGCAGAAGAGGTAGGAGGCTGGTCGGCTGGTCCCGGAGGCCTGCCGGGGGGCCGGGGGGTGCTGGGCCCCTTCCCCGCCTCCCCCCAGGCCACTGGCCAGGGCCATTCTCTTCCCTCCCCCCGCCCCCGCACTCAATCGGCAGTGGGCAGGAAGGCAGAGGGAAGGGTGGTGGACCCGGGGCCAGAGGGAGCAGGCCTTGTGAACATGGGCCGCTTGCCACCCCCCAGCCCAGGGGGTGCTCAGCCAAGCCCGAGCCCACTGGGCCCTCCCTCAGGAGCAGCCCAGGCACAGTGCAGGAATTTTACCTGCGGGGAAAGAAAAACTGCAGAAAAATCTCGCAGCCACAGCTCCCGTGGCAGGGGTCACAAGACCATCTATAGGCCCTGGGTGAATTGTTAACTCCTTCAGCGCTCCAATCCTCATGCAGTGAGAGAAAGGAACCAGATGAGAGTCAGTGGAAAGGAGTGAGATGAGACATCGAAGTCAGTGAAGAAGTCAAGCCCCAATTGGGAGGGATGAGGAAAACCCATTGCGAGTTATGGAAAAAAGACTCTTTTCTATTGTAACACACAAAAGACTCTTGGGGAGATGAAAGTTCAAATTTGAGCAAGGGGGTCTCCAAGTTGAAGTGAGCAGTTGATGCAGTAGCTGTGATCCCAGGAAGAGCTTGAACAGAAGGGAGAAGATGAGATTTTGTGCCCCCAGGAAAGAAAAAGACCTCTGTTGTCTGGGATGATTTTTTTTTTCCAAGAAGGAGAACCTTTGCTCTTTTGTACAGTCTTCTTTAAAACAGTAACCGCAAAGTTGACGTGGGCCATAGACACAGCTCTGGGAAGGCTGTGGAGATGGGAAGAACCTCACAAGCAAGTTTCCCTGAGCGGGTGCTTGTGAAGACCTTGAGACCCACAAGAGAACTGTTTTCTTTCCTCTTGTGGAGAAGTTTTCCATAACATCAACAAGAGGGACTTCTCTCCCTGAGAGAGTTGAGGAAAGACTATTTTATAGGTGGTGGACTGACTGAAATTTTAAGTTTTGTTTCTTTACATTGACAGTGGGAAAGAATTGGTTGTGGGGGGAGGAGAAGTATCTGAAGGGTTTGTTTTGATTCTTTTTTTTTTTTCTTTTTGCTTTTAGTTACTGTTAATAAAACTATCTTAATACTTTCTTGAAGGTTTGAGCCTGCTTTGCCCTTCTCCTGATCTTGTCTCACAGCAGAAAAGTAATGCATTGGCTGGGAAAAATTTGAATTGGGAAAATTCTAGAATTGGCGAACCAAAACCACTACATTTCCACACTCCGAAAGCTCCATGCAGAGACCAGAAAAATAAATCAGATCCCAAGCATTCAGCCCCATTGCTCATTTTGCAGATCCATGTTTTGTAAGAGTTGATTTTCATGCGCAAACAGCAGCCTGCTCACAAAAGTTGGCAAAATAAAAATAATTTCTGAAATCACTAGCCACCAAATCTCTGTATAAGCTTGGAGTGATTAAACCTAGGTTATGATAATAATGTGAATGCACATGATGCCCTGTGTAGTATCTGGATGGGTTCTGCTGCCACAGTGTCAGACATGGGGGTAATTGCTTCCCAGATTTATTTGATCACCATTCCCTTCACTCCTGGCCTGAGAGCACAGTTGGGTTGTTTTTCCTGACTTAAGGGATTGTGATCATATTCAGTAAAGGGATGCTCAGAAAAAAATCAGCTTCATGACTAGTAGAAACTCTCACTGAACTCACACAGTACTTTGGGCAATGTTAACTCCAGGAAGGAGACCAGACTGGCTGGTGGATGGAATTTTTTATGATGAGCACCCAATCTGATGGTCCTCTCCAGCGTTGCTATCTTCAAGTTTCCTTTCTCTGTCCTCTCCTGCCTTCTGTGACTCTTAGTACATACTCAGCAGTGATGGCACTGGGAGGCAGAGGGCAGGTCAACATTTGAGTGGCTTTGCAAGAAGATAATTTTTGTAGTTTTCCCAAAATAAGGGATTTGTGGAGGAAAACCCACAACTGAAGGGGTTAGCTAGATGGTTTGGGTCTCACCATCTGATGAGAATAAGTAGGAAGGGAGGTGACAGCCTTTGGGCATCATGTCCTTGCTCTCAAGTCATCCCAGCAGCCATTTGATATTCACTAAAATGGGTGGGAGCCAGGCAGAAGGGCCCTCTTCAGGCCCTCCCTTCTCCAAAGTGTCCTTGCTTTGCTATTAGCACATTTAGGGTGAGCAGAAATCAGATACCCTGATGGACCAAACGGTCCATGCTATCCCCAAATTAATGTAATTATCCAAGGATGTGCCTCCACACTGATGTCAGCTGGGGACTTGCAGAGCAATAGTGATGGATTTAGTGAGGGCACGCGCCGGTCTGTGGAACAGCACAGTGCACATCCTCCCATAGCCTGCAGAAAGTGAGTGAACTCTGCTCTTTCTCATTAAGAGGTATGATTTTGCCTCCTACTACCTCACACTTACCATGTGTTAAGGGCATGGATGTGGCAGTATGATACCCTGCAGTTTCACACCCTTGCCTCTGTGACTTGCTCCTGTGTCCATCCATTTTTGTATTTATAGTAGCCAACAGAAGCTGGTTAAACCATTGCTGTGTCCATACACATGCACGCACATACAAAAAGGTTTATAGGTTTGGCAGAAAAGATCCAACACAGTACATTGCACAACCTCTAGGAATGGCATATAAACTGTCCTGGATATATCACAGAGAAAAGAAAAGTATTTGTATTTCAAAATATAAGTGCTGTGTTTCAGCACCGTGTAAACTAGATGCCTCAAATAAGAAGCATGGCATTAATGGGGGATTTTTGCTGGTGAGGTGCCTTTATCCTAACATAAGTCTCAGATATTAGCACAAAGAATTACAAGGGGGGAAAAAATGATGCTTATCCTGTGTATCAGCAGTGTCTAACCCTGCCAATCATAAATATTCATGTAATGAATAACTTCGCAGTTACCTGGTAACCACAAAAATGCACACATAGAAAATGTAATTACAGGGGCTCCATAAACTCATCTTAAATTGTCACCTATAGCCAGGCACCTATCATTAGATACTAGATTCTCTCTTAGATTAGAATCTAATGTTCCTCATTTCTAATTTGAAATAACTATCTCCTTTTTGCAAAGCGACAAAATCTAAATGGAGTCACGTAAATCCTACTTCACAACTCAGTTAAAGAAATGTGATTACAGATCTGGAAGCAGATGCAGATATTACCGGGGAAGGGATTATGGCAGAAGCCTACAGGAAGCAGTCAATGCTTTCCAGGGGTCATTTGTAGGGGAACACATAGGAACAAAATTTCCATTGTTATGCATTTCAGAGTATGTGGTGCAGAGAGGATGTGAGAGACCAAATTCCTATTTTTAAGTGCTTTGGAGGTTTTCATAAGGAGTCAGTTTCTATTGTTCAGGTTAAATATTGCCTAAGCCCACTGGGAACAATACACATTTTCACCACTTTTCCCTTTGAGTACTCTCCTCTTGTGAGGAAGTTCATGCTCTTGGCTTGCCCAACCACTGCCTTTGCTTCCATGTTGGAGGGGGTGGGATGAGTTGAGATGAGGCAAAGATGTCATTTCACATGCTCACCCCAATAAAAGCCAAAAGAGATGTAGAGAGATGTCCTAGAAGTGCTCTGAACACAATAGGCAGGAAAGCAGGTGCTGTATGAACCTGGGTCATTTTAGGAAAGTCAATCTACCAGATGTACCATGAAAATGTCCTCAGTGAAGGGCCCCTTTTGCCCAGCAGGACACTTGGAATGATGACAAGTACAGCATACCTAGAGTGGATCAGTATCCTTGGCACAGCTGATGATGAGGCAAAGTATCAGTGAGCCTTAATGCATGGACATACCAATCTTCTCCTGAAACAATCAAGTGTTCTTACCAGGCTGGATGGGTCTGGAAAAAAAGATATTCTTCTCCAAACCCCAGAGAGATGGTGTTAAAGTCACAGGCAGCTGCTGTAAGGGGGTGGGAAGGATCAGAGACTCACATGACAGCAGAAGCAAAAATATATCCTGCTGCATGCACCCAGGAGCACAAATAATTATTCCTACAGGGAATACATACTGTGGCAGAAGCTATCATGAAATAAATTCAGAAACACGGGGATGTATTTGCAAACATTCTTAGTCCAGAAAAACTGAAATCAGGGACAAATGCTGATCCTCAGTCCCTGGTAGTAACTAAGGGAGTGTTGAGTAATGGCTCTGTTCCAACTGCCTACCCATTTTCTGCCCATGGTTTTGCTGCTCCATCCCAAATTCCTTGCTCCAAAAGGGAGAGGGCAGTCAAAAAACAGGATTTCTCTCTAAGGCATTTGTCATTCTGTGATAAATCATTCTTAAAGCCCCTGGTAGTGCCGAAATGGGCTGCATGAGAGCTGGAGACTTTGGACAAGGGCCTGAAGGGACAGGACAAGGGGCAATGGCTTCCCGCTGCCAGAGGGAGAGATTAGATGGGATATTGGGCAGAAATTCTTGGCTGTGAGGGTGGTGAAGCCCTGGCACAGGCTGCCCAGAGAAGCTGTGGCTGCCTCGTGCCTGAAAGTGTTCAAGGGCAGATTAGACGAGGCTTGCAGCAACCAGGTCTAGTGGAAGGTGTCCCTGCTCATAGCAGGGGGTGGAATGAGATGATCTTTAAGGCTCCTTCCAAACCAAACTATTCTGGGAATCTATGATTCTATGATCTGTGTTTTGGGTGAAAATTAGAAGTGAGTGAGAACTTACTTTTCTGCTTTGAAGGATGGCCTTTTATTTTGTTAGTTTCCACTTCCTGAAATCTGAACAGACAAACACACATAAAAATGCACCAGAAAAAAAAATCTATCCCCTCAAAAAAGATTGAGTTCAAGAGAACCACCCAATTTAATTTGAAATCCAACTTTTAAGAGTGCTTGGTGTACTTTTTTTTCTTTTTGCATGTGTGAAACAAGTGCTTGCCCCATTAAAAATGATGCAAAAAAAAGGTCTAAATCTTCCTTTCCATGAAGGTGCAGACACACAGGCTGTGGACGTTGTCTGAATGTGCCTGCTTAGTTTTAACTTGTGATTGTGCTGAAGTCAGGACTCTGAAAGTAGTTTTCATTTCAGTAAAAACTACACTTCCTTTGGTTGTGAAAATAAAAGTTTTGACTTTATGACTACTCAATTTATGATGCTGGGACCAAATTATAAATGAAATTTGTATATCAGAAATCTTGAAAATTCAGTTATATTTGATACATATGTTTTCTGTTCCTGAGTTTGGTTTTGGGCCAAATTCTTCCATTTTTATTCATACTTTAGTAGTTGGAGTCTTTCTTACTGCACACTTCAGATCTGATCCCTTTCCTTCAAACTAATGCAGGTTTCCTGGAGAAGAAAAAGAAGACAAGACTCATAAGAGCAGCAGTTCTTTTTCCATAGCTCTCCATCTGGTACATGATCTGTGATCATACCTCCATGTCATTATGCTTGTAATGTTTATTGTAAAAATCAATCTTTAACTTTAAGACTTTACACAGGAAATATTAAAGTAGATTAGGACCCTATACATCCATTTTCAAATTTCCTTTCAACCTCAGAGTACCTACTTTCCATGAAAAGAATGAAGATATTTTTTCCCCCAAGCCCTTCCATTTTTGTATAATTGACAAAATTTCCTGGAAATACAATTTGCCCAGCCACCTTCCTTATTATCTCCAGCCCATAGCAGTAGCTAAGCAGTTGTTGACATTCCCCTTCACTATTCATACTAAAACTTCATGAAGCTTATGCAGAATTTATATACGAATGTCAACTCATTTCTGCAATATGTAATAGGAATAGATCAGCCAATTTCTGCCCACCTACATTTCAGAAGTTATTGGTTGGTATAAAGTAGTGTGTGTGTGTGTGTGTGTGTATATATATACAATCATTTAAAGAAACATCATATTTACTGGGCCAGAATCCAAGGGCATATAAAGTAGTTTAGTTAGTTATAACTGGATGGAGAGCTAGATGGAAAACACCATTCTCAGAGAGTTTGCATGCTTGTGAATTTCTTTCCAAAACTGATGGAAGTGGGGGTCATTAATTTTACTTTTGTGTATGAAATTTTGCTCTTCTGGATACTCTCAGAGAGCAATGTGAAGCCACATCCAGTGAAGACAGGACCCTCCAGCCCATGTCAATTCCTTCTAGCCCTGAGGCTGAACACACCCCATTCATGCTGCTTCTGGGTTGGGACAGAAATACTGTGGCTTCTGCCCTTTCTTTTAAAACAGAGCATAAGAAAAGTATAATCCCCATTTCTCATCTGGACACCAGCAGAAGATTGATGAGCTGCAGCTCTTTTAGCACAGGCCAAAGCCAACAGGCTCTTAGAAACCACACTGATCCTTGCCAGGGTAAGATACGTTCAATGAGGTGGGTACCCCCCTGTCTTCCCTCTACCTGGATTGTACACAGCCTGGCTGAGTGCACAGGAGGAATCAGAATGAGTGTGGCACATCTCATCCCCAGTGTGCTTTTGGCAGTAAGGCACAGAGAGAGTCTGGCCAGGGGCAGACCAGGTGTAGGCTCGTCCCTCAAATTGCCAGCACTATATCCTCCATCAGAAAATCTTTAAAGACTGCAGGGTCTCAGAAGATCAACAGCAGGATAAGAAAGAATAAATATATATATTGTAGCTGGCAGGTGGGAGGGAAAGAAAAAAGTGGCAAAGTCATGAAGAAGAAGAAGTATCCCATTAAAGCCAGTGTTAAAGTGAGGTGAAGATTTTTGCATTTCAGGAGCTGCAGATTCTCTGTGTTGTACTGTCCTGGTTTTTATGGCAGCTTGAAAGCAAGCAAGACAAAACCTTACAGTTTGCTTGCACTTTAAAGAGGATAAACATATGAGTCAATAATATATCTGGGACTTTTCAGGGTGTTTGCCCAGTTATTAGTCCAACAAAGCCAAAATTGAAGTCCTGGGTCCCAAGTGACATAGAAATCCCAGATGTCCTCAGCTTTGTTCAAGACAAATTGTGGTGCATACCACAAAGTGGGAAGTTTCAATTATAGCCTTGTAGGCACATTTCTACTAGGTTCTGCTGACCTTGTCTGACTGGGAAAGTGTGGGAACAAAAAGGCAAAGGAATGAAGAACCTCTCCCCAGATCTAAAATCCACAGTAATATTTGGGATAATACCACCAACTGCAGATGAGGCTAAACCTCTGAACATGGGATTTTTCTGGCATTGCTCCCCAAGATAGCTAAAATCAACTTTGCTGAAGTTGACATAGAATCATAGAATCATTTATGTTGAAAAAGACCTCTAAGATCATCAAATCCAACTATTAACCCTGCGCCGCCAAGGACACCACCCAAACACGTCCTCAAGTGCCACATCTACACAGCTTTTGAACACTTCCAGGGATATAGGGACTCCACCCCTGTCCTGGGCAGCCTGTGCCAGAGCTTGGCAGTATTTGGTATGTGCTTTGGCTTGGACCCTTACAGCCTGGTGGAAACACCTCTTGATGTGTGAGTGGAGCTAGAGGGGATGACACTACCTGCTATCACTTTCCTGCTCTCTCCCATGTCTGACATACTAAGACAAAGCTTTAAACACTTGGACTGTCTGTGCTTTTTTGCACACTTCCTAAGACTGTGTCTTGGTTCAGTGCCACAGCTTGGCTTCCCCATCTTGTAATGGGGTCCTGTCTCAGAGCCAGCCATTTGGATATTAGTGGGGTCCCTTATACGTGACCAAAGACACTGAAACCTGTAGGTCTGAAGAAGAGTTGGTGTGGCACCTCCTTGGGCAGTTTTCAGAGTCCTTCCATTAAATGCGTCCTTCTATTGCAGCACCATTGCACTGTCAGACAAGAACTGTAGAAGACCTGAGTTTTTGGACTTTTTCCTGTCTGAATCAGCTGTTGTTTTGGCTGAGGAGTGAATGAAAGCATCAAGAAATGTGATTTCTGGGGGATCTCTAAATTGAGTAAAGTCTGCATGATATAATGTTGCCTTCATCATCCCACTGTGCTCAGCTAGTAGCTCAGATGAGTGGGTAGAACCATGCCATCATCCCCCCCTGCCTCACACTTTCCTGAAGGTACAGAAGGAAACACAAACCTACTAAAAATTCATTTTTTTCCTTCCAGGATAGCCTTCATTGCCTCTCTATTTTTTTCCTAAAAAAACTGGTATCTGGTGTCTTGTCAGACACTCTTCCAGATGACAAGTGGCCTTATGAGGTTCTCAGTTTTGTTTCCTACGAAATATCAGAGAAGATTATGAATTAAGGAAACAAGGGCAGCCAGGAGCCACAGGAACCAGAAGACAAAGAAAACCACTTTCAATTTAATGTTGTTCTGCTTTGCCCTGTTCTCCTTAGCAGAACAAGTTGGACATCTCTTCCAGAGATTTCTGCTTCTTCTGTCTACTGTGTGGGACAACTCAAGACCAGAACTCAAAGCCGCCCCTGAAGTTTGGACCATGTGCTTGCTGTGTGGTAGTTTTGCACGGGAGGCATTCACGGAAGGGATGCAAAGCTTCTGTGTAATTGACAATCTGTTGAACGCCTGGAAACCTGTACACGCCTCTGTGAAAAACACATGTTAAAGACGAAAAATCCCAGGAAAAGTATTTTTCTTTTCTGGTCAGCAAAGAGGCAACAGGGCCCCTTTCTGGGGCACCCACCGGGCCCCCCTCATCGGCAGCTGGGCAGGGAGAGGGGAGTGCCAAAGGGGCCGAGGCCAGACCGGGCCATGGCTGCAATTTCGCCGCCAGCCCGGGGCTGAGCCGGATCCATCGGGCACCAGGAGCAGCCCCAGGCCGGGGCCAGCTCGGCCAAGATTCTACCACCATTGAGATTTGCTCGCAATCCCCGAGCAAAAACAGGAAAAAGCCATCATTCCCTAGCCCAGCGCAGTTCCCGCCGCAAGCTACTGAGCCCGGCCGGGGTCAGGTGACCATCTGCAGGCCCCGGGCGGGATATTAACTCTTTCAGTGCTTCGATTCTCCCTCAAGTAAGAGAAAGGAACAAAATTCAAGCATGTAAAAGAGCAACATAAAGACATCAAAGTCAGTGAAGAAGAAAGTCATGTCCCAAATAAGAAAGATGAAAAGATGCCTTTAAGCGAAAATCCTCTTATAAATCTATAGAGAAAGACTCTTTTTACCCCATAACACATAAAAGTATGAGGAGATGAAAGTGTTCAAATTGTAGATATTGAGCAAAGGCCTCCATGTTAAAGTAACCGTAATCCTGTGAGAAGTTTGAACAGAGAAAGATAGAAGAGTCATTAAGATTCTGTCCCCAGGGAGAGAAGAAGAAAATCTTTGTTCCTAGAAGTAAAGATAATTCCAGAGATAGATAATGAAAACCTTTGCTTTTAAACAACTCATCTTTAAAATAGTACCCCATAAGTTGACATAGCCCATAAACACAGCTATGAGAAAAGCTTGTAGAAAATAGGAGGGATTTCACAATTGCAGAATTCCCCAGGCAGCTGCTATTCATAGAAATTGAGAGCCATGAGAGAATTGTTTTCTTGTAGAGAAGTCTCCATAATATTAACAAAAGTAATAAAAAGTAAAGTAGTAAACTGACTATAATTTTATGTTTTGTTTCTTTACTTGTCAGTGAGAAAGAAAAAGTTGTAAGGGGAAGTGTCCTAAAAGTTTTGTTCTGATTCTTATTACTCTTTCTTTTAGTTAATGTTAATACATTTTTCTTTATACCCTTTTAAAGTTTTAAGCCTGCTTTACCTTTCTCCTAATCCTGTATCACAACAAGAAATGAGTAAGTACATTCTAGTAAGTGCACTAGTGATTAACCAACACTAAACCCACCACACTAATTAGTGCATTAACAAAAAGATCTTAAATTAACGAACCAAAACCACTACATGCTGCTACTAAATTAGTGAGGAAGGAGAAGGTTTCTTGACATCACATTTAAAAGGACCTGTTTCTTTGTTCTCTATTGGAGATGGTAAATCACAGTTCCCATCACTTTGCTGAATGACACATCAAGGGATATGCAAGAAGTAGTTCCTTTATTTAGCCCTGGGAGTTTTTTTTCAGGCTCATCCTATGTGGTCTTCAGCCAGTCTAGCTGAAACAACTGTATGTTTCAAGGATTTTGACATGGTGCAGAAAAATGCCAGATTACCAAGGAGGTGATAACCTAACAAGAAAGAGTAAATCATCACAAACTTCAGTTCTCTGTGAGAGGAGGAAGAAAAAGGGCTTAAGTTGCCATCAAGATATGCAAGTGATTTTCCTTCTCCCAGACAGTGCAATTTCTTTTGGAGAAAGGAGTGTCATGTGTGATCACAGCTGGGAGATGCTTGTGGTTACTTCAGGCACATCAGTTGATAGAGCTGCACCATCAGCTCCCACAGCTTCCAAACTGCCAAAGAGGAGAGGGCTTAGGACAGGCAGATTCCCAGATTTCCCGGGTTCCTGTGGGAATTCCCTGGTATTTCTCATACTAGGGTCTTGCCCTACGCATAAGCAAAGTCCTGCTTCCTTTGCCACCTTTGCCACACTGACAGCAGTCAAAATGATGTAGTGGTTCTGGGCGGAAGAAGCTGTAAACATCAGTATTGAAAGGAAAAACAGAGGCTACATATTGTAGCCTTCTATTGAAAACATGCATTAAAAATTATATTACATTTGTACATTTATTGCATTTAGAAAAATGTTAAGAAAAATGTTAAGAATGGTGTTTGGCTAGTCCAAGGACTGAAAGAAATCCTGTTTGTGGGATAAAGGGAACACTGCATGAGAAATTCAACATCTATGAACAAATTTGCTGAATTTACTTCTATTTTGTGGTACCTTAATTTTAGAAGCTACTCAGCTTGAGACAAACCACAGGGACATGATGGGTGGGTTGAGCTCAGCATTGAACTGGGGCTCTAGTGGAATCCCATTTTGGACAAACCTCAAAAAGTACAGACATCCAAAATGCCAGATTTCTCTTGAAAATACTTGTGTGGGCACTGAGGATAGAAAAACAAGCCTGGATTTCAAAGCTGAGTTCCAATTTAGGGTTCTAAATTTTGTTCCATTTACTGAAGGAAGGGTGAGGAGTAGGACCCTTATTCCCAAAAGGCTGCTAGAGCTCTGACATCGCTTGTTTTTAATATCTTGGGCTGAGGAGAGGTGACAATGTAGGGGTAGCCCTACTTAGATCTCTATTTGGTACCTACATGTCCTGAACACCAGCAATGCTCACCATCCCTTTCTCAATGAATTCTGGCCATTCATTGCTCTAAGGTTTTGAGCCTGCTGGAGGAGACCCAAGGAAGAAAATTTCCAGCTTGGATTTGCAACAATCCCTTTGCTTCCCTGCACCTTCCCCTCATGGCAGCAAGTTAGGCATATAATCCTTCATTTTACATGACTGTGGCATTATAAAAACCAAGCAGCATAGTGCCATGTCCTGATGCCTTTCAGGAGGGATCCCAGGCATGGGAGCAGTTGCTGCTGTACACAAGGCTTGACAGCTCAGCATCATCCTCCCAGTTTCCATTTCCTTAGCTCTCCTGATGACAGAGTTTGAAGCACAGAATGTTCTGTGAGGAATGTGTTTTGTGATGAAGATGAATACCTTGTAGCCTGACAGCGTGGCGACAAACATTAAGAGCATGTTTGGTTTCTTCCAGTGCAAGCTCCATAGATGGATTCAGAAATCCCCTTCACCACCTGGGGAGGTTCTTTGGTTCCCTCTAATGAGTTGAAGCTGTTCTGACCCACCAAAGCAGATGGAGTCAGTTACTTACACCACATTCTGCTTGGATGCACTCTTGACCCACTGCTCACTGGTCTCACTAGACATAAGCACTGTTGCTGGCTGATTGTTTTGGAATGACATAGAGAACATTAGTGGAGAAGAGCCAGACAGAGGCCCTTGGAGGAAAAGCAACCAGTGGGGATATAGTGATGAGAGAAGCCTTGCTGGCCTTGTGCCCAGTGGCTGTACCTTGAGCTCAAGTGGCAGAAAGAAAACCCTCTGTTGGCTGAGCTGGATGGTGGGTGGTGGTGGGGTGATCACGGGGTGCCACCTTTGTTGGGATATCACTAAGGCTGGGCATTGAGAATGGCGGTGAAGCCAGGGGAAAAGGAGGGGAGCTCTAAGATGTGTTGGTCTGTGAAAATCCATGGAGGTCTTTTTCAAAGGATAAAGACAGCTCGATGTGTCCAGCCTCTGCCTGGGGCTCCAACGAGCAATGCAGAAGTATGTGCTGCATCATTTCTGCTCCAGCTCTGCAGCAATAATTTGATTATGTCCATTTGGGTAACCCATCTTCCCCTTACCTTTACCTCTGCTGCCCTGTAGTCCTTGAGTCAGTTAAAGTTGGGAGTCACTTGAAATGTGCCCAGAACTGAAAGAAGTGCCACGAAACAAAAAAATCACCTCCTCAGCTGCATCACTCAGAGCAAGCAAGATTGTACCTGTGAGACAGCTGAGCACAGAAAGCAGCTGCTGTCCTGGCTGCTGAATGAGGAGAGGTGAAGGAATTTCAGAGATGGGATATGGGGCTGTTAAAAACTTGCAAGAACTTCAGCACTTGATATGTATGATTCTTTGATATAAAGCAAATACACACTTATTTGCTCCCACTGCATTTTAACCCTTTCCCCCATTGTTTTTCCTCCACTGAAACAAAGCTTCAAGCTCAGAAGAAGCAGAAAAAAATTAAGTTAAAGGAGTTACATTTTCCTGGCTTCCAGCAAAACCTCTTTTCAAACTTTTCAATTTTTTTTCTTTTTTTTCCTCTTCACATTGACATACCTTTGACATTAGGAGTGGAACTGTATTTCATTTCATGAGGCACTGGCAGACAATCTGAGAGCCTTTTATTCTGAGGTGCTTTTCAGGCTATGATCTGCATTGCCTCAAGCCACAGCCAGATTGCAGCTATGGGCCTAGCGGACATTTTACAGGGAAAGGGGCATGAGGCACCAGCTTATAGAAGTGTTTGAAGACCTAAGGGTTACGTATTAAGATACATCAAGTTTGAATTCCCCACAGCATGCCATGCTCACTTGGCTGAAATGCTTACCTGGGCTAATTATTGCACTTTGCAACACGGGACAGGCTGACTCAGGAACTTCACCAGTGAGTTTCACCAGCTGTATGTGGGTCCATGAAGTGAGCAGTTAACCCATACATGTCCTCAAGAGATGACGTGGTAGACACAAAACATGACTATGGGCGTGAGATGAGTCCTTGGAAGAGAGATTCATTGGAGATTTCTAACTGGACATACTTAAGGCATTAAGTTTCCTATGCAGAAAATGGTCAGATCAAGGGTAGAATCAAATGTGTTTATGCTGTTTACATTCCCATTGAAAACACTGGGTTATATGATTGCAATGCAGAGATACATCAGATGGTTTAGATAATTTTTAATTGCATGTTGCGTGTGTGAACAGTGCTTCCACAACTTGTTTTGGGTGAGAAAAGCATGCTTTAGCTAAAAAACAGCTTTTAATCTCTATTATTTCCATATATTGGATTCCTTGCCTTCTACAATCTTGCTTCAGGTTAGCAAGTTGGAGATAAATCCTCTGCCAGTGTAAACCAATGCCTCCCTTTCATATCTGTGATGTAAGGTAATTTTACATCTACACAGAGTTTCCCAAATATGTCTGTCTGACTCCATCTGAAAGTAGGCGCAAAGCTCAGGCCTGAGCTGAAGGTAAAGGATGCAATAGCAAGATGTGGGAGACAGCAGGCAGCTGTAAAGTTTCTGGATCACATAGTGACTGCAGCTGAACCTGACCATTAACTCTAAAAAACAATGCCAGGACGTTGCCCAGCCTAAGAACTCACCTCAGCTCTGTTCCCTCCTTGTTTGAAGATTCATTGAGGCTCTTGTCACAGCTTTTATTTTTGTGCAGAAGCACTAGTGGTTGTTTTTTTTCACTAAACACCTAACTCCATGGTCAAACCCCCTACTATTTGCTTCTCTCAGAGTGCAAACAGAGCACAAATGGGCCTGGCTCTGTCTAATAGCGTTGTGGCTGGAAGTGGCCGGTTTTCTTCAAATTTCTCCTATCTAAGTGGCCAACTTGAAAAGAAGATACTGTATAGTTGAGATGAGTGCTAGTGGAGAGCTGTGCTCAGCTGTTCTCTTTCCTTTTCCCGTTACAAAATAAAGGAATTCCTCATACCACATCCCTTTTCTAGTCTGAGATTTTTAAGTACAAATGTCCCTGCTGCTTTAGCTTTCAGATATGAAAGGAAATCAGAGCGTCCACCTGGGAGTAAGACCACCTTGGAAATGGCATGACATGCATTTCAGGGCCAAATTCTCCCTGAATCATAGTCTGTTTCAGCCAAGGAAGTACTGGGACACGAGTTCTTGTAGCAGGTCATGGAGCCAATTCCTTAACTCAGATGTGTAATTCACCAGATGTGCTGGGCCCTGGTATAACGGAGAGAGAAAGATATAGAAGATATCAATTAGAGATAGACATAAAGAGACAGAGGTAGACAGAGATGAGATGATAGAGACAGAGGTAGTAGAGATAGAGATCTCCCTTTTCTCACAGGTCATTTAAAGATCATGTAGTCAGGGTCTTGAGCCCAGATCAGAGACAGAAAAACATGCCCCAATAAAAAGAATTCTAGAAAAAAGCAGGTCAGAAGGTAAAGAAGAGTAGAACTACTGCTGATGGGAAAGAAGTTTCCAGGAGGGTTTCCCTGGGTATGTACATTGCACCTCAGCTGCAGGACTGCTTTTCTTAACAGCAATGGTGGAGCTAAAGGGAAGGAGAGCAGCAAAGCCAAATGTGATGCTGCCTAAGGAGTTAAACACACCATAAACACAGCACAGTCTGTTACCACAGGATTTAGATAATTTTGGCATGTGGGGAAAGGCTGAGGGCAATCAAAAAATGAGCCAGAGAGCAAAGCACCAGTAGAGGAAATATCCGGTAATGTAAAGGCATGGCTGCCTAGGAAAGAGATTATATGAGTTATTGAAGGAAAGCAGCTAAAGCTGCTAGCCATGATGTGCAGGCACAATGTTAAAAGAAGAAGGTTGCAGGCCTGGTCTGCTCTCGTAAATCAGAGAAGGGAGGGGTATGGGGATTAGGTCTGCGACTGCACAGTGCAAAAATTGAGTGAAATATATCTGTTCATTACTAAGCAACATATAGATAAAATAGAGCAATATACAAGTGCAGAGTTTGAGAGCATCTGAAAGGAGAGAGAAAACATGTTTTTTCTCATCAAGCCTTGCAGACATAGAGTGGACTTGGTCCAACTCCTTTGAAGCTATTATTTTAGTTGGGATTGAAAATACTAATACCTTAAAATGCTTTGAGAGTCTGTGATGAAAAGAATTCCATCAATAGCTATGTAACTTATTCTGGCTGGATGCTGAGATCTGAGTTTTTCCCAGATCCTCTTCACAGCAGTGAGTTTGTTATATTTGCCCATCCATGCACTTCTGTGCATGGGTATATGCAGACACACACAGGGCTAACAAATTACACAGCTGTCTTGGTTTAGAAAGACAGGTGTTTGCTAAAAAAGGCAGGAACCTTCTCTAAAATGAAAAAGGTAAACTCCCTCCCTCCAAATCACCACAATTTTGAAATTAAAAGGCTCTCAGGCAAAGATATGGGAATAGGAATAACAGTTCTTTACTAGGAAAACTGAAGAAAAAAAAAAACAAATGTAACTAGTACAAAACAAACAAACAAACAAAGCCCTGACAGAGTCAGGATATGACCTGCCGCCCTGGGGGTCAGGGTGTTGATAACAGTCCAGTTGAATGGTGGCTGCAGTCCTCCTGGAGTGGAAGATATAGTTCTGTTAAAGCAGTAATCATGTAGAAAAAGAGTGTAGGTTCCCTCTGAAAGTCCAGTGGTGTAGATAGGCCTGGTCTTCCTCTGGGAATCCAGTGGAGAATGAGGCTGCTTCCGTGTTTCAAAGTCTCTGCTTTATTTCGGTAGGAGTGTTTGGCTCCTCCCCCTGGGTGGAGCATCTCATAATGCAATAATGTAATTTTATCAGTCATGCAGTGAGGCTCAACGGCCCATTAACAGAAGATATCTCCCCAGAGGTAGGTATTGTTTGTGGAAGAGATAAGAAAAACTGCCCATTTAACAGAAGATAACAACCCCATCTTTATCAGATGGCAAATAGAATATCTTATCTGAACAATCCAGGACAACAGTCCATCAAAGTCCCTAGAAACAAGAAACTGTTTAAGAGGACCATCCAAGAGATTTGGATCTATAACACTGGATCAGTTCACAGTCCCTGTTCCCTTCTTTCTGCAAACAATAGAGAACATCTAGAGCAGCAATTATAAAAAGGGAAATACTGAAATAATTAGCCCACTATGCAGTCTTACAGCAGTTGTCTTGCAGCCAGTCTGTTGTCTTTAACATTCACTATCACACTGACCCAGCAAGAGCTGGATTCATCACCCAAGCTCCCATCATCTCCAAGGAAATATTGTTACAGATCTCTCACAACCTTTCTTAGGGATGTTGGTGCAAAGACACAGCAACAGGAGGGGAAAAAATACAACCTTGACAGAGTTCTTGCGTTGGATCTGTGATAATGATGAAACAAGCAACACAGCCTTAAGGCCCTCCATTTTAACTCTATCCCTACTTAGGTCCGAGTAATTTGCAGCATCTCTTGGGCACCCTAGCATAGCCAGAGGATAATATTCAAAATACGTAGTTCCACAGAACTGAGTAGAGCTTTCATTGAAGCCAACAACATGATCTTGGGGGATAAACATGAGTTAAATCACAAAACTCAGGCTTACAAAGCCATAATACCTGCTCTGTGGAATTGTACTGAAGAACTACTTCACTTCAAAGTTTGGTGGTTCATGGTAGCTGATAACCCACAAAAATATTTTGGTCCTAGTATTCAAGAAGTTTGAGAACCATCCTGTTGGAGAGCTTCAGCTCCCAGCACTCACAAGGACATGGACAAACACCACAGACAAGCGTCAGGCTTTCAGCTTGTGATCTGCACTGGTCCTGCCAGATTTGGCAGCACAGTGATGGGGGTGGTGTGTACAACACAGCATGGTTAGAGGCCCATTATCAGGGAGACAAGGGATGAATGGCAAGAAATGTTTATAGAGGGAGAAAGTTAGAAGGCAATAGCAGCTGTGAAGGTTGGAAATCCCTGCAGGAGATTAAGTCTCTGCATGAAAATGATGGTGCTGGTGCACTGTGGTTCTTCAGAGAGATAAAGTATGAAAATCAGGGTGTCGCACTAGAGCACGACGACAACCACACAGACACCGCTCCTCTCAAGGCAGGAAAAAAAGAGAGCAGTTTTATTTACACTTAGTGTTATATAGGGTTTTGGGAACAACCGTGGATTGGAGGATGAGGTTACCACATCTCTAACCACACTGGTCAATGAAAAGGTCCATCAAACCTTCTCCACACAGGAGAAAGGAATGAAAACAAAAAGACAGTTAGCAAAACATGTGCTGTGTTTACATAAACCAGCGTGAGAAACGCCATTACAGAAATGAAAACATCAAGAAGGCTGCAAGTCAGGGCAACATCAGGGATTGCTTTTCCCTGAATTTCATAGCAGGTTTGAACTTTGCAAATTAATGTTTCTCTCTCCCCCAACAGTCAGTCCACACAGACCAGCCAACCAAGCCCACAGTGCTGTTTGTAACCTTACTTGCAACTATTCCTGGCACTGTGCAGTCCATTCAGCAAAGAAACCCTTTTGCCAGTGGTACCTTGAGCCTCCCCCTCAAATGGTCAAAGCTTGTCACTTGCTCTGATGAAATGATGGTTGTTGTGCTGGTAGATCCAGTCAGCAGTTCTCCTTCTAGCAGAGTAGGCCCCTGCACCCTCCCCCATAGACACAGCTCTTTGTGAAAGCTGGTAGGGTCACATGAGGGGACTGGTGAGAGGCAGGCAGGGGTTTTGTGGAGGCAGCCCAAAGCTTTGCATCACCTTGGACTTCACAGCAGTGCAAGGATCTTTTAGCCTCCCACACACAGAGTGATGTGGACTGTGGTGGGTTGATGGACCTCTTTCATGCTGAAGTGAAGCCTCTCCTCTCATGTCCCACACAACGTCTTCCCTCTCGCTCCCTTCTGTCTCTGTTTTGGCTGCGCTGTTTGCGTGGTTTGCTCAGCCTGTCAAACCTTCTTTTGCCCAGCACTCCTCCACACAACATTCATCAACCGTCTTCCTGCTCTTTTTCAAAGCTCTCCCAGATGGTGAGAAATCTCACTAGCTAAAGGAAAAACTCCAGCTCTAATAGCTACATGTCATTTTCTGTTTGTTAGACAACTCCTGCTGGTATTGTCTTGCACTGTGAAGCACTCCTGTTTCTTACTAATCTGCTCTGCTGTCTGTGTTGTATCTACTAAGAATTACATTTATGGTGCCATACATACATTTATGAAGCCAATCACTGATTTGTTAAATGATTTTGGCTGGACTGTTTACTCAAAAATGTGTAGATGTTGGGCCATAGGCCAATGCATTCAGAAATGACAGCTGAGTTGATGTGCCTCACTTTTGGGGGGTATATGGTGCCTGATTTCCAGAGGTGTTGAAGACAGTTGACAGCAGCTCACTCTGCTTCACATGACTAAATCGTGCATCTTGTCCCATAGCTGATGTTCATATATATTTGGCATTGATTTCTTTTTGTTGTTAAGATCATGAAAAGTGGCATTAACAGACTTCTGCAGAGCTCAGCACTCATTCAGTAGGTGACTTCAGCTGGGAGGTAAACCACAAAACAATATTGCCTGTACTCTAACAAGATCCCAGAGAGGTGGAAGCGTGCCTATTGCACCACCCCAAGGTGTGAGAGGTGCATGTTTGAACATTTGGGCCACACCATAGTTTATGACAAGACTCACTTCAAGAAACATTATTCAGTCCATCCTAAAGCACGTAAGATATATCAGAAGCATCTCCAATTTCTCTCCCCAACCATTTTGCACCAGTGTTGCTTGCTTGAAGCTAGATCAGTCTCTCACACTGATTCACGGAACAAAATATCCATGCTGGTCCAAGGAGAGATGGAAAGTGGGAAACTACAGCCAGAAGTGGAAAAGTTATACGTGTTTCATGTTAGAGTTAGCTTCAGAGAATTTAAAGTGCCACTGGAACTGTAGTGCTAATCTCTTCCCTAAATCCCGCTGCATTCCACATTTCCTCCAGGAGCTCATTTTTGTTATTTCTGGGGCTTTGGCACACAGGATTTTCATCAAGACACGAGATTATTAAGTAGGTAACACCAGGCAATTAATACAGAGCTAGTTCTCATCTGCCTTAAATTTCAAGACTGTTCAGGTGTGAAGGTTGTGGTCAGACATTAATTTAATAATAGCAATGAAACAATTTATTATTATATAATTTTATGTTACATTGTGATGTTGACTGGGGGGGGGAGCGGATGGGCTGGAGACAAAGAGACCACTCACCTGATGTTCATGCGGCAACAGAGAGAGTTTATTCTCGAGCCCTTCCTTATAAAAGGCATTTGAAAAACCCGGTCTAGATATTTTCATTGGTCTGATCTCTATGTCCCTTCAGGTTCTGGACCACTGAGATGCCTGCAGCCTTAGCAGAGATGTGATTGGGCGAAGCCCCCGTCAGTCAACCCAGGGGCTGGTTAATTGACACAGTACAAGCCAGCTTGTAGTGTGATATGTGGCAACATCTCACCCTTCTGTCTTTATAAAATTTGTGATCTGCTCTCTGTCAGTCATTTGCAAGCACCCTTTGCAAATGGGATTACAGCAAGGGTCGTGGACAGCATGGGTCTAATTTGCACTGGATCTGCAGCATTTACGTGCAGGATCTGTTGGGGGAGAACTCAGGCAAACATGTCACAGTTATAATTCTTATGGGTTACAAGTCACAACTCATCTCTAAAACCAATAAACTATTTAACCCTTGACCTATTTAACCCTTAGAGAAAAACCCAACTATTAGAAAACAATCTGTAAATAGAAAAACAGTTTGTAAAGAGAAAAAATAATTTGTAAACAAATCAAGTCCTTATATGAACTGTAGTCCCAGATTTCCATGAGGTATGTGATCAGTTGTTCCCTGTGATGTCTGTTGAGGGGACATCAGGATGCTGCCTGTGGTTCTGAGTAGGATGTAGTGCAGGCCAGGCAGATCTGGCAGGTATCTAACATGTTCCAGTGTCCACTGAAATGCATTTACCTTGGGTTTAGGCAGCTGAATATCACATGATTATTGTACTGTTATATGATTGAAAAATATGAGAACATGATACTACCTAAGACTTAAATGGGGTGTGTACATTCACTTCAACCTTTTACCCCTTTTTTCTTTGTATTGTTAACTAAAAATAGGAACAAAACATGGACTTTGAACAGTATTAATAAGGTACTAATACATAGGGTGTTGCTGAGGGTCTCTTTTTAATGATGAGGATTTGAAAGTACCTTTTCTGGACGAGGCTTTCTCATCTATCTCAAAGGAAAAAGGGTTTAACTTCTGCAAAGTTTGCATACTAAATATTTTTATATACCAGCCAGGTTCATGGCTTGATCAGGGCCATAAAATTGGTTGGAGAGGGTTTCTGCACAGAGCAAAAAAAATTTTTAACATGAACAACTTATGAATAATTAAAGAAATATAGGCATTTTTCTTCCTTTTGTTAGAAGTTATAAATTTGTTATTGACTTTAACAGGTGACTTTTAGGTTTTTAAATGATGACAGGTGGCAAATTCTCAGTTAAAAAAGTTTGCAGCTGAAATTTGCTTTGATATTAGTAAATTAATGTTCTATGTATGCTTTGGTAGATCTAGAATGTTGGGGCAAATACATTCTTTGAATCTTCAAGGTTGATCTAGAAACAATGCAAGAAGAAATACTAGGAATACTAAAAGGCAACTTAGTAACATACATTCAAGGATATGTTTAATGCACAGCAACCCATATTTGAAACAGAGATGTAATGTTTTTTTAGTGACTCTGATAACATTAGTTATCAGAGACTTATTAATTTTTGTTTTAGCAAGTATAAAGAACAACAATAAATACTGTACTATGAATTCTAGGACATATTTCATAAACGGTTATGCAAATTTTTAACCCTTGTGTGACACTCCTATATTTTTATCCTTTGCACATGTTATTAATTTATTAGAGTTTGTGGAATATGAAAACTTTAGTCTATTGGAAGTATCAGGAGGCAAGGTGCTTGTGAACCTTTGTTGAGGTTTGAGGGTTAGGAACTTGGTGTTTGTTTGTCTTTTCACTGTTCATATGCAGGGATCTGCTGACTTTCCGCTGGACTGAGTGAGAGGGTAGCTTGATCTCAGCTGTTGTGAGACAGCTGTGCCATGCAGCCGGTGTCATCTCTTTGGGATGACTCGACTGTTGCTACTCCCACCCCCTGGCACCACACCCCCATATGCTTCTTTCCACTACCTTTTGCTGGGCACGCCCCCCGCAGGGGCTTTTCTCACGCTCTGCTTCTGGGTTTGACATCTGCAGGAGCCTTTGAGGAAGTGTTTCCTAGACCCACCCTTGGAGGCGGGGCGGGGGTGGGACCGCGCTCACTGGAGGCGCGGCTGTGTTCTCTCGAGGTTGGCTTGGGGGCGGTCTCTGCCTGACGTAGCCTGGATTTGGGGTGTAGGTACCTCCTCTGACAGAGGCGTGGGTAAGCTCACTGCAGTTGCTGGTGTTTCTTTGGGGCAGGGCCACCTGGTTTCAGGAGATGGTCTCAGTGTTTCTATGGAGATGGGGGATGTGAGCAGCCCCAGTGCAAATGATGGGGGGTGGTCTCAGCCGACAGCATGGCACGGTGCCATAGCTGCGGGATTTTCACCCAGCTTGGAGGTGCAAGGAGGGATCGGAGCGGCCGCCACATGGTCTGGTCCCCCAGAGCAGGGCGGCATGGTGTGCCTGCCTGGATTGGCATATAGTAGCCCGAGGCGGCTGAATAGTGACTGGGCTCGGCACGGCAGTCCGGAGTGGGCACGAAGCGCCTTGGAGCTGCTGGAGTTGCACAGCTTGCCAGGGCCATGGCGGCTGCCATGACTCCACACGGCTGGATTGTGTAACCCATTCTGCTGCCTCCCTGGGCAATGTCGGCAGTCGCGGTGCGGGCAGCCCACGGATGATCTCTGCTTGCCGGGATTTCCCCATTCCCCGGGGCTGCCCGTTCCCCACAGTCACTCTGCAGCAGTCACCTGCGGTCCCACTGCAGCAGGGCGCGTTCTCGCAGTGGATGGGGCCGACCGGCTCCGGCGCGGGGATGCGGTCGCAGCCTGGGGTGGCTTCCCGGCTCCGCACAGGGATTTCATGGTACTCTGTGGCTGCTCCGCCCACCCTCCTTTGCCTCTCATAATCCACCTGTTTTAACAAATCCAGAACAATTTTCCACGGCTTTATAACACCGACGGCTGTGTCATCACCAATTGAGACTGCTGCAAGTATATTTTGTCCAGCCTGCTCCCAAATCGATAAGTCTAGTGATGTTCCTTCAGACACATCCAGTTCATGGCTCTTGCACGATGCGAGCAGCGCTTGTAGAGCCCGTTCATCATAATTAATCCCTCTTTTTTAAAGAAAGTCCATACCTTCAGAACGGGGTTTTCTGGTGCTGAAGTCCAGACCCCCATGGTCCCGATGGTGATTCCAATCCACAAAAACAGGATTTGAAACCACACAGGACTTTCTGCTGTCTGCCGAGGGGATTCTTTGCCTCAGATTTCCACTAGCCGCGGTAGTTCCACTGCAATACTGTTGTCTACCCAGTATAGTCCCAGTTCTGATGCCAAAGTTTTGGTTCTCACATCGTGTTCCAGCTATTATGCCGTTTGTCCTGGTTTTGACACCGAAGTTCCGGCTATTACTCCGTTTTTATCCCGGTTCCAACTCTGAAGTTCCATTTCCCACACCGTTTTCCAGCTCTTACGCCATTTGTCTCCTTGCTCTGTGTGCAGAATATGGCATTTCACGGGTCACCACGTGAGATGTTGGCTTGGGGGGGAGTGGGCCGGAGACAGAGGCCACTCATCCAGACGTTCATGTGGCAACAGAGAGAGTCTATTTTCGAGCCCTTCCTTATAAAGGGCATTTGAAAAACCCGGTCTAGATATTTTCATTGGTCTGATCTCTACACTCCTTCAGGTTCTGGACCACTGAGATGCCTGCAGCCTTAGGAGAGATGTGATTGGGCGAAGCCCCCGTCAGTCAACCCAGGGGCTGGTTAATTGACACGGTACAAGCCAGCTTGTAGTGTGATATGTGGCAATATTACATTGACTTTCTCTATTTGTAGTTTTATTTTAGGTACCTTGAGAAAGAAGAGTGTAAGATATTTGGCTTCCCTATGTCTAAAAAATATAGCACAAATGGTCATAACTTGCTGACTAATGAAGTGAGATTAGAAAGTAGACTATTTCTCATGTGCAGAATTGGGAGGATCCAGAAAAACTTTCCAAAGAGATCAGGGCTGTGTGAGAAATTAGTATGCTTTCAGATGGAGCTGACCTTTTCTGAATTAATTTAAATAGTATTATTAAGTATGATTAACATGGAACTGGACTTTTTAACCCAAGAGGTCCCATTTAATCTTATGCCTCATGATCTGGTCTCAATGATTCTTTTGTGATCACCTATACCCCACAAACACTTCAGAGCAGGTTATTAAGAAATTAACATCTTGTCAAAATAAAATAAACTATGTTTTCAAAACAAGTCTGCATCCATGCTATATTTTCTGGTGCTCTTTCTTCTTATTCTTCTTGAAACTGGGTCTGTTATGACGCAAGAAAATCAGATGGTTCCTTTGGGATTTTGTCTGCTGATGTTAATTCTCCTTCAGAAGTCATCATCCACTGTGCCAATGCAACTAGTTGCTATGGAAATAAAAATGATGTCCATAAGAACAGTGTTAGGGATGTAGCATCAGGAGCACAGGGCTTCTTGCAGAGTCTGGGATCTTGTTTCCAGTCATGATTGATTAGCAAAGACAAAAGAGACAAATTGAGTGGCAGATCCATTTAGTCCAGAAACCTTTGTGCATTAAATGAAGATTTTTCAGAGGTATATTTTGGCTCCTCCTTAAATTCAGTTTGAGCCAATGGTGCTGTGAATCTTTCCAGTTAATTTCTTGTTCATTTGGTAATGAGATATTTTACATCTCAGATTCAATGAGACCTACCTATAATGAACCACACACTAAATGAACCCTTCCTGATGGAGTTTAAGATACCATTGTTGGTATCACACAATACCATAACTGTCCTAACTGTGTGCAGTTGTGTGTAAGCCCAAAGAAGCCTAAGTGCAGATAAACACTCAGCTGAACCCACATTATCTTTGTTTATCCCATCCAGCTCCAGAAACATTCTCACTAGCTGTCAGATCAATGCAGCTATAAAAACGAGCAGTGAACTGTGCTAGCTGCTGGGAGGAATAGCCATATGTCCCAACTATGTGTTGCAGACACTAAAATCTCATTGTCTGGCACCTCGGACTACGTCAAACTCATTGTCTGCCATGGTTCCTACCACATCCATCAACTTAGATTCCCCAAATCTGACCCTGAATTCTTGCAAGGTCTTTGGCTAAGACTCAGCTGAGCTCAAAGCTTGGTTTATTCTTTCCTGTCCTTGTTTTTTCTCCAGAATAACTTGAAAATAAACCCTCAGTCTGGCTGAAATGTTTCTGCTCCTCTTAGGAGTCCTCACATTTGTCTCACAGAACGATCTGAATGCTTGGCTTGTTTCATGTCTGGATTTGCTTCCTATTTATGTCCTGATTACAAAGATTTGATTTCTTACACCTCAATAATGGGTTCCAGATCTTTGAAAGTACTCCTTAATTTGTTTCTGCAAGCAAACAGCCACAGATAATGTCTTATTGTGAAGTAAATTGCCTGTAGAAGAAGAATCTTAGGGGGTTTTAATTTTCAAGGCTTTGGGTTTTTTTCCCCCTGCAGCACTTTTAATGTTTATGAAGGTCTATGAAGTGGCCCTGAATTTTCCAGGACAGACCCATCTCAGCATGTGTTTCCTTGTGTACTGGTGCCATAGCCTGGGGATGAACAGAGAATATGTTTTAAAAAGACTGAGGAGGAAAATTGGACCATTGACTAGGTAAAAGGAAACTTCTGTGTTTTCCATTATGACATTGTGTGTCCAGTAAGGAAAGTGAAAGATGACATCTGGATTACATGCAGCATTCATTATTTCTCATTTAGACATGTTCATCTCATCTCTCTCACCCCTTCCAACTCAAAACTTTCAGGAGGGTTCACAACATCCCAATAGCATGTATGTGCAATGGAAAAATAGCATAGAGAGAGCTGGAACACATCAGCAGAGCCTGTTCTTGTTAGAAATTGCTGAAATCAAAGCATTTTAGAATCATGGAATGGTTTGGGTTGGCAGGGACCTTAGTGATCATCCAGTTCCACCCTGGTGCCATGGGCAAGAGCCATCTGCCACTAGACTTGGTTGCTCCAAGCCCTGTCCAACCCTGCCTTGAGCACTTCCAGGGATGGGGCAGCCGCAACAGCTCTGAGCAATCTTTTGGGATGGACATTCAACTTGGCTGGAATTCTTTTGAGAATGGGGCCTGAGAAAACCTTTCTAATTGCTGGGCTAGGTGGGCTTCTTGGGAATGCACACCTCAGAAATGCCTAATATCTGATCTCTAGACTCCCTCACTTCAAGGATTGCCCATCATTTCCCCAGCTGACATCCCCGGGAAGGTCTTAAGATTGGCTGGCACAAAGCTGCTGGCCCCAGGGCAGAGCTGGACAGGGCATCCTCTGGCTGTTGGTTTGCTTTTCTGAAGCCAAGTTCTAATACTTCCCTTTCCATACGAAATCAGGAGTAATATCAAATTCTGGGATAAAAAATCCTCCCCAGCAGTGAAGAAATCATTCTCTGCCTGGCACTCACAACATGTGGGCTCTGCACAGCTCAGGTAATTCCATGGAGAAAGGAATATGAGAGCATCCAATGGAGAAAGGAAGCAAGCAAGCCAGGCCATCAAAACTAACTTGATTTTCTCCCATCTGAACTGTTTTTCACCAATTAATTTCCTCAGAGATTTTGGCAATGCCTTGATCAACTAGACCAAGACCGTGATGCAGGACCTGTCACTGGACATTTTATAAGTTTCTTGGGTGCAAACTTGCGGAGTTTTTTCTTCCATGAGAAAGCTCGTTTTCTCTGCAGACCTCAAATCTTTGTGTGTGTGTTTCAAGGACAAAATGCATTCCTTTGCCTGTCTCCCAGTATGGGAGATGTGGTTTTCTTTTTTCAACCTATGATATAACGAATTGCTATCTCTCTTTGTAAACATTTTCTAGCATTCTTGCACCTTTTGGTATGGAGCTGGAAGAAGAAAGATGCTAGCTCAGTACCCGGGCAGAAACAGCCCAAATATTTCTGAACAATGGAGTAATTTTAATAAATAATATAAGCCTTCTGATAGGAGTCAAGAGTCTTCATTCACCCCAATGGGACTCCAGCGGCAAGAATTGGTGACCCCTGAGACATGGGGCAACGAGGACCCAGTCTGATAAGAAAGAGATGCTTGTCTTTTACCAAAACATGTCAAGAAGCCAAGTGACTTCATACCTCTCCGAAGACCCTGCCCCTAAAATTGTGCTCCCAATGCAGACACTGGGTGTGTTGAAAACAAGCAGTGAGACACAAACTCCTCCTGACTGCAAAGCCTGCTTCCTCTGAATCGGACCTGCCTTCATATTTTTCCATCCTGGGACTTTGTTACCTCCTTCCTCCTTTTCACAATGATTGCCAGTGTTCAAACCACTGTGCCTATTGCAAGCTGCCAAGAAGTTCTGTTTCAGCATGATCTAAAGACACATCATGGCTTGACATGAGCACTGCAGTAATTTCCCAGTGCCTGCTCCAACACTGAGTTGCGAGAAGAGAGAGTGAGTCTGTCCTGAAAATTCCCCTTCTGTATGATAGTATTTCCTGTTTCCATCCAACCATCCAGGCCACCTTTTGTTATCTTGAAGCATTTCCATGCCCGCACAATTAGTTAATGAGCATATTGAGTCTCAAGCAAAACACGTGTTTGACCCTGAAGACTTAGCATGTATTCTTTCAGGGGAAACAAAAACAAAGCAATGAAAAATCTGTGCAAAGAGCCTCCCTGGCAGATGTCGAGAAGGAGCAAAAAAGTGTTTTCCATGGACTGGACTACACAGCCTCAGAGAAAAAAAGAAAATACAGAGGTAAATGCATTGGCATTCATTTATTTCAGGGTAAAATACAATTTTGCACTCTGTTTGGACTCGATCTCCTTTCCAAACACCCAGATCAGCTGCTGAGCTAATGACAGTGATTTCTCATGAGGAAGAGGCTGACTTTAAGAGATTCCACTCTTCAAAACATAGCAACTGAATTGCTCTTCAGTTGCTCAGAAGACAAGAAAAATTGCTGAGACAGATTTCTTTTGTCTTCAGAGGATACCTTTAGAATGCAGAGCAAAGGGTTATTAAGCACCTACAATTTTGAACTGTTTATAGAAGAATCTTTCTAATAAATTTTGTTTCTTTTTTCATCTCAAGCCTGAGTGAAGGATTTGATCAATACCCTTCAAGTCTTTAGCTGGTTCATTCATTCTGCAAGTTCCAGAGGATGGTTCTATGGTATCAGAGAAGAACTAGGGGAAACAAGCACCCCAGAAACTGCTTATTCGTCATCTGACTTGCCAACCAAAATGCCCCAGTATGTCTAGAACTCTTGAAGAAGCAATACAAATCTGTGAGGAGCAAACATCTTGCCTGATCTAGAATCTGCAATAATTTACCCTCAAAAAGTGGTTGTAACACCATTAAAAACCTTCTGCCACAGCTATGTGTGCTGACAAACCTGGATAAAGGGAATACTGTTGGTCTCACTTGGATACAGTGTTGGTTTCTGCTGGAACTATACCTGACCTGACCTGACCTGACCTGAGTTTTGACCCCCAGGACCTTCAGGCCCAGATAACACAGCATCTGACTACAAAACATCTTTCCTTTTCCTTGAACAGCCTGAAGAAATCCAAATATTATCCCCATGAATGGACTCATCTAGAGGATGGGTTTTTCCCAACTGAATCTCCATCCTTTCTTCAAAATTGGACTGGTCGAGTTCCTGAGAAATCAGGTCTAATTAGACCTGGTCAGAGGAGAAGGCTGGACTGGATGACCTCCAAGAGTCCCAACACAAAATCTATGATTCTACAGAAATACAAAGCTGAAACTGGGATTTAAAGCAGCACAGCATTTCTGAGTGCTGCCTGCAGACTGCTGGCACTGAAACTCAGTAGACAAAGATGCATTTCTACAACCTCTGATTCGGAGCTGCTTCCCTTGTATCTGGGAGTCATCACTGCCTCCCTTGTTTCTGACATCCTGGAATTAAAATTTCAAGTTTATTGTGCTGCCTTATAAGGCAACAACTCATGAAAAAAAAAATCCCTCTGCTTGTTTATGGGGTTAAGCCTTGCTTTTTACATGATTTCAATAAGCAGGAGCTGACAAATTCTTTGAGAGGCTCTTAACAGGAACAAATTCTATTTCGAGAAGGCTCTATGGCATGGCCAGGAGTTATGGCACACAGGACTGTCTGTTTCCTGGAGGATTTTCATGCTGGACCTCACAACCTCACACTCTGAACAGCCAAGGTGGTAGTATCTCCATCACTCCCAGCTTAGGTGCCAATCAGAAAAATGTTTCCAAATTTGTGGATTGGCACCACCAGTGCTCTGTGTCAGCTTTGAGAGGAGCAGAGATGAAGGTAGCTGTTGTCAAAGCTGGGTTAACAACAATTGCCTTACTACTCCCAGGACTCCATTTCAGTGGAGGGGCTAGCACCTCTGGGAATGAATCCATTAACTGGGCAAGCAGAGATATTTGCAGCAGGACAAGCTCTGTATTCATCAGCTACTTCTCCACATAATGATGATAGTACCTCTCACCTTACTTCACATGGATGATCTGCTGAGATCTTAAATGCTGAAGGAGTGATTAGATGCTAACATAAGGCATATGAGTGTATTCAGATAGATCATTCCTAACATGGGTGGAGATAGTAAATATTTCAACTACTATCTCTTATATATAAACATTTGAGGCTAGCTCATGAGCTGTGCTTGCACTTTGCCAGGCAACTGATCCATTTTAGGAAAGTATTTAATTTACAGACATTTGCTGCAACAGCAGGATATATACTCAATGAGGAACAATTCTGTCCCATGTGAAAATCTCAGGAAGTATTTCTCACTGAAGGTAGGGATGTTCATCAGAGGATCAAAGGTGGAAGGATTTGGCCAGGTGTTTGGCAGAATGTGAGATGTTGCTTCATTGCTAGTGTGGTGATGAAGACAGTATCTTGTTACAGAGGGAACCCTTCTGCCATGTTACCAGAGGGACAGAGGTGTCTCAGAGGGTTGGATGATGTTCTGGATCTGCTCCATGCACATAAAACTGTGATTTATTCTTCAGTTGTTTGCTAGATTCCTTATTGTATTTTCCTTATAAGGTTCAAGGACTTGAAACAAATGGCAGAAGGGATGATGTGCTCTAGGGGCATGCAGGTAAACCCTGCCACCTGATCATTAATTCAGTTTTTAGTTGCTTGAGCTGCATCACCTGAGAGCCATTTGTGCCTGCAGTTGCTTTTTCGTTGTTTTCTGCTGTATATAAAAGGATTAAGAGTTGCAATTTTGATGCTAATTAAAACCCTCATGTGATCAGGGGACAAAAAAAGGGCACATTGGCAACTTCCATTCGGTCACCTTCTCTGAGCTGCAGTGCCGTATCACAAGAGCACTGCCCAGGCTGGCTTTAAGATACTTGGATTTTCCATCCTTGTCATGAGGAGGTTTTATTTCATAGTCTACATATTTTCACCAGCCTCATATTGCTAAAATTTATGGAGCGAATAAAGATATGAAATATGACAATCTCTCAGACCCCAAACACTGGTTTCTGGTGGTCCTGGTGGTCATATCTCCAGATTTGATGTGTCATTTTGTTACCTTCACAAAAGCAGGGGAAACTGCCCAAATGCAAACACTTTAAACCAGACAAGATAAAGTCCCCTCAAGGACAGCACTGAGCTAAAAAGAGGCTGGATTGTGGGTCTGATCCAACTCCCATGCAGCACATGGAAATGTTCCCACTGATGTAATCAAAACTGGATCAGGCTGAAGATGATAGGTGATTAATCATAACTATTTATTTGTTAGCACCAGGAATGGATTTGAAAATTTACAGGATATAAATGCAAAACAGATCCTGCCCCAAAGAGTTCAGCAGCTGAGTCGTCTGGTTTTACAAGAAGTGGCATTCTGGGTATTCAGATATACCACATCAGGTATTAATTTAGCATGATTTTTATTTATCATTCCACACTTACGTGTTGTTGGGACAGGGAAGGCATTTAATGGATGAAGGGTTAGCACTGCTGAGTCTTCTGGAGGAAGTTTAATGTGCAGAAGGGAGTTGGATTAGGTGGGAGAACCTGGAACATGGGGAGGTGGAGATCACTGTGTGAACAGCAGAAGATATGGGAAAAATTCCTCTCCCAGGTCTCCAGGTCAACAAGTCTCAGAGACAGGGAGGGTAGTGGGTGTAGTCTTGGATGCAGGGGTGGGGGAGAAATCCATGCAAGGCTGGACCCAAATGTGGAAGAGCAATTATAAGAGAAGAGCAGAAGCTGCAAGAAAGGAAGAGTTCATTTAAGGATGATGCCTGTAGAAGAGTGGTTGAAGACAGTTCTCAGAGCAAAACTAGGAAAGCACACTCATGTTCATGCACATGCAGTAACAGACATAGCCCTCAATCATTTTCTTGAGTACTTCAAGACTACTCAGCTCTCTGGCTAACTCATCTTTTCTGCCCAAGACAGCAGCAATACCCACCAGCAATATCATAACTGCAATGTTGAAAGTTAATGAAGGTGCAGATGGAGACAACAGGGAATGCTGGGTCACAGGATTCCTTCAGTGCTTGACCTGGATCCAGCAAAATGAGATGCAGATCTGACCCTCTGGGAATGGAGAAAACACTCAATCACCCAGAGGTGAAGAGGCTTGGCTGCAATCAGAACCAGATCTGGAGCTGCTGGTAATCAGCATGACTCTGCTGATCTGCTGATTTACATTGAACCATCATCTCTTTCCATGAGCTGGAGGCTCCTTGGGAGCCTTTCTTTGTGGGTTAGCAGATCATGTGTCCTTTCATACCCAGAGGACCATTAGCTGAACTGTAAACCTACTACAAGCGTTTCCTTCACTAAATAGGAAAACAATCCATGTGTTCCTAGTTAAAAGCAATTGGTGACTTAGGGTCTCAGTTTCACTGCAGTCTGTGATAAAGCTCCTGTTGCCACAGTCAGTGCGTAATTAGGGCTTCAAATCCACACCTGGGCAGTATCAGAGGAATGGATACATCGTTCAAAACCAAAACAAAATAAAACAAAAAACAAAACAAAACATTCCCCTTTCACTCATTTCACAAATTTGCGGTCCCAGGCACTCAGGAGAAACAGCAGCCAATGCCCACATGCTTTCAAGACTGATTCATCTTTCATACACTCACTAAACTATGTAACATTTATACAATCCAGAAGGCTCCATCTTATAACTCCAGGCAATTCTGAAAGAAAAGGAGATAGCATCAGTATCATAAACCCAACCTCACATCATCTGCTTTCATGCTTTAGCTACCCTAATATTTATAGATCATATTTCCCAACCACTTCAGTTCAGCTTGCGACTGGTTTTCAAATCTGCGTGTTCCAGGAAAAGACACAATGGGCTGTTCAACTGGAATTAAGGAAAATAGAACCCCTTTAGGTTCACTCATATGTATCCATTTTACTGCCCTGGTCATTCTATATTTGTTAAATCTTTTGAGGTTTATCTGAACTATTTTTTACGTGGAAGTTTTCTCAAAGTTTTACCTTTAACTCTTAAAAACTGTCCTCAAAGTGCACACTGGAAATGTCAAAGTGGCATCTAATGTTGTTTGAGGACTGTTAAGGTAGTTTTATGTGATGTCTCTGAGAAAAAATTACCTTAGTAATACAGAGCCCTGTAGCAATTAAAAAAAACCCCAAACTTAAAAACCTCTTCAAGTCCATTTGGCATTTTTAAACCCATGCATTTCAGGAAGCAATCATGAACACACACACTGTGCACATCTCCTCTCCTCTCCTCTCCTCTCCTCAGAAGTTCCCTAAAAANGTGATGTCTCTGAGAAAAAATTACCTTAGTAATACAGAGCCCTGTAGCAATTAAAAAAAACCCCAAACTTAAAAACCTCTTCAAGTCCATTTGGCATTTTTAAACCCATGCATTTCAGGAAGCAATCATGAACACACACACTGTGCACATCTCCTCTCCTCTCCTCTCCTCTCCTCTCCTCTCCACAGAAGTTCCCTAAAAAGTCAATTCTATAGGTGGGAAAACTGAGGATTAGAAATTGAACAGCAAGATCCATGCGAGCATCCCAGTTATAAATGAACTACTCTCCCAGATGGATGGGAGAGAGGGGTTAGCAATAGGTCATTCTCAAACCTGAGACACGTTGGCGAGGAGGATTTCCAGCACACTGATCAGGGTGTAAACCCCTTGCCTGAGATGAACAGCTTCTCAGCTCACACATGGGTGGCTGCTGCCTGTTAGCACACACAATTCTGAAAAAAGTACTGAAAAGGAAACTACCTAGTCCTTTCTGGTTCCATTTATTGCATAATTTGCAATAGAATTAGAGAGAAAAATATCTCATTCCTGGTATTTAGCTCTAATTCAACCTCTTAATTTCCTCTGTGTTTCCTCTTTCTTTTTCTTCAGAGTCCAGAAGAAACAGATATAGGAGTTTTTTTACGTTATATGCCAAGACTAATTTGCATTGCAAAGACAGTCTTTTGTTTGGAGAGACACCAGTCCATAGCTGAACAAGCTCTTCAATGCAGGGGCTGTCCTCAGTTTAGTGTCTTACATTGTAGCGGCAGCCCAACCAGTATTAAAGAAGTATTTTTAAAAAGCCAGTGGTAATGCATTAGGAATATCTCTGACTGGTGGCTCTTCTGATGAATAAGAGCTGAAATGTAGTCAGTGTGTGAATGCCAATCTATGTGTGTAGTAGGGGGGATGAATAAGTGCCAGAATGGATGTTGCTCATTAATCTAGAACACAGATGTCTAAATACAGAATGATGTCTCACCTCTCTCACGAAGGTGAAAGTTGGTTCTTGCGCTCTGCTGCTGGAGCAGAAGTGAAAAATAGCAAGTGCAGAATATAAAACATAAGGTACTAAAGGCATTGTAAATGTGGTAGTTGAAGCATATGAAAGATATGAAAGGCAGCCTCCAACCTTGCCAAGGAATTTTGTCCTTTCATCGCTGTGCAGATGAATGGCTTTTAAACCATTCACATTAGCTTTGAAAGTCTAGAATTCAGAGTTAATCTGAACAGAACCAAATTTCATAGCAGGCACCAGAGAAGGTTTGTTTTCCAATGGCTTTTCCAGGGACCTGTCGCTCTAGTCTGCACAGGATAAAGGGGAGAAAACTCTGGAAACAGATCTATAAGTCTCTTGGTCGGATGCTGGTGCAAAAGGCTCACAGAGATTGTTACATCAAACACAGGCAGAGTCATGGCAACAAAATCACTGAAAAACAGAATACTTCACATCTCTATTCCGTATGAAATATGAATAAATCAGGCAAATCCTCCTTGCTCAACAACTCTGGAAGGATTCAAACTTCCAGATTTCAATCTGGGGCAGATGAGGTAGGGCAGGATGCTAAGACCAAGGTCCAGCTCAGGTGGTCTTACCCAGGTCCTGCAAAGGGAAGAGTGGCTTGAATGGTAGCTGTAGAGATTGGGCAGCAACACCTTGATTGTGATTTGGTGTTACAGCAGCATCTTGTTCAATTAATCTTCCATCCCCCATGCTCTCTGAAAATGAATTATGACACCTTTTTACCCCTTCCAGATGGCACAGTGGACCAAACTTTACTGAGGAATTTGGATTTCTTGGCTGCAATGCAAAGGGGGAGAAATCTCATAATAAAGCAATAGCCTGTCAGGAGAATAAACCACCTTTGGTGTCTTCACAGGAGAGTGAAATTCACTACCTCAGTGAGCAGTAGGGATCCCACCAGTGTCTTTGCAATAAAGGCATTTAAAACACATAGACTCTTCTGCAAAATTCATCTCAATATTCCTTAGAGGAAGTCAGATGGATAGTATCTCCATTTATACTGATGTCAGCATTTATTACAGCTATTGCCCAGAGAGTTTGAGGTTTTTTCTTTCTGATAATGGAAAAGTGTCATCTGGGGTATTTTCTGGTATTTCCCTCCTGAAAAAGGAGGAGTGAGAATCTCATAGCACAACACATTTTCATAGCCTTAATCTTCATTCTGTTGGCTGAAGACTTCCAAGGGAGAGGAGCAAGCTGGGTCACAGGATCAGGATACTCCTACTATGGTTAACACAAAAACACTTTTGACAACTCTTACCAGGCATGATAATGAGGGAGAACACTTCAGCTGGTCAGCTTTGGAACTAGATGATCTTTAAGGTCTCTTCCAATCTAAGCCATTTTATGACATTCCTCCAGGAAGCTGGGAAGGTAATTTGGCTGCCCCTCCAATGGTAAGCTATGTGCCCTAGGCCGTGGTGAAACAACAGCCTTACAGTTCATCTGAGAGGTAATAGATGGCATCAAAATTATGCATATCAAAGACTTTTCTCACCATGCATTTAGAGTCCCTTGAATTGTCATGTAGACAATCACATCAAGCAGGTTTAAAGGGGGATTACCTGAACAATGACAACACAGAGGAGATGGACTCGTAACAAAACCTCACATTTGCCAGTCCCCAGCAAAGTCTAGAGCATCCCCCTACTCTTGGTAATTCTGGAATAGGTCAGGACACAGGGACATTTACACCTGTGCCAGTGTTGCCACTAAATCCTTAATTTTGCAGGTCCAAGTCAGAAGGAATAAAAAATCAGTTGATCATATATTAATTTAGCAGTTCAAGGAGATTATTTTTGTGGTCTTAGTCTCTTTCCCAGAAGATAGGTTTTGACAAATTGGTGCTTCGCATGAGGTAGCAGATAACTCAGCTATATTGTCTGACTTGTCAGAAAGCCCTGAGGTAATTTTAATAGAGTTGCTGAAAAAAGCAAGATCCCAGGATTTTTAGTTCTTTTAGGAAGAGAGAAGTTGGATTTCTACCCTCGTCGCTGGCTCAATCAGGATGGAGGTCTGCCTTTACTTGCCTCCAGTGTATCATACCAAGTAAGCCTCAGAGAACAAAATGATAAGACAAAAAATGTCCAAAAAACCTAGAGATGTTTATAAAAACCTTAAAGATCTAGTCAAATCTAATTCCTGTAACGTTTCAAAAACTGAGTTAAAAGACTTACTGTTATGTATTCAGAAGTGGTTTCCAGCTGCAGATAAAACTTCTGTTTTCACTCCCTCTCTGAGAACTTTTAAGACTAAAACTATAAAATGCTTTAACCATAAAAAAAATCAAACAGCTACTAAGTTGCTCCTGGCATGTCAAACAATAATTACTATGTTTAAACAATCTACTAAACCCTCTACCCCCTTGGCTGTGTCCGGGCCGCCCCCCAAAACTCAAGCTAAGCCCACGAAACTTCCCTCAACTTCTACCATAACTCAAGACCCTAAAACTCAAATTAGAGCTGTGACACCTCCACCCCTACCACCACGGTGTGCTTCCCAGCTTTCTCAATTTTTTGAGCCATGTCCAGCTCTCCCCTCTATCCCCCAAGAACACAAATTCTCTACTGTAAGTAAAAAAAGGGGTAAGGAGGAGAAAAAGAGAAAAAAATTTCTCAGTGCTAGTGTCTCTGTTAAAGGAGATTCTTCCACTAGAATTACAAAACAAACAAACGGTAATCATGCTAAAAAAAAATTCTTCTAAAACAGTCTGTAATTTACATAACCATAAAAAAAAACAAAACAGTGAGACTAACCGTTCCAGTGAGTCTTAAAAAATTAACCTTTTATGGACTAGTCTGGTAAAAACAAAAAGAGAGCTTTATTTACTTAGTTTTAATTCAATAAATAGTTTAAAAAAACTAACTAATTGAGCAGAGATAAAACATAAAGTTAAAAAAGATAAAGACTCTACCTTCTAGAAAATTTCTTACAATACCAGTTAAGTATTAAAAAAAAATATTAACCCAAAATAAAACCTATCTCACATTATAATATTAATAAATTAGAAAAAGCTGTTAGAAACAGTAGCTTAAGTTTGCCATACTTTAACAATGTAATAAAAATACAGCTACCTCTTATAACCTAACACCATCAAATTATAAAAACATTTCCTCTATAATTTTAACAAACTCACAATATATTTTATGAGATTTAAAATAACAAAAACATCTTAATAAACAAATCAAAAACTATGCTGGGGGCCTGAATGCTCAACTTACAGTCAGTGTATTAGGTAACAATACTCCAAATGACAAAACCAAAGACCAAGTTAAGTTTTACCAAAAGCTGTACTTAAAAATATTTTTAAAAACTACCCAAAGGGCTCTTTAAACTGTCCAGCCTGTGGGAGGTCATGAAAATACTTATTCTCTAATTCAAAAAAACCCTAAATCCTATAACTCTTTTCTAAATCGTTTAATTCAAACTGTTCAAAAGCAGTGCTTAAATAAAACAACCCATCGTCTTTTAATTAAAAAATTCGTGTTTACAAATGCAAACACCAATTACAAAAAAATAATTTTAACTCTACCAAAACAACCACCTACAGTTCCTCAAATGTTATCTGCTTACAGGAGACTAAACACACCTTTACATGTAACTACAGTACGAGCTAATGTGCTAAGAAAACAACTTTCAAAATCACTTAAAGCTCAAACAAAAAATATTTTTAAAACTCTATTTACTTTACAAATTAAATCAATTAAAAAAACGTTTTCTTTATCATAAACGTAAACATTCAAAAAAACTGTCCTAAAGCTACAAAAAATACAAAATCACCTAATATTTACCCTCAGTACAAAAAAGAAAACATTTTACAAATGTTTGTCACTCCCAATTTAATAGAAAAATAAAACCTCTAATAAAAAAACCATAAAAGAGCACACAGCACCATCACATAAAAAACCAAATAATAACAACTCAGTCAGAAAAACAAGTAAAAAATCTAAATATACCTAAAGACAACTTAAGCCAAATGCAATCTGTACAATTACCAACCATCTCCCAAACAACCCCAACTTATTACACCCAAGAACACAATACAAACTAACAAATTCCAAATTAATATATTTTTTAAAAAACTTCTACCATAAATACATTCCCACAAAAATTACTAGTACTTCACAACAAAACCAAAACTTTCTAATTATAAGCAAAGATAGTGATAAAAATCTTAAACTTTCACGTTTTCCAACAATCATCTCAACAAATTATAATAAAAAACTAATAATTTCAGCTCTTAAAATACGCCAATAGTAGTTCAACCAAAAACAACAATGACTATTGCATTGCCAATACATAGAAATAAACAAATTATATACACCAAAAAATGCCTTTTAAAAGTTTTAACCCAGTACCTCATGTCCTTTAAATAAAATGTATCAAAAATAAAAAACCAAAACTAATGTACAGTCTAACACAGTTAATATTACAAATATATTAAACAGAAAAACAAACATCACTATAATTTCTCATACATCCTGACCAAGATATTAAAAATTAGTAACACCCATAAATACTCTCACAAAAATTTTAAAAACTACCTTGTATCTATGAAGTAAATTCATAATTACTATTACAAGTCCCCAAAAAAACAACAACCATCCATCCCTTCATAATACAAAAACACATCACATTATTAAAAACAAAATGTTATCCCCATAGAAAACAAAAATAATAATTTTTTTCGTAAAAACCCCAACACCTACCACTCTATATAGTTATCATAAAAAACTAATCAACCTATTTAAATAGATCAATAACATCTTAAACAAAAAAAAATTTAAATATTCTCAAAAATTAATAAACAACTACAAAAAAACTCGCATCAAACCTACAAACAATCTTTAAAATTGCCCAATTTTTATAATTCATAAAAAAACTTCTAATTCCTAAAAATTATTCCACAATCTAAAAAAATCAACAAAATCATAAAAGACATAAAACCTTGACAGTTTAAACTTCCCTCTCTTTCAATAATTCCAAAAAACTAACATCTTGTTATCATCAACTTAAAAAATTATTTTTTTAACATTCCACTCCATCCAAAAAATACCCCTCAATTTACCTTTTCAGTTCCAACCATCAACAAAAAAAACCCCACTACAACATCACTTAAGTCGTTTTACCACAAAAAATAAAAAACTCATATACTATTTATCAACATTTCATAACAAAAATTTTGTCTCCAACCCAACAAAAACACCTACAGTCAATAATTTTACACTACATAAATAACTTACTCATTACAACACCAACTCAAAAAAAACCCTCAAAACTTAAAACGTCATCACTAAAATTCAAAATACTAAACTAAAAATTTCAACATCAAAAATAGAAAAACTTTTACATCAAAAATATCTAAAATAAAAAATAAAACAATCAATCAAACCACAAAAAATACAACTTCAAAACAAAATCAACTCCTTACAAATTTTACAACTCTTAAAATAATCAGCTAAGTCAAATCAATTTTAAAAATTAGAAATAATAAACTTACTCCAATTCTTAGCCTACTAAAAAAACCTATAACATCAAATCTCCAAAAACTGTATCATTTAAAACTCAAAAAACCCTTTAAAAAGTCACTAAAGCTCTTAAAAAAACTCAAAACACATCGTTGTACTCAAAAAATTCCCCTTTTCCTCACAGTGTTAAAAATATACGACTTTATAGTCTTATATTTCAATAAAACTCTTCTAAAAAAAATCCTTTATTAATAATGAAACAAGTTTTTCTTCCTTACAAATCTCCAAAACAATTTTTACAATTATAAAAATAATAACTCAAATTATAATAAAAACCAAAACAAAATTACTAACTATAACAAACAAAAACTTTATAATTATCTATTTACCTTTTAAAAATTTACCTTAGTTAAACTTTACAAAATTCAAAAAATTTACGAAATGCATTATTAGATTAT
Source organism: Dicaeum eximium (assembly GCA_013396995.1). Classification (NCBI taxonomy): domain Eukaryota; kingdom Metazoa; phylum Chordata; class Aves; order Passeriformes; family Dicaeidae; genus Dicaeum; species Dicaeum eximium. The sequence goes on from VWZP01003642.1 coordinate 194,235, forward strand.
TTAAATATGTATTCAATACATTATCCAAATCACAAATTGTTAGAAACAAAATTAAGTTTTGTAAAAAACCCTATACTAAGTAAAAAAACTTTAAGTACTATAAATCACTTCACTAATAAATAAAAAACCACATAAATCAATAATAATTTAACAAAAGCAAACAACCAAAAAATAAAAATCAAACATTAAAACAATAAAGAACTCTCCTCAAATTATTAAATTGACCATTATAATCAAAACTTTCAAACTCTTTCCAAAACCTTTAAATTTAATTACAAATTCAACTTAAGTTACAAATACTATTTTAATAAATTAAAAATCAGTTTTAAAAAAATATTAGTAATAATACCTTATATCATTAACTTTCACATC
>VWZP01003644.1:0-82177 GCA_013396995.1 Dicaeum eximium
GAGCAGGGCCAAGGGCCAGCGGGAAGGCAGGCGGGAAGGCGGGCGCCGGGACGTGCTGGAGCCTCCTGTCATGTTGGTGGAGCTGCTCTTCCAGGCTGCCTGTGTGTCCCTGTTCCTCTCCAGCGGCCAGGGCAGGGTGTATCCCGCGAGGAAGAAGCCGGCCAGCTTTGCCGTGGAGAGGTAGCTGGATCCCCCCTCTTTTCATTCTCCCTCTTACAGCTATACCTGGGATGGGCAGCCTGCCGAGCTTTGGCTATCCCTGCCTCCAGCTGCAGGGCTGGCACCCCACAATTCCCTCCTTCTTCCCGGGTCCAGGGGAGCATGACGCTGCTCCCCGCATCCCTGTCCTTCTTCCCGCATCCCTGTCTTGCTCTCCGTATCCCTGTCCACCCGGGGGGCGCTTCTCCCATCACCACGTGCTGGGATGTTCAGGATGGCTGGGGAGTGGTTGCCCCCTCTCTGTCCCACCTTATCCTACCTTCCTCTGATCCTTGCCATGTTCTGCTTCCTGGTACATGGGCACATCCTGACTGCACCGGTTGTCCTCCTGTCCTCACATTCCTGGGACCTTTGCTCCATGCAGGGGGCTCAGGACAGGGTGGCTTCAGGCTCTGGTGTCCCACAGGCGCCGCGTGGGGCCCCACGTCTGCTTCCTAGGCTCTGGCAGCGGATGTTGTCCTGGCTGGATGCTGTCCCCGGGCAGTGGGAAGTGCACCCTGCGTGAGTACAGGGGTTTGGGTGGCTCGTGGGGGTGCTGTTCTCATTCCCAGAGCTCCTGTTCCCATTCCCACAGCGCTCTGCTCCTTCGGCTGTGGTGGTGGTTCCTGCATCGCTCCCAACCTTTGCATGTGCCCAGATGGAGAGCAGGGAATCACCTGCCCAGGTACTGAGAGAAGTGGCCATACCGGATGCCCTTCCCTCTCCACACCATGATGTCCAAGGGATGGAGAAGGCCACGAACCCATGGGCACTGTACCCAACCCTTTTCCCTCTCCATGCCACAAATCCCAGCAGATGGAGGTGACCGTGGCTCCTTGTCACCTCTCCCTGGCACTGTCTCCATCCCTGGGGGATTCATGGAGTGGGATGGGAAGCGGGTGGTCCTGGGGTGGCATGAGTACCCCATGGACACCATGTCTGTATTCCAGAACCGCCAGGAACTTGTGGAGAGTATGGCTGCGACCTGTCCTGTAACCACGGTGGCTGCCAGGAGGTTGCCCGCGTGTGTCCCGTTGGCTTCTCCATGGCCGAGACGGCCAACGGTGTCCGCTGCACTGGTGAGTGGGAGTGGCATATCCTGATGGGAGTGGGTATCCCACTGGTGCCCACACCTCATATCTGACCATTCCCTGTGTCCCCCTAGACATCGATGAGTGCCAGAGTGCGGCCTGCGAGGGGACGTGCGTGAACACAGAAGGTGGCTTCACCTGCGAGTGTGGAGCTGGCCGGGAGCTCTCTGCTGACCGCCGCAGCTGCCGGGGTGCGCGGGGTCCTGGGTGGGCATCTGGGGCTCCCGGGGGATCCTGACCCTCATCCCAACCCCCAGACACGGATGAATGCCAGGCTACGCTGTGCCAGCACCACTGCGAGAACAGCGTGGGCAGCTACCACTGCTCCTGCCGGCCCGGATACCACCTCCACGGGAATCGGCATTCCTGCGTGGGTGAGCACCAGGATGGGGCTCTTCCCATCAGTCCCAGGGGATAGAGGTGGCCCTGAGACCTTGAGCACTGTGCCACACCCCCTTCCCTCTCCATGCCATTAATCCCAAGGGATGCAGGTGGCTGTGAGCCTGTGGGCACAAGCCAGACCCCCTTCTCTCTCTAGGCCATAAATCCCAAGGGATGCAGGTGGCTGTGAGCCTGTGGGCACTCTGCCAGACCCCCTTCCCTCATCAGCCCATGGCCACAGTGCTGCCACCTCATCCTCATCCCTGCATGGGACATACTGAGGGCCCCTCCCGGTGCTCCGGGCTCTTTCCTGGGCCACTCCTGGGATGCAGCACCTCCTGCCACATTCCCTTATTCCACAGATGTGGATGAGTGCCGGTGGCCTGGCACGCGCCACTCCTGCCAGCACAGCTGCCACAACATTCCCGGCAGCTTCCGCTGCTCCTGCCGCCCCGGATACCGGCTCAGTGCGGACAGGGTGTCCTGCGAAGGTATCCATGTTCTTCTCCTGGCTGGAGGAGCAGAGTGGGATGCTCCCATCTCCCTGCCTGCCCCAACTGATGTCTCTGCCTTCCTGATTTCCTTCCTAGGGTACCCCAAATCTATCCTGGCCCCATCGCCCATCCTGCAATCCCTGCAGCATCCACCCACTCTTGTCCTGCTCCCTCCTGGCTCCTACCTGCTCCCAATGGGCTCCCCCTCTCCCCACCTCCCTGTGGCAGCTCCTGGTACCCAATCCCCTCCCTCCTCCCCACCCCTGTCCCCTGAGGCATCCCCACATGACATGGGAGCCCCTGGCACCTCCATCCCACCATCCCGTCTTTGTTGGCACCATGGGATCTCTCGGGAGCCCGGCAGTCACTGGACAGAGCCAGGCTGCCAGAGCTGCACCTGCCAGGTGAGCATCCTGTTCTCCCACCCCTTCCCATGGCACCATCCCAACCTGGGATAAGCCACCGTGTGTCCTGGCAGGGGAGACGAGTCCTCTGTGACATTGTGAGCTGCTCCGTTCCCTGCTCCCACCCACTTCCCGCTCCGGCTGGGGGATGTTGCCCCACCTGTACGGGTGAGTCCCGACACCCTGATCCCCCCAGATCCCAGGATAGCCCCCCTTAAATTCCCAGGGGGATGCCCCTGACCCCCATGGCTCTCAGGGTGCCTGCATGAGGGGGTGGCGAGGGCCGAAGGCGATATCTTCTCCCCATCCGATGGGAATTGCACCATCTGCATCTGCTTGGTGAGCTGGATTGGGATGGGAGCATTCCCCCTCATCCCTGGGAACCTCCCAGCCCTGGAGACCTTTATCCCTGGGGACCCTCACCCTGCATCCTGGCTCAGCCATGGATTGGGATGCTCTGGAACAGATGATACCCTCCCATCATCCCTCCATGGGGAATCAGGGTCCTCTTTCCCAGCCCCATGCTCCCCTCCACAGGCCGGGAATGTCTCCTGCCTCTCCCCGGAATGCCCCCCAGGATCCTGCCCCAGCCCCTCTTCAGCTGACTGCTGCTCCTGCAATCCAGGTGATCCCAGGATCCCTAGTCTGGGGGTGTGAGTGCCTCCGGGCTGAGCTGGGGGTTAGGGAAGAGCCATGCTTGGCTCTCCAGCGCTGCTCCTTCCCCTTTTTCCAGGAAAGTGCAATTTCCGGGGACGCACATATGCGCACGGAGCCCGGTTTAGCCTGGATGGGGACGACTGCACCACCTGTGTCTGCCAGGTGGGTCCTGGATGTCCCTGGGGATGAAGATCCCCAAAGCTGGGAAATCCCCAGGGATGAGGATCCCGAGGAATACTCCAGTGCTTCCCAGCACCTACTGGGGGCATCCCAGCTTTGCTCAGGCTGATGGTAGGGACATCAGGTGACCCATTCCCATGTTCCCAGGGGGGAGAGGTGGAATGTTCCTTCACTCCCTGCCCCATGCTGGATTGTCCCCAGCACCAGCAGCACCTGGGTCCTGGGCAGTGCTGCTCTACCTGCCAGGACCCTCCAGCCCCTGCCGGTGAGTCGGGATGAGGGACACAGCGGGGAATGGGCAGGGAGGGACAGGGAGAGGGATGTGGGGGAAAAGCTGGGGGAAATAGGAATGGCATGGCATGGGAAGAACAGCTGGGATAGAAGATGTGGTGGACACTTGGGGATGGGGAGGCTGGGATGTTGGGATATTTGGGGATGGGATGTGGGGGACACAAGTTAGGTGGGATGTGAGGATACTTGATGATAGGAAGAGAGGGGGATGGGGAATACCTAGGAACAGGGAGGGTGGAATATAGGGAACCCCTGGGGACAGGAAAGGTAGGTTTTACAGGACAGCTGAGAACAGGGATCCTACTCAGGTTGCTTCCTGGATGACAACGGCGTGGAGTTTCCCGTTGGACAGATCTGGTCTCCGGGCGATCCCTGTGAGTTATGCATCTGCCAGGTGAATGAGAACCTGCTCTGCTTAATTCCCTCTTCCCTATCCCTGCCCCAGCGCACGGCTCCTGCCCCATTCCTGCCCTCAGGATGTATGTGGCCTGGCAGGCCCCAAATCCCCCAAATCCGGCGGGTTTGGGAATCCCAAAGCGTCTGTCAGGGTGTTCTTGCCTGCAGGCAGATGGCTCCGTGAGCTGCCAGCGCACTGATTGTGTGGAGAAGTGTCCTTATCCCATCCTCATTCCCGGGCAGTGTTGCCCTGACTGCTCTGCAGGTGAGGGCATGCCCGGAATTTCGGGATTCTGAGCCGCCCGGGGACCGCCTGACCCTTCTCCCTGCAGGCTGCACCTACATGGGGAGGATCGTTTCCAACAACGAGACCTTTCCGTCGGCATTGGATCCCTGCCTGAGCTGCATCTGCCTGGTGAGGGCTGGGCCGGGCATTCCCAGAGGATTTGCAGCTCCTGCCCCATGGGCTGAAGCCCAGTTTTTGGCTCTGTTGCAGGGAAAAGCTCCGGGGGCACTCCGGGGTTCCTAATGCCCGGCCCTTGGGGGTCTCTCCCGTCTCTCGCAGCTGGGATCAGTGGCCTGCTCGCCTCTGGAATGTGCCATCGTGTGCTCCTACCCCTTCCACCCCGAGGGTTGGTGCTGCCCCGTCTGTGAGGGTACGAGCTCAGGCAGATGCCCAAAATCCCCCTGAACCCCCCAAAATGCCCCTGAACCCTCCAAAACCCCCTCTGGATCTTGGTCCCTGCAGACTGCAACTACCAGGGCAGGAAGGTGGAGAATGGCCAGAGCTTCATTCCCGAGGGACAGCCCTGTACCCGCTGCACGTGTCAGGTGAGACCTCCTGCCCATTCCCATGCCTGTGTCCATGGACTGCCTGTGCCTGGATCCCAGCGAGGGCTGGCAAGGCTGGCTGATCCCTGTTTTTCCAGCTTGGAGAGGTGAGCTGTGAGGAGAGGCCATGCCCCCGCTCCTGCTCTGAACCCCACATGCTGCCCATGGGCTGCTGCCCATCCTGCCCAGGTAATGGGATCCCTGGATCCATCCCCCAGCACTTGGATGTGCCCCCTCTGGACTGGGGGTCCTGGGAAAGAGGTGGGTGCTGACTAAAATCCTCCCTCCATCAGTCACAGACATCCAGCTCCTGCTGCAGGGCAGTGACCTGTCCCCATCCTCATCCCCATCCTCATCCCAGTCCCCAGTCCCTGAAGATTCACCCCCTGGCACCCCTCAACACCTCCGCTACCGCCTGGCCCAGCTCCTGCTTCCCACCACACTCCCCCTCAGCCCCTCTCCAGGGATTTGGGGTGCTGGGAAGCCCCCTCCAACCACTCCAAGTCCCTCTGGATACCCCTTGGCACCTGCTGCACCCCCCGACCCCCTTTGTGAGGCCACAGTCCCCCTCGATCCCACGGGCAGCCCTGAGGTTCAGGGATCCCCCAGGAATGAAGATCTCTCTGCGGTGCCATCAGACAACCCCAGGTTCCAGGTGCCAGGTGTGCCTGGAATGCCATAAGGACGAGAAGGAGGATGAAGGAATGGAGGAAAAGGGGGTCTTCAGGACCAGCAGGCCTGGCCCCGGGGAGGGGGTAGCTGTCCCCCTGCCACCAATAAAGTCACTCTGGTATTTATTCCCTGCCCCTTCATTCCTGCACCCACAGCATGTGGAGCCCTGGGGCTTTTCCTCTGGGAATTTTGGCATGAGTGGCTTTCCAGGATGATGAGGGCAGTGCTGGAGGTGTTCAGCCCCCTCACCCCCTCACCTTGAGTGGGGTTTGAGGACAGGAGGGACACGTCCTGCCCCAGGCCCCCCAGGCTGGGAGCTCCTCAGGAATGAGCAGAACCACATCCAGGCTCCATCCTTGGGGCACAGGGACATCCTTGGCAGATGCAGCTGAGGGTGACACCAGGGACCCACCACATTCCCAGGGATCTGGTGGCCTTTCCCAGAGAGACACGGCACAAGGGGGCTTCTCCACACCTTTATTGTCCTCGGTGATGGCAGAAGCGCCAGGAAAGGGACAACCTCTGCCAGCCACCGAGTTGGGAACACCTGGGATTCCCATCCCAGCTCAGGGCAGCTGGGACAGCCCCACCTTGTTGTTGGCCCTGTCGAAGATGACGTAATATTCCCGGATAAAGACATCCCCCAGGATCCAGAGCTCGCCTTCTTCTGTGGGCACATCCATGCCTTGCAATCCCAGGGTGCAGTACCCATTACTCTGCTCCAAGGACATGGAATGGGGTGGTCACCAGCTGTTGGATCCCTTTCTCTATTCCCACAAACCCATTCCCAGTGGGATGCTCACCCTTAACACGTAGGCTCTGGGTGGCACCGGGAATTTTTTGCCGTAGATGTGGAAGATGAGGTCGGGAAGGTTGCTGATGGACTCGCAGCTGATCTGGGGAGGACACGGCAGGTTAGCGGCCATTCCAGCTGGGATCAAATGCCCGAGGGAGCGTTCCAAGGCCTCACCTCGCCACTGGAGCTGGCACCGAGGCGCCTCATGAGGGTCCGGAAGGCCCGGATAGGAACAGCCAACAGAGTGGTTCCTGTATCCACGATGGCCTGGCATCCCGAGGAACAGGCCACTGGAGCCCCATTGACGGAGACACTGGGAAGAGGGATGCAGGGTGAGCCTAGACTCCCCAAAACACTGGCTGGAGGGCAGGGAATACTGGGAATACCTCTCCATGGTGATCTGCCAGTAGGTTTCAGCAGAGAGCGGGATCCAGGAGATACCTTTGGTGGTGTAGTAGGGATCGATGGCACCAAAGAGAACAAAGCTCCCACCTTGGCTGTCTCTGGAAAGGGGCATCCATCCAGGATGGTTCCCAGCCCACCAACGCCTCCATTCCCATTGAAAAACAGGGCCAGTGTGAGGGAAAAGGGAGAAACACTCAGCAGCTTTGGCTGGGATTTACCTGCTCAGGTAGACAGAGAAAAGATGCGTATCCACGAGGTTTTCCATCATCATGTTGTCAAAGACAGGGGTGGCTCCGGAGGAGGCAATGCTTGGGAATGCCAATCCCAGGATGCCATCAAAGGGAGTGTAGTAGAAGAAATCCCCTGGCTCTGTCTCAGCCAGCCCAAAAATCTGGTTGCGGACCTTGATGCCAGCAACCTGGGAGAAAGGAGAGAGGTGGATTTGACGCGATCCCATAGGATCCCAGGGGATGAGGGTGCTGGAGAGCCTGGCCATACATTGATGGTGTCATATCCCAGGACTCCGGTCATGCTTCCTGTGCCATAGGCGATGAACAGAGTGTCATTGGTGCTGAGGAACGTGGAGGATTCCGCGGGATTGAAGCGGTTGTGGTTCCCTGTGGGGGTGGGAAGGACAGGGATTGCCTGGGATTTGTCCCTTGGGAAAGACTGGGCAGAGCCATGCAGTACTCCCAAAGGACACATTCCAGACTCATTCCAGACACCTACTGCAGGCTGGGCTGGAGCAGAAGACTGAGGGAACCCAGAGGTTGGAGGAGCCGGTGTCGAAGACCACGGTGAATTCCTGGGGTGGGGTTCCAATGGAGATGGTGCCAAAGTACTCATCCTGTTGGAATGGGATTGGGAAAGGGTTAATGGGATGGGGAAAGGAGAATAGATAAGGGGCTAAAGGGATGAGTTAAAGGGATGGGGAAGGGATTAGTGGGATGGGGAAGGAGCCAGTGTCCCCCTGTGCTCCCTGATCCTAGTTCCCAATCCCAGCCCCTCACATCCATGTAGTTCTCCAGGGGCTCCACAGCAATGCCTGGAAAATACTTGGCAGCCAGGTTGTAGGGATGCTGCTCCAGGTAACTCTCCAGCAATCCGTGCTCCTGCAGCCTCTGCCGCAGCGACTTCATCTTCCTCAGTGGCACCCTGTTGACAGGGACCGGGATGCATCACCAGGATGTGCCATTGGGATCACCCCGCATCCCACATCCCTGTTTTGAGGACCGCCTAGGACTCACCTGGTCTGGAAGCCCTGGGCCAGGCCCACCAGGGTGAGGAGCAGGAGCAGCTTCATGGTGGGAGCTGACGGAAAATATGCCTCTGATCCTGGCCCCGTTCCTTATATCCTGGCTCTGGTGTTTGGCCGGAGGCCCCGATAAGAAAGGCAAACTGCTCCCAGGACGGTTATCAAAATGTCCTTAAGGAAGGCGGGGGGGTAATGTCAAGCCAGGGGATCCCCGTATTCCTGGGGGCATTCAGGCCATGGGTATGTTGGGCCGGGCGGGAAGCACTCCCGGTTATTCTGTGGGAGCTGGTGGGAATGCAGGGTTGTTTGTCCCCTGAATCTTCTAATTCCTTGCAGGAGGGTTTAAGCCAGACACTTCCAGGAATGGGGCAGCCACAGCTTCCCTGGGAATTCCATTCCCAGGAATGCCTCACCACCCTCGCAAGGAAGAATTTCTTCCCAATATCCCATCTAAACTTGTCCTCTGCTAGTTCCCCTTCTGGCTAGGGGAAGCCATTTCCCCTTGTCCTTTCCTCTATCCCTTGTCCTAAGCCGCCCCTTCAGCTCTCCTGGAGCCCCTTTAAAGCGTGGGAAGAGACTCCAAGGTCTCTCCAGATCCTTCTCCTTCTCCTCTTGCCAAGGCTCCATGAAGAATTTTCAGGCTGCCAGGTTCAGATTTTCCATTCTGGGAATCAGACAAGGCTTCCTCCTTTCCAGCCTCCTACAACACATCCCATCCTACTTTTTTTTCCTCAGAGATAATCCAGTGCACCATCCCTTTTCTCCCAACTTTCTCCATCCAGGTTCTTCTTAATTTCATTCCCCCAGTGCAACCTAGCATCATATCCTCAGATTTTTCTATCATTCTGAGCTGGGATGGGGCTGATTCCAAGAGAGAAATGCCAGCTCCAGCCTTAGGGAGCCTTTGATCTCCTCCAGGACAAGGTGACCTTCCAGGAGCCATGGATCCAGCACGTGGTGCTGTGACCAGAGCCAAGTTGCCCAATCCCGCTCCTATGACCTTCATCCAGAGGCATCCAGAGCTTGGCTTTCCCCCAGCTTGTCCCAGTTTTCCCCCACTTCAGGGACTTTGGATGTGGGAATGGAGTGACAGGACAAGGGGAATGGCTCCAAACTGGAAAACAGGATATTGGGAAGAAACTCTTACCTGTGAGGCTGGTGAGGCCCTGGAATGGATTTTCCAGAGAATCTGTGGCTGCCCCATCCCTGGCAAAAAACCAGGCTGGAGAAAGCAACCTGGAATGTGTCCCTGTAGATTTTGGTGTTACCAAGTTTTCCTCCTTTTTTGGCCAAAATAGTAAAGAAAACAAAAATATGAAGTTTTTCCAGAGCTATTTATCCATTGAAATCCAAGAACTGCCATCTCCAGGGATCAGGATTCCTATTTTCTCAATGGGAAAAAAACCACATTTGCCCAATTATGGAAAGTTTTAGGACAAGCTTATTGTGCTGCTGGTAAATCCCATCAAAGCAGAGCAATGGACCCATCAGGGATGGATTTTTGGATGGATTATATCCACAGAAGGAAGAAGCTGTGGGATTCAGGACTGGGATAAAATGGGAATTGCTATTTAGCACTAATTAAATCCAGAATAAAATCTGTGAGGATGAAAAAATAACCCCTTTTAGGGTGTGAAATGGCTTCCTCCAAGAGAAATCCTGGATCTTCCCAACCTTGGTGGGGAAATGGAGGGCATGAGATGCTGGATTCTGGAATAAACCATCCCGGTGTGGGAGCTCACTGGATGGGAGCAGGTGGCCTCCCTGTCACAGCTTTCCTTGGCACCAGAGAGTACCACAGCATGTGGAGATCCCAAAAGCCCCCAGCTGGAAAGATGGATATAGAATCTTTCCCTCCTTGTTGATGCAGCTGGAGCTGGGTGAGGATTCCCAGGCAAAAAACCCTCCCAGAATTTAGGCTTTTACTGGGAAAATTCAGATTTTTAATGTCTTGTTGATGTGGAAACACCCCTTGGGATGAATTTAACTTCCATGGTAATCACCCTCTGGATTAAACAGGGATTTTCAGGCTTTTGGGACATCAAAACTTGTTCTGACAAAATTTCCTTAATTTTATCTCTCCAGCCTCCCAAAAAAATCCCCTTATGGAGACAGAGCTTTTCTTGGAAATGGATTAATGAAGTCAATTTTTCCAGGCCCTGTTCCCAGTTTTTCTTGTCCCTTCCCCAAAGGCTTTTATCACCCGGGTGCTTTATCGGAGCTGTCAGATGAAAGCAGAGAAATCTGACGCTCCCAAGGTGTCAAATTTCTAGGATTGGATTAAAAATATTTAATTAACTTATCAAGGAAGCCCAGGGATGTTGGCTGATCCTTGTGGGAATGGAATTTTGCAGAACAGGACCTCAAGGTGCTCAGGTCACCTTTTCCTACCTGCTGTGCGTGATTTTGGCTGGGATTAAGAAGCCATCCAAGGGAAAAAAACATGTGGAACCATCTTTTGTGGAAATTAAGGACATTACTAAGCAGCTAATGGGAATATCCTTTCAAAACCATGTTTATCCCAAATTTATTTCTGGACAACACTTTTAAATGGGTATTTTTCCATTTCTTCCATGCAAATCCAAACACAATCTTCGCTCTCCTCAAACCTTATGTTTTAATATAAAATTTTAATTAAACATTTTCCAGCTTTTCCATGTCTGTAGAAACTGCTCCAAAAGAAGTCTGGAAAATGTTTTTTCCCTTTGGAAAGTTAAGTCCCTTTTCTTTCCCATGGCACGGGAGGTTTGACCCAGTTATCAGTCACACTGGGAACAAATTGTCCTTGATTTATCTGGAATTATTTGGGATCATATGACTCCCATTTGTTACACAACAGATCTTAGGTGATGGGGTCAGAGGTGCCTTTCCCAGATCCCAGCACTTCTGTAACAGCTGAGTGACCTTGCCCAGACTTCCAAAGTCTCCCGAAGGAGCAGAAATCATGGAGCTCTTCCCCTTCCTCATCCTTGCTTGGGTTTTGGGAATGTGGAGTTACATGTGGAAAAGTGGAGCATTTTACAAGCATAGTTTGGAAAAGCTGGATTTGTGGAGTGGGTGATGGGACTGGAGCTTTCTCAGGAATATTCCCGTGTCACGCTAAGGAGGAGGAGCTAACCAGGTAATCCATAGGAATTTGCTTTGATCTCTTGGATCCAGCTGGAAGAACCCGACATTTAATTAATTTTTTGGATATTGCCAAGGTCTGCATGTGCTTCCTAAACCACTTTCCAACCCGGCCTTGGCACTTCCAGGTACGGGGCAACTGCAGCTTCTCTGGGCATCTTGCTTTGCCACCCTCCCAGGGAAGGATATATTCCCGATATTCAACTTAAACGCCCCCTGTGTCCATGCGAAGCCTTTCCCCCTTTCCCTATCACTCCACGCCCTTCTCCAAAACCCCTCTCCAACTCTCCCGGAGCCCCTTGCACCCCGGAAACACGAAGGATATAATTCTTAGAGCAGCTACAGCTCGGGGAGAGCTCTGCGGGTAGCCGAAGAGCGATTATTGATTTTAAAATTCCATTAAATTGATCCGTGCTCCCGCCCCCCCAACATGGAGGCGCTGGGAAGAACCACCCCCTTCACGGCCGGGGGGGGGCGATGTACCGCCCGCTCCGCCCGGCTGCCCCGCCTACTTCCGGTTTATGCCGGAAACCGGAAGCGACGGCGAGCGGAGGGTCACGGTAGCGCCTTGGTGAGTCTGGAGAAGGCCCGGAATGGGAATTATGGCGGGATAATGGCGCTGCTCCCACCACGGCGTTCGCTGCAGCCCCGAAGGTGGGCAGTCCTTTGCGTCCACTTTCCTGAGCGCCTGTGGATGCTTCCCAGACCCCACCCCAAGCTTTTCCACTCCCACCGTTCCCGCTTCTCCCTCTCAGACTCCACGAACCTTAGCTAATACCCCCCTAAAAAACCCAAATCAGGTGATTTCTGCCCACACCTGCAGCGCGGGACTTAATTCCCGGTTTCTCCCTCGGACAGGTTTATCTGGATCGTGGGTTGGGCAACCCTGAGCCTCAGCGTGGCTGTTGCAGCATTCCCGGCATAATTTCCCTGTGATGTTCCACCTGGATGAGAGGTAGAAGACCTTGGAGTGAATAGGACAGTGCAGGTGTGTTGTGTTTCCTTGGTTTTTAGGACATTCCCACATTATTCCATCCCACCTCTTGGAATTTACATCAGGCACGGGATACTTGCTAAACATACGAGACAGCTGGGAGTACTTGGGATAAATCATGGATACGGTGCAGGAAATCCATAATTTCCCTGATCTTGTTGTTATTTCACCAAATTCCATGGCAGGAAGGTGGAATTAGATGATCCCTGAGGTCCTTCCCAGTCCTGTGGGCATGGTGGGATATGGTCAGATCCCGGTTTCCTTGGTGGGATGGGATGGAGACTGGAATAAGGTGGATTCTGGAATGGGATGGAGACGTCCAGCTGGAATTTGCAAACGGGCTGTGGGTGGATTTTTCCTTGCCAAAACACCCTGGGACACACAGAATTCCATCCAAATAGGCTTGGGAAAGGGGGGAAAAGTCTTTTCCCAAGCAGGAGTTAGTGGGAATGTTGTTTTCCCCTCTCTGTTTATGGAACCTGGCACAGCTGCTCCAAGGGCTTTAACAACTCTGGATTTCAGTTGGAAACCTGTTCCCAGGTTGTTGGATTTGGGAATTGATTTGCTTCTTTTTCCATATCCCAGGAATCTGGCATGATGGATACGCTGAGGAACCGGACAGTGGAGGAGCTGCAGGAGCTGCAGGAGGATTCCCAGGAGATTGAGCGCTTGGCTTTGGAATCCCAGGAGGTTTGTGCCAGGAGGTGGCTTCAGGGTGTCCTTGTACCCTTCCCATGCTCACCATCCCAAATTCCATAGGTTCAGGAGCTCCAGCTGGAAAGGGAGATGGCCCTGGCTGCCAACCGGAGCTTGGCTGAGCAGAACCTGAAATTCCAGGCGCCGCTGGAGACGGGACGCAGTGACCTCTCCAAGAAATACCAGGAGCTGCAGGAGCTGGCTGGGAGGTGTAGGGAGCAGAAGGAAAAGCTGGGTGAGCACTGGCATGTTCACCCAGGAAGGATTCTGATTCCTGGAAAACTGATATCCCTCTTTTTTCCAGCAGCTGGAGAGATCGAGGATGTTACTCCTCTTGGATTTCCCTCCTTCCATCAGCAGTTCCGAAGCTCGTTCCTGTGGGCTCTCTGCTGGTTTTTCCCTGGTTTCTGTTCTGTGATAGTGATTTTTCCTTGGGTTTTTTTCTCCCCCTTTGGTTTTCCCAGAGAAATTCTCAGCAGCACTGCAGCCTCAGACTTTGCTCGATCTCCTCCAGCTGGAAAGCCAAAAGATTGAAGAGGAATCTGAGGTGAGTTTAGGGCTTAAATCTATTGGGAATTCCAGTGATTCATCCTCAAAGATTTGCAGTCCCTAAAATCATGGATTATCATTGGAGTCTGGTGGTTTTCTCCAAAGAGCTGGATCCATCCTTATTTGTGTGTGGGTGTTGCTCCTTGGGATGTGGCTGGGAGAGACCTAAATCAGGATTAGGGAAGAGGACCAAAGGGGTGCAGGGCTGGAGTAGAGGGATGCAGAGATGAGCCCAAGGCTGTTCCTCTCTTCCAGAACATGGCTGAGAAATTCCTGGAGGGTGAGGTACCCCTGGAGACATTCCTGGAGCAGTTTTCTGGGATGAGGAAGTTGTCCCACCTGCGCAGAGTCCGAGTGGAAAAGCTGCAGGAGATCATGAGGAAGTCGAAGGGATGCCAGGAGCACACCAGGGACTCTCAGCCTCCTCTTCCTCCTCTTCCCCATGTTCCCATGGATGCATCAAAACCCTTCCCATCGGGATCTCCAGCCTTCCCTCTGCCCTACAGCCCAGCTCCAGCCCTTCGGCCCGGCCCCACTGCCCACAGAGCGCTTCCTCCCGCCCCTTTCCCAGGATCTCCGGTCACCATGGGACACGTGGCTTCCTCCCAGCCCAGCTCCCAGTCCACCTTTCCCTACCCACTTCCTCCAGATCCCAGATATCCGGCAGCTTCCACTGCTGACTCTGTGCCAGGGTATCCCAAATCCACCTCGGGAGGCTTTTCCTGGTCTCCATCCCAGTGCCCACCACAGCTCTTGCCCTGTCCTACTCCTCATCCCTCTCCTCCCCTTGCCAGACCTGGATACTCTCCCTACATCCCACCTGGGCCAGGGAGACCGCAGTGTCCGTACCCCACTCAGCCCCCTCTCCCAAATTTCCCAATCCCAACACAGACTCCCTATCCCGGGCCTCCCCCACCCTTTGGATACCCCCCACCTCCGAACCCTCAGCGTCCTACCTGGCCTGGATACTAATCCAGGACTTCTGGGGAGCAACCTATGCTGATTCCTCCTTTTTTTTGGGACCGAGGAAGAGGAGGGATCCCAGACTGTTGCTTCTGTATCCATCAGTGCAAAGGAATTACACAAAATAAGTCACAGCTCTGGAGGTCAGAGTGAGAGGCAGAGTCAGACCAGCAGAAATCCGAGAGGAGAGACCTCCAGGGAAACCTTGGAGCACCTTCCAGTGCCTAGAGGGGCTCCAAAAGAGCTGGACAAGGATTTGGACAAGGACTTGGAGGGATGGGATAATGGGGAATGCCTTCACGCTGTCAAAGGGTGGGTTTAGATAGGATTTTGGGAAGAAATTGTTCCCTGTGATGATGGTGAGACCCTGGAATGGATTTCCTGGGGAAGTCATGGCTGCTCCATCCCTGGAAATGTCTGAGGCCAGGTTGGACAGGGCTTGGAGCAAGCGGAAAGGGATTGGAAGTGGCAAATCCCTAAGATACCTTTTCACCCAAACCATTCCAGGGCTGTCAGTGGGAGTTGGTGATTCCCACCCAGGTCTGGGCAGCCTCCAGTGTTCCTGACCTCCTGTGTGGTTTTTCGGGCTCCTTGCATCCCCCTTCTCAGGAAACACTTGGAAATGGAGGGAATGACAAACTATGGAAATGGGATTTGCTTTGCTCAGCACTTTATCTTTCAAATCCTGCCTGTATCCCTTTAAGTTATTTATAAGGAACGATTACTAATGGACTAAGATGAGGGATTGATGGAAGCAATTCCATCCCTGGGATTAATTAGAGTAATAAAACTGGATTAATTAATTGCACTCTGAAGTCATGGCTGTGGTTACTTCATGAAACAACAGAATATCCGGATAAGGATTGATCCCTTTATCCCTTTCTGGCATCCAACTTCCTTTGGATCCCATCATGAAATCTTTCACCCCCTTCCAGGACCATCTTCAAGCCTGCTTCAGTTCCTGCCTTTCTTGGGTTTATCCCTGGGATAAAAAACAGGGAAAAATGTGTTTCCCTCTACCACTTTTCCCTCCTGACTGGGAGGAATCACACTGGGATAATGGAAGGAAGAGGACGAGGTGTAATTAGTACAGAACCCCAATTTTATTACAGGTATTGGTTGTTAAATATCTCAGACTCATTCCCAGTATCCCCACCCTTGCATCCCTATCCTTTATCCATCATCTCAACTCTTTATCCTGGTTTGGAGAAGCTGGTGATCCCACTATTCCAAAGGACTCCTTGCACCCCCCTACCTCTTAAATTCCTATAAATAGCTTAAAAAAAAAAAAAAAAAAAAAAAAAAAAAAACAAAAACCCCCTTTTCNNNNAAAAAAAAAAACGAAAACACAAAAGCCTCCTTTTCTCCCATGAGGAGGCTGGGAAGTGCTCCTGGAAGGGCACTGGAATGCTGGGATGCCCCAAAAGCTGAGGTGGGATCAGCTCCTTTGGGAAGCAGGGAATCACACCCTGCGGGCTGAGTGCAGGTCGTAGTCACTGTCCGAGGAGTTATCCAGAGGGTTGGAATGCCAGTACACTGCTTCCAGAGCTGTGGACAACATGGATACAGCTCATTGGATGCACATCCATGGAAAAAGAATGGGAAGGAGCCACTTCTAGCACTTACCTGGGTAAGCAGAGACCTGGGAGCCCTTTTTGGGGGGCTGAGTGTAGTCATTGTCCCTTCTCTGTCCCTGAGGCCTTGGCACGGTGCTGGAGCGGTGGAAAGACACTGGAAAAGATAGCGGGATTGGGATTTTGGGGTTGGAACAGAAGCTCAGAGAGAACAAACACAGCTGGGAATGGGCTGAGTAAAATTGGTCCCTGATCCAGGCCGCATCTCCTGGATGAGTTATATCCCAAAAGAAGCGAGATCCAGGGCCCTTCTGCCCCAGATCTGAATCCAGGGTGAACAGCCCATCCAGACACCAAATCCATTCCCAGGAACTTCAAATCCCATTCCCAGCTCCCCAGCGAGCTGCTCCTCACCCGTCTGGTTTAGTCCCGTGGGGCCGATCCACTGGCGCTGCTTCTTCTTGGAGACTGAAAGAGAGGGGGAATTGTGTCCCCAAGGATCTTCCCAATCCTTTCTCCAGCTGCTTCCCCCCCGCCAGCCCCATATGTCATCCTGAATAATCCCCCCCTTCCCAATAAGCCCCCCCCCCAGGATCCTCCATCTGCTCTTTTGTGTCCACTCGGAGCTTAATCCCTCTTCCCACTCCATGTGGGACAGGCTTGGGGACAATGGGATAAGGGGATCTGTCAGGCTGAGCAGCCAAATCCCCCCCAAGGAGTTTAGGAAAGCATCCATGGAGCTGCCAGCCCTGAGCCAGCACATGGGGATGGTGGAGTGGGAGAAGGAAGAAAAGAAGGATGAGGATTCCAATGTTTTCCCCTACTTCTCTTCATCAGCTTCCGATAGGCAGGAGGGCCACAGATCAGAAAAAGGATGAGGAAAAGCAGTAGGGCCAGGCAGATGCTCACGACGGTTCCAGCAGATGTTCTAGTTGGAAGTGGCTTTGAGTTCTGGCCTGGGAAGAGCATGGATGTCACTGGATGTGCCCAGCTGGACTGGTGCCAGGATGTGAATATCCATTACCCCACCAGGAGCCCAAATCCCACATGGATTTGGTTCCCCTATCCCTGCCCATTCCATAGATGTGGGAATTCCAGCTCCCAGCACTGCATGAATCACATGGCTTACACACGACTCTGGTCCGGGAGCACCTCCGGGTATTCCCAAGCTTGGGCTGGCAGAGGTGAAGGGGACCAACCCCACATGTGACTCCCATTGAGGGAGGCTCCCGGATTTCCATGCTGGAAGTGAGATTCCCGCAGCCCAGCTCCTGGCAGACCTGCCAGCCATGCTCGTCTCGCTGCGCTGCTCCGGAGTCACACAGATCCCACCACTGTAATGCATGGAATACCTGGATGTCCCCTTCACACAGAGTGGGGCCGGCTGCCAGCCTCCGCAGGGCCCGCGGCTGGGAATCTGTGGGAGAGAGGAGCAGATCCATAGGGAGAGGGGTTGGATCCACAGGGAGGGGTCAGGCCCATGGGGAGGCGTGAAATCCACGAGGAGAGGGAGCAGATCCATGGGTAGAGGGGAATCAGACCCATGGGAAGACAAAGGTCAGATCCATGGAGTGGGGTCAGAGCCACAAAGAGAAGGCAGTCAGATCCATGGAGACGAGTCAGACCTGTGGGAAGAAGAGCCAGATCCACAGGGAGAGAGGAGTTGGACCAACAGGTAGACAGGGATGATATCCACAGGGACACCACTGGCAGATGCTCCTCCCTCTCCCAGCTCCAGCTCCCGGCACAGGGATGCTTCCAGCATCTCCCCTCATGCCACAGGGACTGAGCCAAACCAGAGCCAGGCATGAAGGAGCTGTGAATTTCCCATGGGAAATGCAGCATGGAAGCCAAGCTCTGCCAGCTGCCACAGCCCATTAAAGCACCAAATCCCATGGGATTCCAAGGTGGGGCAGATAGCAGGACCCACAAGGAGCCTGCTCCAAGCTTCATGGCTTGGCTCTCTGTGCCATGGAGCTGGCATCAAGCTGATGCCAGGGAAACAGTAATGGAAAAGGACAGGGAGAGGCCTGTGGCTGGGAGATACTCATGGCAAGGGAAAGATGCTCTGGCAGGGAGATGCCTGTGGCAGGGAAGATATCCAGGGACATGCCCAAGACAGGGAGATGATTGGAGCACGGAGATGCCCAAGGCATGGAAGTTGCTCAGGGAGCTGCCTGCAGCAGGATGCCCACAGCCGGTGCCTGCCAGTGTTCCCCACCCCCAGTTGGAATCTGGGATGCTGCATGGCCGCTCTCCCTCCCCAGCTCACCCTCCTTGGAACTGCTGTGCTCGGCACTGCCAGGAACTGAGATTTCCTGTTTTGCCTTTGCACCCAGAGAGGAAGAGCAGGAGTGGGTGGATGGGGCCCATGGGGCAGGCTGGGATGGGGTTGGTTCCCTGCTTCAGCCCCAGAATCACCCAGGGGTATCCCACCGGAGCAGGAATCATGGTTGCTCCAGGACCATTCTCACCTGAGCAGGTGATGAAAGCGGGCGTTTTCCCCCGAGAGCTGGTCCTGTTGAAGCAGTCCAGCAGGGAATGGCTCCCACAGGGATCCACCGCCTCCCACCGCACCGGCAGGTGGATCCCTGGATCCAGCTCTCTGTGGCTGTTCCCAGCAGTGCCACAGCGCAATTCCTGGCAGATGAGGGTGACCAGATGTGGCCAGATGTACGGGATGCTCGCCACGGCCCCCCACAGCCCCTGCTTATGCAGCTCCAGGAAGCCAGAGCAGCTGAAATTCCCATCCACCAGCCGCAGCCTGGGAGGTCCTGGAGAGGGATTGGTGATGGAAGAGGAAGTGTTATGGAATGGGATGGCATTTTTTTCCATTATTTAGTGGGAAGTTCCCAAATTTGAGGCTATGGATTCCTCAGGATGAGGTGCTTACCCATGGGTTCTGGGGTGGTGGCCAGGGGTGTCGGTGGGGGCTTGGGGGTGATTTTCACTGGCTCTGGAATGAGAGAAGAGGGGCCACGTGGATATGGATGATCCCTAGGGATTGAGGTAGCCAAGCTGGGGGTCCAGACTCACCTCTACAGGCAACAGTGACGTGCTCTGTGCAGTTTTCCAGCTCCCAGTGGCATTCCAGTGGGTAACTGCACCTTGTGGGCTGACTGTGTGGCCCTTTCCCACCGGGAATGATGAGCTCCAAGGGCTCAGAGGTCAGGGGGCCACACTCCAGCCGCTGGCAGATCCAATCCAGGTCGTCCACACTCACACTTTCCCAACAAATTTGTCTCCATTGGTTTTCCCAGTTCACCTCCAGTATCCCAGTGCAGCGGCAGCCACCCCTGGTGAGTCTCAGGATGGGTTCTGTGGGGAAATATGAGGAAAACAGCATCACTGGGGGCTTTCCTTCCCTTCCTAGCAGGTGTTCACCCTGGGAACAATGGAAAAGCCCTTGGTGGGGGTCTTGGAAAGCTGCGCGAGGAATGGGAGCATGGAGGGGTTGAGGGAATGTGGGGACCTGAGCTGGAAACCCACAACGCCGCTTCCGGATGATGCAACTCCAGCACCCACCATGCTTACGGAGCTGTGGAGGCATTCCCAAAGGGCTGCTCCCCAAATTCTCACCTCCAGGGATCCGGGTGGCTCCTCCACAGTCAGGGATAGCTGTGAGAAAGAATGGAAATGGGGTGTCAATCCTGCATCCCGCCCTAGGGACCCTGAATTTGGGACAGCAGCTCTGCTACTCAGCCCGTTGGTGGTTATTTTGGGGAAAAGGGAGATTTTGTTGGGAAACTGGGATTTTTGGGGGAGAAAGGCGATTTGCTGCCTCCCCATCCATCCACTGGGGGATCTTTAGGGCTGAGAAAAGATGAGGACCCTGCAAATTACCACTAACTAGCCCTGCTCCTGGGTGGAATGTTTGGGAATTGTGCCATGTAGACTAAGGGAAGAGCAGGAGCTGGCAGGGAATGAGGATGGGGGGACACCTGGCTGCCCTCAGCACCATTGGCTCAATCTTGGGACCTGGGGACCCCAAGAGTGAGGTGGGTGGGGGTTTGGGGAGTCACCAGTGTGCTTCCCACCCCAAGCCCCAAATTGTGGCTCACTCAAGGTGCTGATCACGCCTGGAGCGGGAAAACCAGGGGAGGTTCTGCCATGAGATATGAGCAGCACACCGAGGTCAGGGGGCCTGGTACTCACCCCACATTCCCAGCAGGAGGCACAGGATGGGCACTTGGGTTGCCATGGGCTCTGCTGGTGGGATGGGGGCACGGGAGGTTCCGGAGGCTCCACCACCTCCGCTGCCTGGCCCAGAGCAGGCAAGGGAGGGGGCCCAGGCAGGAACCGGCTGTTTTTCCTCCCTCTGTGGTTTTTTTGACGTCACCTCTGGGCCCATTTGAAGACTCTGTTGCCTCCCTGGGTCCCACAGAGCATGAGAGGAAAGGGGTAAGAAATTTGTGCGGTTCAGCCCCTGCCAGATCCTGGGGTCTCCACAGCTCTGGGAAAGGGAGGTAGTGAATATATCCAGTGCCAAGTGAGATCTGGGGGGTCCCCAAGCCCACCAGGTTTACAGAGGAGTTGATGCTCATCCTGGCATCCCCTAAAACCCTGTGATTACCCTCAGGAATGGGATGGGGGAAGGTTTAATCCAGGCACATCCCAGATTCTGGCATTCCAGGGACACCCTACACCCCTGCAAGGGCACGTGAGGCACCAGCAGCTCTGGACCCTGGCAGGGCAGAGGTATTATTTGATTGTGCCCTAATTAAATTCTCTGAATCCAGGTCAGGCATGCTAATGAGGCAGCTTTTTTCCATTGACTCCGTGATATTCCTGCTGGAAGGAGAGATGGATGGAGCTTCCCATCCCATCCTGCTCCACCATCCGTGGGTGCTCCAGTCCCCAGCCCTGGAGTAGGATCTCAGCATCCATATGCTCACTGTAGCCATCACTTGTTCCCATCCCAGTTATCCCAGGGATTCTGCTAACCCTGATGGGAGCAGGCCCTGTTGGAATATCCCACATGGGGGTCCTGGAGCTGCCCTCCACCCACTTTGGCTTTGAAAATTCCCTGGAAAAGGGGTGCAATTCCCAGGCCTGCTCCCACAGGACTCAGTGGAGGGTCTGCAAGCCTCAATCCCCCAAAATCAACCTTAAATTTGGGATACACCTCCAACATCCCAGATCACTGTGCCTCTAGGAAAGATCCTGTTATCCAGGCATGTATGAACCCCATGGATATGGAGTGCCTGGGGTCCAGCCCTTCCCACAGAGCCATGACTGGTTCTGGAGGCCATGAGATCCCAGGGATAGGATCTGGGTTCAGATTGAGCATTTGCCTTGCCTCAGGCGCTGCGAGTCAGCTCAGCATCCTGAGCGTGCCCTGGCAGCTCGGGGTGATTGGAATCCCTTCCCGAGGCGAGTCTGGGGAGCACTGGGAAGTGCTGAGAATGCTGCCTGCAGTGAGGAGCCTTTTTAAATGCTAGAGCTGCCTTTAGAGCAAGCAGGAAGGGACTTGTCGGCTGTCTGCACGCTGCTGGGATCATAATGATGAGGAAAAGGGGGATTTTCCAGGCGGGAGCAGCTCAGAGGGGTGGTTAGCACTGATGTGGCTATGTGGGGATGGAGGTGACACCTTGCCTAGGTGGCCATGGGCTGGGTTGTCACGCTCCAAGGGCACTGGTATCCCCGGGGAACTGGTGCCCTGGGCTGTTGGTATCTCTAGGGAATTGGTGCCCTCCAGGACTTTGGTATCCCCAGGGAATTCGTGTGTCCCCNAGCTCCACGGAATTAGTGCCCTCCCGGGAATCAGCACTTTCAGGACGCTGCTACCGCTCTGGACTTAGGGATCCCACCCAGTACATTGATATCCCCTGGATTTTAGGACCCCCTCCGGGCAATCAGGACACCCCCCTTCCAATTCATAGATCCCTCCAGGCGTGTCCATGCCATAGTCCCAGCGATCCTAACATCATCACCTCCCTCCCAGCCCCCCTGGCACCCGGAGCCAGGAGCGGGACTGGGGCACTCCCCGTGCCCGCCACATGCCCGCTCTGCTCTCAACCCTTGCCTTGCTCCGTGCCCTTTGTCGGGGTTTTGCTGCTATTTTGGGATTTCCTCCGTTGTTGCGGCTCCTTTGTGCGAGGCCTCTCGCTCAGCAAACAGCTGGAGGATGTGGCGGGGGGGGCACATTTTCCACTTGGGGTGCGGCTGAACCCCGACCTACTCCCTGAGGAGACAGAAATCCGACGGCAGGGCCGGGCTGGGAGCAGCCGGCTTGGGATGGGCAGCGGGGAAGGGGGGGCAGAGGGGTCCCAATCCCGGGGTGATGGGTGGGGGCTGTGCCCCCTCCTGGCACAGGTGAGCACACCCCCCAAATTCCAGAGCTGGGATGGTGCTTGGCTCCTGGAAGCTGTTTGGCTCCAGCTTCCTGCTGGGATATGGATGGATTGGGAGATGCTGAAGGGTTTGGGGGCTGTATCCCACCCCCATAGGGCACCATGCAGTGGGTTTGTGGTGGCACCTCAATGGCTTCCCTTCCAGCATCCCTGGAGCCTCCCTCGACAAGATTTATAGACTTATATTATATATATAAGATTTATATGTTCCTGGGATGGGGACTGTCCCAGAAAGTTGTAGGGAAGCTCTGGGGGGACACATGAGACTTCCATGTCCACCCTGCCTGCAGTTTAATTTCCACCCCTGGTGCTATGGAGCTGTACTAGGGCCCTGCCACCCCCTTCCCTGCTCTTGTGGACTAGGAGTGGGATATTTGGCCATCTTGTGTCACTTAGTGGACAAGTGGGAGCACTTGGTGGCTCAGCCTCCCTGCAGGGCTGGTGACACCCCTATGGACAAGGGACACAGTGGGAAAAGCTTTTAATGGCAGAACAGAGGAGATGGCTGGAGAATTCTGGAGGAGATAGCCTCCAGGATAGATAGAGGATTCCAGGACATTTAGCCTCTGGAGAGGTGGGACAGGCTCAGTAGGCAGAGCCCCGGGTGTTGTCATAGTCACTGCTCTCGGAAAAGTCAGGATCCTCCACGCGTTCCCCCAAGGGACAGGATGGATCTGACCAGCCTGCAGAAACAGAGCCCATTAGGAGGATTTGGGAATTCCTGGAACTCTCTGTGTGCCCCACCTGCAGCGCAGGATCCTCACCTGGATGTGAGGAGGGGTCTTCAGGGGGCTCTGTCTTCTGCACGTTCTCATACCACTCCCCCGAGGAGGTGCTGGAGCTGCTGTTGGGATCAGGATCTGCCAGAGCTGCAGGTACCCAGGGGTGTAAGGGCATCAGGGTGGGGGCTACCGGGGGAACTGGAAGGAACAGAGTCACTGGCTGGCATATTTCATTCCTGCTCCCAGTCTGTGAGGTCCCGTTTCCTTATTGAGGTTGAACCCATCCATGTTCCCATCCTTGGGGTCAATCTATCCCTACTCCCATCCCTGCTCCTCTCCTTGGGGTCTCTGAACCCCCATTCCCTCCCCATCCCTGTGGTCTCTGCATCCCTTTGTCCCATCCTTGGGGTCTCCCCATCCCTGCTCCCATACTTCCCACCTGTGCCGTAGCCATGGCTGGTGGCTGCCAGGTGCCACTGGATGCCATGGGAAGGGGGGGAAATGCTGCCATTCCAATAGGGCTCTGAGGATGAGGATGAGGATGAGCTGGAGGACCTGCAGAATGGGGGGCCCGGCCTGGCCGGCTCTGTAGAAACAAGGACATCAAATGTGGGAACAAAAATGTTGGAAGAGGGGGTGGCCACCCTTCTATCCATGGGATAGACCCTCTGTGTCATACCATCCCCAGGGAATGGCTCCATCCTGTCCTGGCTGGGTCTCAGAGGGAGAAGATCCTCCCTGGGATGCCGGCGTAGGGAGTCTGTGGGAAGAGGAGAGGGGTGGGAAGATACTGGGTGACAGGGATCCTGGGACAGGGTGTCAGGGATCCCAGAGGAAGTGGGATGCTCACTGTAGAACGTGGACAGGGTGATGGGAGGCTTGCAGCTGAACTCATAATATTCAGAGTTGGAATCTGAATCCTTGGAAATGGCTGTGACCAGACGGCCTGGGGGGTGACAAGGGGATGGGGCATCTGTCACCAGCTGGGACCTCTGGCCCCACAGCCCCTGGGGGGAATTGCCAGACCCACCTGATCCTTTGGGAAGGCTGGCAGGAGTCTCCCTATAGTCATTGGGGATCCCGGAGGGTGCGCTGGGGCTCTGGGAGCTGTGAGTCACCAGGACTGGCATGGGTATTCCCAAGGAGGACATGGCTGTGGGGGCAAGGGGATGCACCCACTCCATGGCTGAGCTGAGCCCAAAAAATGGGGATTGTGTCCCAATTCTCTGTCTGGATCCAGAATTCCTTACCGCTCCTCTTCCTCAACAGGGTGGCTGTGAAGGCCAGCAGGGAGAGCAGGAGCAGTGTTGCCAGCACCAGGCACAGGACAAAGAGGGGACTGTCCACTGGTGATGTCCCCAAGGTTGGGGTCCCCTCCTCAGCTGCAACAGAGAACGGACACAGCTCATCCCACATAAATCTTTCCTCCTGGGAATTTTACCCTGACCCAAGGGAATGGCCAAGGGCTCAGACACTCACCATGCAGGACAGTGACATTCCTGGGTGTCACCTCAGCCAGAGGCGTTGGTGTCTCCAAACCCTGGGAGCCTAGAAAGGGTGGGAACAGAAATTGGATGCTTGGAAGAGAACAGGACCCAGGCCATGCCTCAAATCCTGTTGGGAAATATCCTGTACCATTGCAGATGACCCCGGCAGCCCAGGATTGGTAACACGGAGCAGATTTATTGAAGATCCAGTCGCACTGTGCCAGTGAGGGCTGCAGGCTCCCACACAGGTAAGTCATCTTCCCGGGAAGTGTGTGTCTGAAGGCAGGCCGCTGGAGCATATCCCCACATCCCAGCGTCCGGCACAGCACTGTGGCCTCCGTTTTGTACCAGGTGCTGTTACACACCGTGCTCCAAGTGCCACGGTAAAACACCTCCACCCTGCCAGCACATCCATCCCGGCCTCCGGAGAGCCGCCACTCCTGATGTTCTGCAGGAAGAGCACAGAGATGAGGATGTGCCATCCACATCCCTGGCTCCAGTATTCCAAACCCACCTGAGCAAACAACGCCGGCGTCCTCCTTGTGGCTGCAGTCGTGCTCCAGCACGGCTGGACATTCCCAGAGGTCCCGCTCGTGTCCCTTGCATCCCACGTCATCGCGGAGGATGGGGCCATGTCCACGGCCAAAGGTGGCGTTGCCATGGGCTCTCACAGCGTGGCCACACTGGAGTTGGCGGCACACGACGTCGGCATCAGGAATGTCCCAACCATCG
The DNA here is from genome assembly GCA_013396995.1 of Dicaeum eximium. Classification (NCBI taxonomy): domain Eukaryota; kingdom Metazoa; phylum Chordata; class Aves; order Passeriformes; family Dicaeidae; genus Dicaeum; species Dicaeum eximium. The sequence continues at coordinate 25,248 of VWZP01003644.1, forward strand.
TCGCACACTGTCCCCCACGTCCCCTCCTGCTCCAGCTCCACCCGGCCCTCGCAGGGGCTCCGGCCACCCACCAGCCGGAGCGTTCTGGGACCTGGGAGATGCACCGGGAAGGGTGACCTGGCATTGTCCCAGAATCCTAAAAAGTGGGTGTAAGGATGTCACTCACCCTCCCACACTCACCTGCTGTCACTGAGGTGTTCTCAGTTGGAGTGTTGGGAGGTCCTGTTGTTTCTATGGGGACTGTGGGGAGAAAGGGCAGAGGGATGAGGGGTTGAGCCCCCCAGGATTCCCAGTTTGGAGGGGTGCATCCCAAACCCACCAAAATGTGGCTAAGAGGATTCTCCCAGCTATGAGTGGCACAGTTGGAATCCCCTTGGGCTCTGGCAAAGTGGTCACAGAGCTGTTGCATCCCAAAAATCAATCCCTGTGTGCCTCAGGATGTTTCCCAGGGCTAAATCCTGGTGTGGGATCTGCTGGGAGAATTTGGCCTTAAATATGGGAATACTGGGACATAACTCAGTGGTGGAAGAGCTGAAATTTGGGATATCATCCTGCATCTGTGTTCCCACCTCCCGGTTCATCCCTGCAGACACGGAGGGGCTGGACCTGCCTGTACCCACCTGCCTACACCCATTCCAGAACCACAGGTGAGTGGATGATCCAGTTATCCCTAAAAATGCCCCACTTGGCTCCTCCAGGGGGAAGGATTCAGCCCCAGAAGGGAGGCATCCAGGGGGCTGCTTGGGTGGGAATCCTGGGAAGAGACACCAGAGCTGGTGGGGTGTGGATTGGAGTTAAAAAGTTAAAATGTTCAAGGAAAAGGCCAGGGATGAGGGGAGAAGGTGGAAATGAGCTGCTCCATGTGGGCACGGAGGTGTGAGAAGGGCAGAAATGGAGTGATGGGGCTGTTTCCTGATTGGTTGGAGGCCTTAAAGCAGCTCCTGGCAGACATTTTGGCAGTCAAACAATCCCAAATCCTGCCAGGGTCGGGGGCACAGGTTGCCAAAATGTCCCAAAACTTTCCAGGGGATACATGAGAGACAGGATGGGCTTCAGGCCCTGAGTGTCATCCTGTTCCCAAAGGGATTGTAGGTGTGATGGCTCTGAGAGCACCTTGAGAGGCTTAGGGTCCTCTTCTAGGGGTTTCCAGGGTACTTTTGGGTGAATCCAAGGGGACCTTAACCCTTAGGAGAATTCCCAAGCCTTAGGATACCCTTTCAGGCGATCCCTTTCCCTCCATCTCAGTGTGTTGAGGGGCAGCATCCTCCACCACTGACACCCCTGTTGGGGATCCCCCAGGGCCCCCAGTGCTCTCCATCCCACGGAGGTGGCAGGTCCCTGACCCCCAAATCCGTGGCTCCACCACCCCAAGGTCCCAAGAGAGTGACAGCAAGGGCCAGGATGGGGACAATGACATACCTTGTGCAGGTGCCATGGCAGAAAACACCACGAAGAGCAAGCAGAGCCCCCCCATCCCATCAGTGAGGCAGCCCCATGGAACTCAGGGATCTGGGATTTGGGGGGTTCCCTCTCTCAGCAGCTTGGGGACGTGGCTTGGCCGTGTCGCCACACTCTGGCAGCTCTGGGAGTGTGGCGGAGGGCAGGAAGCAGACTCAGTGCTGTGGGGTGGAGGAGGGTGATGGGGTGGCTCCATCCTGCCCTGGCAGGGAGGAAACAGGGTTTTGGGGACCCCGGAGACCCACCGGGGCACAGGAACCTCGTGGACCTGTTGCTCCCACCCTGGGGGACACAGATCTGGTGGAGCCATTATGATCTGCAGCTCGTTTATGCCTCTAGGTCATGTGTTTGGGGTGGTGGCATGGGGGGACTCAGGGCCTCCCAAGATGTGGGTCAGCTGTGGGGTGATGAAGAGCCAGGAATTCCCCTCTTCTCCCTGTTTTTTGGAGCCAATGCTACCTGCAGCTCCACATCCTGAGCATCTTCCAGCATGTGCAGGATCACCCCAGGATCTTGCAGGAATATTAGGTGAGGAGTAAGGCTGGAATTTCTACAGGTGGGAGGTGGGGCATCCCAGATGTTGATCCCCACCATGGGTGAGGGCTGGGATCCAGCTGAATACCTGGGGACCCAGGATGCTGGGAAGCGGGGACAAGGAGTCCAGTCACCACATCTCAGCAGAGTTTTGGGAAGTTTGGGGAAGCTGGGAGCAGGGTGATGGGTTGGGGGATCTCCTGCTGTTACCCAGAGTGTCTTGGGATTGCTGGTACTTACTGGGAAGCTGGAAGAGTTTCCACGGAATCCACACAGCACCCCTAAATAAAGGGAGGTGCTAAGGGGACATTTGGGAATGTTGGAGACCTGCCATAGGAAGGACGTGAAGTACCAGACTGGTGTTGGGGTTGGAAAGGTGGAGGAGGAGGAGGGTGGCAGGAGAGGGAGGAAGGAGATTGCTTATCCCAAGGTGAGCCCAGCTGGGCCACAGCCAGGCGCAGCCCTGGATCCAATCCCGTGACCAGCTCCCACATGGAGCCATGGTCAAGGGCATGTGCCCATTCCCAGAAGCCTGGCACTGCCACGGGGGCAGGCCATGGTGGGACCCAGCGTCAGGATCAGAGGAAATAGCACGGAGGAGAATCCTCAATTTTTTTTAAATACTTTATTTTTGTAACAATGTCAGAATTAAAAATTTTCCATAAATACCAGCCCCTGGCAGCCCCTTCCAGGCATTCCTGATAAAAAAATGTGTACAAAACAGATGTGTGGCCGGGATGAACGTGGGGGGGATAAAGGATCCTCCCCTGAATCAGACCACAGGAATCATCACCATCATCATCATCACCACTATGAACACCATGTTGCAATGAGACCCAAAGCAGTAAGAGCATCCCAAATTCCTCCCCGGTGCCACCGGGATCCAGCCCCCATAAGGATAGGGCTGAGAGAGCCCCCCCTCACCCTCTGTGGGCACCTCAGGGTGGTCCGAGGAGGCCCCGGCCCATCCTGCTGGGAAGGGGGGTCGGTGTCCCCCCACCACGGCACGAGGAGAAGGTCGGGCCCTTACTGATTTGCCTGGGAATTGGGGGGTCCAGGAGTTGTCCCCTCAGGGTCAGGAGCTGCCGCGGATCCTCTCCATGTAGCTCCGGAGCTCCTCGGGATCCCGCAGCCCCATGTCCTCGCACACCCAGCGGATGTCATCTTCACTGGCCACCAGGATGGACTGGACATGGGGGGCGGCCGGGGGGTGCTCTTCAGGGACGCGGGGGGGGCCGAAAGTGACAAACTCCACCCGCTTCCTGCGGCCGCCCCCTGGAGCCGATCCCTCCTTGTGGGGCGGCAGTGCTCTGGGAGCCAGGGAGCTGGGGGTAGCCCCGTCCTCACTGGAGCCTGGGGGGTCCCCGCAGCCACAGTGGGGGCCCAGGGATGCCAGGGGTTCCGGCTGCCGGTGATCCGGCTGTGGCTTATCCAGTTGCTGCCGATCCAGCTGCCGGCTCAGCTCTTCCTGGTCTGTGCCCAACCAGACCCAGTTGTGGGGTTGTGGGGCTGAGGGGGCCCCGCCTGGCTCGGGCAGCTCCTTCTGCTGGTACTGGAGCACAAAGAAGATGCAGTTGACAAGGAAGATGAAGATGGCAAGGCAGAAGACTCCCAGAAGCACGTACATCCCAATTTCCAGGTCAGTCACCCGCTCCGGAGCCTTCACCATCTCTTCCTGTTCCTCCTCCTCTTTCTCTTCCATGCCGATGCGGTTGTGTCCATAGCCTTCCTCCTCATCCTCCTCCGAGGAAGACCCTTGGAGCTTGGTGGCTGCTGGCCCCACACCTGTGGGGTCCCTCCGTCCCACAGTCACTGCTTCCCCAGACATGGCACCCTCAGCCCGCGGGAAGGGCTGGGGGCTCCCGGGAGAAGGGACCCCCACCTCGAGCCAGGCGGTGCCGGTGGCCAGGGCAGCCGCACGGTACCGGCCACGCCGGCACTGATCCGAGGGGTGCAGGCTGAGCTGGAGCAGGGTCCCCCGGCCTGGCCCCTCGGCCACCACCCACGGGTGGGCAGTGGGGACCCCAGGGGACCCCCTGATGGTGGCAATGGCACGGTCAAGGGACGTCACAGTCAAGGCCACATCATGCCACCCGTAGAGCTCCAGCGGGGCCAGTGTGTGGTCGGAGAAGGACAACCAGATGGACAGTGTTGCTTCCTGGGGAGACGACAAGCAGGATGGCAGAGGTCTGGGGGACAGCGGGGAGACTGGCGTGAGCCCCGACCCTTCTCACCTGCTTGAGGGCCCGTAGCGTGGCTGTCCCCAGGGCGGTGGCGGTGACCACGCCAGGATGATCTGGCTGTGCCCGCAGGGATAAGGAGAGCCCAGCCACCACCTGGGTATGAAGCTCTGTCACTGTCACCTTCTCCTCAGAAACAACCAGCATCTGCTCCCCCAGGATGGAGTTGGAGAGCGGTGAGCGCACCTGGAAGCAGCTTGTGAGTCCCTCAACATTCCTCATGGCCACTTGTTTCCTCTTCCCATCCTGTGCCAGCCTCTCCAGCCCTCAGCTCCCTCCCTCCCTGTATCCTGCCCAGCTCCCACTGGGATAGTTTCCAGCCCCCCAGCTCCATCCCTGCAATCTTCCTACACCCCCAAATCTTCCCAGGAGCCCCCAGATTCTCCACAACAACCCCCATTTACCTCCACGGAGGTGACTCCAGGCTCCCGGCCCACCACCACAGCCCCTGCTTCCAGTGAGGCCACGCGGGGGTCCTGGACATGGGTCCGGGTGACCACCAGGTGGGTGACATCCAGGAGCCACTCGGGGCCCGGCAGGTAGGACAGGTGACGGCCACCATCCAGGGGGTGGGCCACAAAGTGTGCAAGGACACGGAGCCCTGTGCGCTGGAACTGGGGCCGGCAGCCCCGTGCCCGCCGCTCCAGCTCCTCTGTGGGGTCCTCAGACTCCACCACGGCACTGGGGACAAGGGACAGAGACAGGCTGACAAGAGTCCCAGGATGGGGTGACAAGGGGTTCCCCAGGGGCAGCGGAACAGGATTGTAGGACAGGGTGACAGGGATTCCACGATACAGTGACAAGAATCTCAGGATACAGGAGAGTGTTGGGGACTCACCGATGCATCCCCACATGTCAGGTCTCAGCCCCTTTCCCATCTCCCCATTTTCCCATCATTCCATTCTGTAGGCCTCACCTGTCAGGCCCTCCGGGCAGCCTCCAGCCACGGAGCTGCTCCAGGATGGGATCTCTCAGCTGGACACGGAGCGGGAGCAGCGGAGCCCAGACGGAGAAGCTCAGCTCTGCCCGCAGCCGGCGCACCCAGAAATCCACGCGGGCCCCCCGCGCCCCTCGGCTCTCCTTGCCCCCCACGAACACCATGTCGCAGGAATCTGACACCTGCAAGGGCACACGGAATTCCATGTGAATCTCCCAGGGTGAGGTGGGATAACAAGGGGATAGCAGGACTCACCTGCAGCACCTGCTTGTCAGCAGATTCACATCCTACAGGATCTGTGAGCTCAGACACTGCACCCCCTGCTTCCACAGCCACCAGTTTCACTGGGATAACACGGGGGATTCCGGTCAGTGGCGCCGTGTTCAGGATCTCCAGCTCCTGCAAGCACAGTGGGATGAGGGGACACTTCCCACGGGATGGAGGCCTGGAATGGGATGGGGACACCCACCTGCACCAGTGGGACAAGGGCGCGGACGTCCCGCTCTGACACCTGGATTTCCCAGACCAGTTTGTCCTTCTGTGCCTCAGGATCCTGGCCGGGATACTCCACCTGCCATGTGAGAGGCCGTGCCGGCGCCAGCCCCGCCGTCCCATTTTCCACCACCACATCCAGGTGCAGGAACACGGCCGGCTCGGACACCCTGCGGCACCACACCAGGATCAGGATGGAACAACCCATAATTCCCACCGGGATTGGGATATTCCCTACCTGGAGCTGTCAGGGATGGCAAGGATGTCCCTGAGCCGCCGGCACGTCACGACGGCCATTGAGTGCTTGGGACCGCGAGAACGCTCCAGATGAATGCTCCAGTTGCTGGGAATTGTGGGACGGGCGGAGACCACCTGCAGGCCCTTCTTGGCCTTGATCCTGTCAGATGGCGTCACACAATGCACCAAAATGTCACACTGTCACACAGTGTTAAACAGTGACACAATGGCAGATGGTATCAGAAGGTGTCCCACAGTGTCACTCACAATCACACAATGTCACACAGTATCAGATCCTGTCAGCTGGTATCAGATGGTGTCACACAGTGTTACAGTCACACTGTCACACAATGTCACTCAGTGCACATGGTATCAAATGTTCACATACTGCCACACAATGCCCACGGACTATCACATAGTGTCACTGTCACAGTGTGTCACTCACAGTCACACACTTCCACACAATTTCACACACTTTCACATAGTGTCACACAGTGTCCCGGTGTCCCAATTGTCCCCGCTCTCACCTCAGGGTCAGGCTATCAGCAGTGAAGTTGTGGTGCAGGACAATGGTGGCCGTGAAGCGCTGCCCGGGCCACAGGGGGATATTGGGGACACGCAGCAGCACCTTCTCGTCCAGCCGCACCTCCTGCCGCCGCTCCAGTTCCCCCGCCCGCAGTTCCAGCATTCCCAGGAATCTAGGAGCCTCCCGCTCCTGACCCCCGCACTCTCCCACGCTGTAGCGCAGCTCAGCCAGTTCTGGGAGCTCCGGAGGCTCCAAGGGATGGAAGTCCTGCTGGCGGCTCCAGTGGGAATGGAGGGATCCCAGGGAGAACCAGCGTGGAGGGATCTCTAGCTCCACCACGCACACACCCAGTGGGGCCTGCAGGGGAGAGGGGGTCCTGGGATTAGGCTGGGCGAGAGCTGTGGGTCCCCAGGTTCCCCAGGGTAGGACTGACCTGCAGATGGCATGTCCCCTGGGCAACCTGCCTGTGGTGGTGAGCATGGAGGGTGACACAGGGGAGATCCTGAGCTCTGGAGTGATCCCAATCCCTTGAAGAATCCCAGTTCCCAGGGTGGTCCTGCTGCTCACGGTGGTCCCAGTTCTTGGGGTGATCGTGGATCCCAGGGTGGTGCTGGTCTTTGGGGTGATCCCAGACTCCACGGTGGTCCCGCTGCTCAGGGTGGTCCTGGTCCCTGGGGTGGTCACGATCCCCAGGGTGATCCTGGTTCCTGGGGTGACCCTGACCCCCAGGGTGGTCCCAGTACTTGGGATGATTCTGGGTCCTGGCGTGATCCCGCTTCCCAGGCATCCAGTCAGGCCCATGCAGATGGAAGAGGACGCGGGCCATGGGCTCAGCAGGGGACACAGAGCTCTCCAGGGACACAGCGCGGATGGCCCAAGCTGCTGAGCTGGGGGGGCTCCCCATAGACACCTCCTATGAGGACACCAGGATGGTGGTGGGGGCTGGGACATGCTGCGGTGGCTCAGGGGACACAGGAGTCCAAGTTACCTGGCGGATGCTGAACGGGGGGTAGGTGGCCTGGACCAGGGGCTGGGATCCAGCACGAAGCAGCAGGAATGTCTCAGAGTGGGTGTGCAGGGAAGAGTTGGGGGCCACATCTTGATCCACCCTCTGCAGCCGGTAGGACTCGGGCACCCCAAGGACCTCTAGCTCCACTGGCAGGAACACGGAACCTAGAGGCTCCCTGTCACCCCTCACTGCAAGGACAAGGATGTGTCATATCCTGCATGGACACAGTGGGAACGGGGTGCACAGGGGTGGCAAGTGGGGGCCCACCTTTGTGTGCCCACCTTTGTGGGCAGCACACAGGGTGGCCCCTTGCATGGGCCACCACATTCTGAGGTCACCCCTGCCATAGCTGCCCCATCCCAGAGTTATCCCATCCCTGCATCAGGACCTGGGGGGCCACTTGGTTCCCCCAGTCCGGGCTGTTCCCTGTAGGAATGCATTCCCCACTGGGGAGAGGATTGGAACCGTGTCCTGTAGGGTGGGATCCAGGATCATGGTGCCCTGATCAAAGGGATCCCTCATCACAGGGAGCAGATCCCACCTGGATGCCCGGGCAGGGCTTCCTCATGGCCGGGAATTCAGCTCACCTGGGCGATCCCGTGTGCGGGGAGAGGTGCGAGGCAGATCCTGGGATCGGGGGGAAAGTGGAGTCCCTCGGGCGGCGGATTCCCATGGGGATTTCCCATGAGGGAGGAGATTTCCTCCCTCGACATCTCAGCGGATCCCACGTTCCCCGGCTGACCCCCGGCCCCGGATCCCAGGCGGTGAAGGGGGCACGGATCCCCGCGGAATGGGGGACGCGGATCCCGGGAAACGCAGGGAAGGAGGAGGAGGGGGTGAGGTCGCCTCGGCTCCCGGGATCCCGGCAGAACGGAGGAACCCCGAACGTGGGTAAATGGGAGAATCGACTCGGGTTGCAGGACCACGCGGGAGCGGATCTCGGCAGGACGGCGGGAGAGGTGGGGAGCGGCGTTGGGGTCGGTGCCCGGTGCCGTTCCCGGTGCCAGCTGCCGCTCCTGATGCCATTCCCGGTGCCGTTCCCACTTACCCGGGGCGCAGAGCAGGGCGGCGGCCAGCAGCGCCAGCCGGGGCGCCGGGGCCATGGCCGGGGAGCTCGGTCCGTCCGCCGGTGCCTCCCGTCGCTCCACCGGTGCCTCCCGTCCCTCCGCCCCCGCACCCAGACAATGGGGCCGGGGCGGGACCGGCACTGGCACCGCCTCGTCCCGCTGGTCCTAAAGCCCGGCCGTGCCCAGTGCTCCGGCTCCCGCTCCATAGCCCGAGCCACATCCCATCCTACTCTATTCCCAGCCCTGCTCCCCCTCCTGCTCCTCATTCCCCGCCCACCTTCTCATCCTCACCCCATTCCCCATTACCATCCCTGCTCCCCATTCTCACCCTCATCCCACTCCCCATTCCCATTTCTGCTTCTCATCCTCTTCCTCATCTCCATCCCAATCCCTGCTCCTCATCGCAGCCAGCGCCGGATACCCCTGGCCACACGGAGACTCCGGGAGCAGGGAAGGAGGGTGGGAATTCTTCCCGCAGATGCCATCCATCTTCCCTTGATCCACCAGGGATACTGGAGACATGGGAAGGGCAAGGACATCCATGGCCAGGGGCACGGAGCAAACAGGAAGCACAGCAAGAACAGCTGGAGGGCGGTGGGATAGTGGCATGGATAAACTACCCTCTTTCTCCTCTTCCTCCTCCTCCGTTCCCACCCCGAATGGACTGGGGGAGTTGGGTCTGAGCCTGACCACCTTCCCATGGGAAAGCAATGGGGCCAGGCTGGATAAATCCGTCTTTATTCCAAACCACATTATCAAAACCATTTAAAAAGCAGCTTAAAACCCAAAACCTGACAGTGGGGGGACCCCAAAACAAGCAGCGCCCCTGGGATGGGGAATGGGATCCCCTCTACACCTGAAGCCAGCTGGGCTGGGACAACATCCCTGGTGAGCAGAGAATGTGGGAGCTCTTCTCCCACATTTAAGGCTCGTGGGGGCTTTTGGGGTGAAGGCACTTGTGGCATGGCACAGCCCCTGATTTTGGGGTGCTCCCAGAGGGATGGGGGGCTCCCAGGACCCCTGTGAGAACCAGGAAGCAGAAGAGAGGGTGCAGGGCGCTCAGCGGAGCAGGGGGACACATGCTTGTGATGTTTGGATAACAAAGCCAAGCTTTGGGGAAGCCTGAGGGGGGCTCAGTCCTCCCGGTTCCGGGGCCCCCCAAACTTCTGGCGCCGCCGCAGCTCCTCCACCTTCCACTCCAGGTTCTTCACGGACGCATCCAGCCGGGTGCTGGGATCTGGGGATGCAGCCAGGCCGCCCAGGAAGGCATAGAGCACCCACAGGCCCAACAGCATTCCTGCCTGCACTGTGGGGCTCTCCTGGGAAGCAGCCACATGCAGGAAGGCCCCGAAGAAAAAGAAAAGCTTCATCCCATGGAGCAGTGGGAGCAGCAGCCCTCGAACCCGAGCTAGCACCCAGGATCCCACCAGGGCGGCCACTGCCCACAGGAGCACCCTCTGGACTTCTCCAGGAGCCAGTGCTGCTGCTCGGACCAGCCGGTGGCCTGGAAATGGGATCTGGGAGTCAGTGGTGGCAATGGCACCAGGAATGGGGGTCAGAGCCATCCCAAGAGGTGAATCCCACTCACCGTTGATGCTGGAAGCAGCCAAGAGATCCCCTAGGATCCCACAGAGCGTGGTCAGGGCTGCCGAGATCCCAGAGGAAACGATCCAGAGAGTGGTGGAAAGGCTCTGTGGGGAAAGATGGGGATAAGGGAGTGAGAAAAGAGGGCATAGACCCCCATGTCCCTGCACAAGGCACTGCAGGGAAGGTTTAGGAATCACGATCCCACCTCTGCCACCATCTGCAGGAGCTGGGGTCCCACCCAGTTTTCCAGGGTGTCCCAAATGGATCTTCCCAGCCGGAGCAGCAGGTCATCAGAGGTGGTGGCATGTCCCTGGAATCCTTCCTGGCCATCCTTGGCTCCATCCCCTGCTGATCCCATGAGGAATGGGATCCACAGCAGCAGGGCCAGCAGAGCCCGGTGCCCCAGGGCACTCCCCATCCTGGAACCTGGGATCTGTGGGGAAAGAGAGATGTGGGGGTGCTGGGAGGGGGAAACTCTGCTGGTTTTCAAGTCCACTTGCCAGTTTTGGGGTCCTCAAGCAGGAGGGGAGAGTGGAGGCCCCACAGCCCAGTTCTATGGCCCCCCTCAGCACAGGCCTGGGTGTCCCAGCTATATTTGGATAGACAAGAGTCAGCGGGACACCACCAAGGGCACCGGGCCTGCATGGGAAGGGGGGGCATCCCTTCCCAAAGGAGGGAGCGGGGTGCTCCGGGATGGGACACAGTCACCACTGACACCCCTGAGGCCCTCCATGCTCCCCAGTCCCCCCGGGATCTCCCCAATCCCAGTGTGCCCAGCCCCGCCCAGTTCTCCCCATTCGCCTGGAATCCCCGATACCCCCTGCAGCGGCCCCCCTCAGGACCCTCCACCCTTCACCCCAAAATCCCCCCAGTCTTCCCTGGATCTCCCTAATGTCTACTGGATCCCCAAATCTCNCCCCCCCTCACCGGGACTTCCCTCGGCTCCGCCGCGGGGCACGCCGGTAGCTGTAGTCCCTGGGACCGCCGCGGGGCATGCCGGGAACTCAGCCACCATGGCAACGGCCGGAGGCAGGCGGCAGCGCGCGGTGCACGCCGGGAAGTGCCGTTCCCGCCGGAGAGGGGAGCGCGGGGGATGCCGGGAGCGCTTCCGGCGGCGGCGGCACCTGCGTGCGCGCTCGGCAGCGACGCGGGGGCCGCGCGCACCAACCGGAATCGGGACCCCGGACCGGAAAGGAGAACCGGAAACAGCCTCGGAAGAGCAGCGGGACCGTAACCTGAGCGCCGCGACCGCCCGGCCTCCGCCATGGCGCTCATCTGCTCCAGTGAGTGCGGAGAGAGAGCGGCCGCAGGAGTGGAGGCGGGGGAGCGTTATCGAATGGGGGATACCGGGCTGGCGTTATCGAATGGGGGATACGGGGCTGTGGGGAGGGGTCAGCTGGGGTCACCGGAGGTCACCGGGCAGGGGGTTCCCAAACCCCCATCCTGTCCCATCCTATCGTTCCCTTTCCCCCGCAGTTTCCAACGAGGTCCCGGAGCACCCGTGTGTGTCGCCGGTGTCCAACCACGTGTACGAGCGACGGCTGATCGAGAAATACATCGCGGAGAACGGCACCGACCCTGTGAACAATCAGCCCCTGTCCGAGGAGCAGCTCATCGACATCAAAGGTGCTGGAATCGGGAAAGGGCATGGAAACAGTTCTCACGGGGGCGGCGGCTCTGGGGTCGGAAATTTTGGTGCCCGAGGTGTTTTGGGTTTTGCTGAGCTGGGGCTGAAATGCCAAACTCAGCTGTGGGGGCTAGGAAAGAGAGGGGTAAAGGAGGGATAGTGAAATAGGAAAGGCAAGGGATGGGAGTGCGGGGATCCATAGAAATATGGAGGACATTGATGATGTGTCCATCTTCTTCCAGTTGCCCACCCAATCCGCCCCAAACCCCCCTCAGCCACCAGTATCCCGGCCATCCTGAAAGCCCTGCAGGACGAGTGGGTGAGTGCCGGGGGGGCTGCTGGGGCTGGGATCTCGCCGTTCCCTGGCTGACTCCGGCACTTCCTGGCAGGATGCTGTAATGCTGCACAGCTTCACGCTGCGGCAGCAGCTGCAAACCACGCGCCAGGAGCTGTCCCACGCCCTGTACCAGCATGATGCCGCCTGCAGGGTCATCGCCCGCCTCACCAAGGAGGTCACTGCCGCCAGAGAAGGTGATACAGAAGTGTGGCATTCCTGGGAGGGGGTGCTGGGAAGTGCTTTATCCCAGTTTTCCTTTAAACTTGTGTTTTTGCAGCTCTGGCCACGCTGAAGCCTCAGGCTGGGCTCATTGTGCCTCAGGCGGTGCCGTCAGCGCAGCCCAACACGGCCGTGAGTCCCTGCTCCCCATCCCAGCCCTTTTCCCACTTATGCCCAACCCTTCTCTCATAATTGCTCCCAAACTCCCTCTTTGCATGTCCTTTCTCTCTGGACCACACAGGGTGCTGGTGAGGCTATGGATCTGGGAGAGCTGGTGGGAATGACCCCAGAGATCATCCAGAAGGTATGGGCAGTGTTCCATGTGTTGCCCTCTCCATCTTCCCATTGCAGAATTCCCAGTCTGTGCCCACCCTCCTCTTGTGTTTCAGCTCCAAGACAAGGCAACAGTGCTGACCACAGAGCGTAAGAAGGTGAGTGGCCTTATCCAAGAGTTTTTAGGGAGCTAAGACGTGCCATGCTCCAGCAAAGGCTGATGTTTATCCCTGTTTTTTCCAGAGGGGCAAGACGGTCCCAGAGGAGCTGGTGAAGCCAGAAGAGCTCAGCAAGTACCGGCAGGTGGCCTCGCATGTGGTGAGTACTGGGATGGGGAAGGACTGGGAACCCAGGACTGGACTCCCACATGGAGCTGGGAATTGCTTCTTGATTCCATTTGGGAGTGTTTTGCTGCTTGTGGCATTAATTTGGGGTTTTTCTCCCTCACATAGGGGTTGCACAGCGCCAGCATCCCAGGAATTCTTGCCTTGGATCTGTGTCCTTCCGACACCAACAAGATCCTCACTGGTAAGGGAGCTTTCCTGGGGATTTCCCACCTGGGAGTGGGTCTCTTTCTCTGTGTTTTTGGGAATTTGAAGGGGGACAAGGGACATAAGGCAGGTGGATTTGGAGCTGGTTGGCCCCACACTCCCACCCCAGCACTTCCCACTCGCTTTTTCAGGTGGAGCCGACAAAAACGTCATTGTGTTTGACAAGAGCTCAGAGCAGATCCTGGCCACGCTCAAGGGCCACACCAAGAAGGTCACCAGTGTTGTCTTCCACCCATCCCAGGTGCGTCTGGCTCTTTCCTCTCTTCCAGAATGTCTCAAATATGGATATCAGAATCCTCCTCTAGTGGAATCTCCTGCTGGAAGCTTTCAGAGAGGTGAAGTCTTCCTCTGTGAACCTTCTAGTGTTGTCATTGTGTAGGACTTGGTGTTCTCGGCTTCTCCCGACGCCACGATCCGGATCTGGTCCGTTCCCAATGCTTCCTGTGTCCAGGTGGTCCGTGCCCATGAGGGCTCCGTGACTGGGCTTAGCCTCCACGCCACGGGTGATTACCTGCTCAGCTCCTCAGATGACCAGGTGAATCCCTCCCCATCCCACAGATCCCACCTTTGCTTCCCAGCCCTTCCATATCCAACATGCTTTCTCTCTCCCAGTACTGGGCTTTCTCAGATATCCAGACAGGCCGTGTCCTCACCAAGGTGACAGATGAGAGCTCTGGATGTGGTAAGCCTTGGAGCTGATTATCCCCATTCTGGGCATCCCTTGGCCCTTGGCTCCTGGAGTTCATGGGAACTCCTTTGGAGGGGTCTTGGTAGCCTTCCCAACTTTCCTGAGTCTTCCCAAACTTCCAATCTCATGAACCTTCTTGAGTGTTCCCAACTCTCCAGATATTCCAAACTCCTTGGATCTTCCCAACCCTCTGAGTCTCCCCAACCCTCTTGAGCCTTCCCAACCTTCCAAATCTTCCCAGCCCTCTTGGGAGTCTTCCCAGCCCTCTGAGTCTTCCCAAGCATCTGATTTTCCCATTGTCTCCACAGCTCTCACCTGTGCCCAGTTCCACCCGGATGGGCTCATTTTTGGGACGGGAACGATGGATTCCCAAATCAAGATCTGGGATCTGAAGGTGAGGGCTGATGGGAATATGTGGGAACAGGGATCTGTGGGGGTCTGAGCTTGGTTTGGGGATGAATCCAAAGAGCAGGAATTTGAGGGATATTTTTGGAAGTTCCTCCAAAAATCCCAAGATTGCAGCTCCAGAGCAGCCACTGATGACACCATGACCGTGCAGGTCGGATGGGAACAATGCCACATCCCAGTGCTGTGATTCCCTCTGACCACCTTGTCCCCAGGAACGCACCAATGTGGCCAACTTCCCGGGACACTCCGGTCCCATCACCAGCATCGCCTTTTCTGAGAACGGATACTACCTGGCCACAGCAGCCGACGACTCCTCAGTCAAGCTCTGGGATTTGAGGAAGCTGAAGAACTTCAAGACGTTGCAGCTGGATAACAACTTCGAGGTATGTCATGTCCCTTTTCCCCCATGGCCTGTCTGCTCCAGGGGTTGTGGCATCCCAGAAAAGTCCTTTGAAAGCTTTTTCAGTGCCTTGTGATTCTTCTCCACAGGTGAAATCCCTGATTTTCGACCAGAGCGGGACCTATCTGGCGCTGGGTGGGACTGATGTCCAGATCTACATCTGCAAGCAGTGGACGGAGATTCTCCACTTCACAGGTGGGGGATTGTGGGAATCATGGAAGTGGCTGGGGTGGGAATGGAACAAATCCGCTTGGAATTGTGACCATGGATTGTTTTCCATCCCCAGAGCACAGTGGTCTGACCACAGGAGTGGCCTTTGGCCACCATGCCAAGTTCATCGCTTCCACAGGCATGGATCGGAGCCTCAAGTTCTACAGCCTGTAGCCCTGGAAGTGGGGCTGGGATTTTTTGGGATTTGTGGTGGGAGGTGGGTGGGAATATCCATATGGGATTATCCAGGTGGGATTATCAAGCTCCGCTGTTGTCGCTGTTGGTGTATGGGAAGTTGGACATTGCCTTCCCCATGCTCCATGAATTTATTGTTTAGTTTTTTTCCCAATTCCATGTGTTTTCTGCCTTTAGATTGTTTTGTGCTTGTAACTGGTTTGGAAAAAACCCCAATCCTGGTGCTGGTGGAAGTTTGAGGCCAGGATGTGTGGAAGGACGGAGGGAAGGGAGGACTGTGCAGTTTTGTAAGCAGTTACTTAGTTTCAGTATGGAAATAAAGAATTATTCCCTGTCATCCCAGCTGGAAAAGGCTCCTGTGAAGGGCTGGGGTGTAGCAGGGTGGGATTTGGGGGTCTGTGGCCACTGCCAGCTTGGGAATGGGGATGAGGGACCCTCTTTCCTCCCCTCCCAAGGACAAACCACCCTTAGAGCATTGCTCTGCACTGGTTTTATTTTTCCAGCTTTCCCAGAGACATCCAACGGCATCCAGATAGAGGCTGGAGCTGTGAGGAAGAAGAGGGGAAGGAGATAACTCAGAGGGATGAAGGGGTGTTTGGGATGTAGGGGTTTTTAGGGAGCAGAAGGCACTCACCCCTCAGCGTCTCTGCTGCGTTCCCCCTCTCTTGGGAACCTCAGGAAAGATGATGCATCCCTGGGATGTGACTGTCCCTATGCTGTCACCTGTCCTCCTGTCTCTCAGAGACCTCCGCACTCCTGTGGGGAACAGCAGGTTGGCTTGGGAAGAGGGAGATATGTAGAGGTCTTCCCAAATCCCTGGAGGCTCCCAGACTCACGTGAGGGTACTCCCAGCTGGCAGGAGGGCCGGCAGGGCTCCGGCTGGGCCAGGTGGCACACGGAGGCGCTGCAGGAGATGTACACCTGAGAGCCACAGGAATGCCAGCGTCACCTGGGGATCCCCAAAAAGGGTCCCCAAGCCTGAAGAGACCCCCCAAAAGCATCCCCAAGCCTTGAGGAACCCCCCAAAAGCAGTGTGAACTTCCCAACGGGAAGAGACTGTGGGCAGCCAGAAGCGGGGTTAGTGCTGGGATGGGTTTGAGGGTGTTGGGATGAGGGATTCCCAACACTGAGGCATTCCCAACATAGGGATTCAGGGTGATCCCCCTCACCTCCCCTTCCAGGACATCCATTCCGGGGGGCTCCACAAAGGCAAAGGTGGAGATGACAAAGCGCTGGTAGTGGCTTGGGAAGGGCAGCTCCAGAGAGGCTGGACCCATTGGAATCAGCCGTGTCCTGTAGTTGTCCCCTTGGAAAGGACACCTGGGCAGGAAACAAGGACAATGTGTCAGCACAGTGATACCCCCCGCCACTTTCATCTTCCCATCCTTTTCCACTCACCCCTCCACTAGGATGGGCCACTGGGGCTGGGATGTGGCATGGGAGCCAGGGGAGGCCCAGCAGTGGTGCAGCACCAGCACCAAATTGGGATCCGTCTTCTGGAGCAGACGGACTTCCACGTAAATGGGGTCCCGGAGCACTCTCACCAGTGGGAAGTCACCCACAGGGTAGTAGGAGCTGTAGGATTCGTCTGTGGGAATGTTGGGAGAGGTTGAGTGGGATGGGGAGTGAGATAAGGAGCTGGATAGGGAGCACTCACCGATGGCAATCCGCAGCTGGAGCTCCAGCGGGCCCTGCATGGCCAGGGGGGCAGCTGTAGGGGGCACAGCCACCTCCACTCCCAAGGGAAGGAGGTCGCTGGAGTTGTAGATGCACCGAGCTCGGAGACTGGGGAAAAGAGGGAGAGAAAGGTGAGCGACTCCCAAATCTTCCTTCAGCCCTCTCAGCCCAAGTTGTGGGGACACCAGCAGGGACATGGCAAGACTTGAGGGTTGGTTTGATCCAAGGGTGAATCCAGGCTCTCTGCCTCGATTTTTCCACCTTCCCTTACATGTAGATGCTGTCCCGCGTGATGGAGCCATGGGAGGATCCCTGAACATCAATGGTGGAGATCAGCTGGTTCTCATAGATCAGCCTGTCGTCGATCACCTGTGTGGGGAAAACTGGAGTGGGAAACATCCTGGGGGATACACGAATCAGGATTTGAGGCGAGAGGCAGCATGTGGGTGAGTTCTTTATACTGAAGTTTTGGAGGGACTGGGAGCATCCTGGGGGCACTTCTATCCTGAAGTGATCTCACCATGCCCACCTGGGGGTTCTCTGGGGTTTTCCCGCCCTACCTGGACTGTGGTGCCGCAGTGGGTGACCGGGAAGCGGAACATAACGAAGGACTCGGACACATGGAGGGGCTCACACCCCGCCTGGCTGCTGGCCAGCTGCACGCTGTCCAGGTTGTACGGCAGGGCCACCATTCCCCGCGGGACCACCAGGACAAAGTGTCCCTCCAGCAGGCACTGCACGGTGGCTGCAATACCATGGAGAGACTCCATCACCGTGAACACCCTCTCCCAGCACTGGGGAGGGATTTTGGGATGTGCCTCTGGGTGTCCTACCGGTATTCCCATAATAGCAGGGTGTGGTACGGTCCATGTCATCATAGCAGCATCCTGCCTGCAGGCATCCATCCCGTCCCTCTGGAGCCATGCATGGCATTCGGCCCGCTGGCACCTGGCACTGCTCCCGTGTCAGCTGCATTCCTGGGGGGAAGCAGAGAGGAGACACAGCATGGAATGTGTGTTGGAACAGCACCTTGAGGCCATTTCCCTTTGTCCCGGCATCCCTCCATCAGATCTTCCTGCCTTACCTGCCCCTGCCGAGGGGTAGAAGAACGCTGTGGACTGCAGCAGGCTGGGCTGGGACTGAATCCCAGGATGCAGCAATCCAGGCTGGGGCTGCAGCCCTGGGCGTCCCAGGCCTGGCTGAGGCTGAGCCTGGAGTCCAGGGCTGATGAAACCTGGCCAGGATGAGAGTCCTGGGTGCACCAAAGCCAGGCTGGGATGGCCAGGATGGAGCAGCCCAGTTTGGCCTTGGAGCCCAGTTTGGGAGTTGGAGTGATGACTAGGACGAGATATTCCCAGCTGGTTTGGGGGCTGAGCTCCCGGGGGCAGGAATCCTGCTGGAGTCTGGGCACCAGTGGAGGTCAAGCCAGGCTGGTTGTGGGCTACAAACCCTGGGCGAATCCCTGGTTGATTTTGACCCCCAGGATGGTTTTGGGATACAAACCCTGGGCGAATCCCTGGTTGGTTTTGACCCCCAGGATGGACCATCTCAGGTTGGTTTTGGGATGCAAAGCCTGGATGCAGGTGCCCCGTCTGGGTGTGACCTCCAGCATGCACCAAACTGGGATGGTTCTGGGATACAAGCACTGGGTGAAGGACCCCTGGCTGTCTCTGCCCCCCGGGCTGAGCGGCCTGCACTCCTGGGTGGGTGAAGCTTCCCTGGATTTGGGTGACAGGACGAACCCCACCAGGCTGGGACAGAGGCCTGGAATGAGCTGTACTGGAATGGTGCTGGACCCCAGGAAGCACTGAGCTGGGCTGGTACTGTCCCACAGTGTGAACCTGCTCCAAGTGATCTCGGGTTGTGAACTGGGATCCCGTAAGGGTAAGGGAGGACTCAGAGACCTGGTGCAGACCAGTGTGGGAGATCAGGACTCCGCTGTCCCGGCTCTTCTTCCAGTTTCCATCTGGGAGCATCTCAGAGCCACCTGGCTTGGGGCAGGTCATGTTGACCTCGTAGGAGGTGACTGGGATCCCGCTGGACAGCAGCTCCTCCAACTGCACCCGCAGGACATAGCGGTTCTCCTGCCGGGGGGACACAAGGGACAGTCACCCCCATCCTGCTGGAGGGGACTGCAGAGGGGACAGGAGTGTCACCTTGAACAGGACGTGGCAGCCCTTGTAGCCAGAGGAGAAGATGACAGAGCCGTCCTCCCTGGAATTCAGCCAGTGGAGGCAGATGGAGCAGTTGGCCACGTCAAAGTGGGAGCCAAACTCGTCTGGGGGGACACCATGGACATGGGGAAGTGACACATCCAGGTGCATGGAAACCCCCCAGGCAGCAGCATCAGATCATGCAAGCCATTGGGCTCATCCCATTGGGATACCACCACCCTGGAACACTCTGGGTTTGGGGGGAATCCCAGAGAAATCCAGCACCCCAAGGGGATCCAGGGAGTCCCCCCACTCACCCAGAACCTTGAAGCGGACAGAGCGGCCATGGGGCGGGAAGACTAGGAGCTGCATTCCCAACTCTCCACAGTCATGGCGGTACTGCAGGAGTGCCACGGTGGCTCTCAGCCATGGGGACAGGAGGAAGAAGAGCAGGAGGAAGCAGCAGCTCCATCCCATGGCGGTGACACGCATGGAGCACAGGGCTATGCAGTGTGGATTTATATCCGGATGGCTGGGATGCGGGGGGGGGGATCAGATCAGCTGATCCTGTGGGATGAGCTCTGCCCAGGGCTCCTCGCTCCCGTGCCACTGCTGACCTCAGTGCCCCAGCCCTGTGGTCACCTGTGGCCATGTCATGGTGACCAGGGACAAACCAAGCTTATCCCGTGCTTGGAGACTGTCCCAGTGAACAGGGAATGGAACTGGTGCCAGGTGGGATGCCCAGCTGGATTAAATTATTCAGGAGGAAAGGAGAAGGCTGGTGTGTGCCCACCTCCCCATAGCCAGTGGGGACAGCAGTGACATCTGGATACGCCATTTCTGGAATAGCCATGGAACCAGGGGACACAGTGGCATCTGAGGGACTGGGAATCAGCCAGTTACTCCAAATGCCTGCTACACCCTGGCTGTGCCCTGCTGGCAGTGCCACAAGGAATCCAAAGTCCTCCATGTGCATTCCCTCAGCCTACATTTCCTAATGTTTCCCTTCTGGGATTTATTTTTACTGCGGATTTAACCGCATCACCCCTCCCCACCCTTCCCAGAGTGATGGTCACGGCCACTCCCTGTCTCATGCCCTGGGAATGGGAATGGGGTCACGTCAGCTCCCAGGAGCACAGGGATCCTGGCAGGAGGGCGTGAGGAGCTGGAGGCTGGATGTGATTCCCTCAAATCTCCTTGGGAAGCGAAGGCAGCTGCAGAGAGAGCAGTGTGTCCCCAGAGCCACAGCTGGGCTGATATATGGCCAATATATGTTCTATATGTGCCTCATAATATATATTTCCTATGTATGTATGTCTAATATATGTTTTATATATGTGCCATATATGTCCAATATATGTCTAAGCTGTCTGTTCTGTATCCTATATATGTTCCATATGTATCCTATATATATCCTATATATATGTCCAATACATATTGGATATATATATTCTATATATATCCAATATATATATCCCACAGGTCGAGTATATATCCTATATATAGCTGATCTATATCCCATATGTATCTAATAGATATCTGATGTATCTCCCAAATATCTCCAATATATCTCCTAAATCTGTGTCCAATCTTTGTCCCATACATCATCTCCCAGGAGCACAGGCAGGAGCCACCAGTGACACTTTATTCCCTGCAGTGACAATCCCGGTGACCCCAACCCCTTTTCCCCACCCCTCACAGCTTCGTGGTGGCAACCAACCCCAAATGGAGCTCCAAGAACTGCAGAATCTCCTGCCAGGAATGTTCCTGGGCCCGGGCATGGGGCTGGGGCTCTCCCCCCCATGCCACCGGCCTGGGACTGCCCCGGATGCTGGAGTTGCTGCACAGGGGGGATCCAGGGGGCTCGATCAGGTGCCCAGCACCAGGATAGGACAGGATCCGACCGCTCTCTGGTGGCATCCGCGCCAGGGCCAGTTCAGCGAAGAGCTTGCTGTTGAAGCTCCGGTCGGCCTCTCCCACCACAAACAGTACCTTTCCTTGGATTTTCTCCACTGGAATGGCCGAGGCGCGGTAGGCGGGATCCCGGGGGTCGGCGAAGACAGCTGAGCTGTCTATGGCTCCCATCTCAGTGAACAGGATGCGCTCGGTGTGGTAGGGAATAGGAGGGATGAGGAGCTCCTTGTAGACCAGTGGGTTTCCATGCAGGAAGGCTGTACCGTTGATCCACACCGTGGCCACCACCTGTGACAGGAAGGTGGCCATGGCCAAGGCCACCTCTGCACCTTTGGAGACGCCCACCACACCAAGGCCAGGGCCTCGGATCTGAAGCAAGAGGAAATGGAGCCAGCTGGGATAATACACAGGGATAATACATTTACTGGGACATCCCTGGGTGCCAGGACAAGCATGTTCTCATGAGATATCCCCAGTCACCAGGACATCCCACTCACTGGGACAGCCCTGGTACTCGGGACAACCCTGGGACATAACCCCTGGTCACCTGGACATCCTGCTCACCAGGATGAGGATGTCCTCAGGACATTCCTGGTCCCCAGGACAATCCCTGGTCACCTGGATGTCCGGCTGACCAGGCTGCCCCCAGTCCCCATCACATCCTGGCTCACAGGTGCCCTTCTCCACGTTCCAGGACTCACCTTGGGATGCCGGAGGAGCAGCTCTGCTGCTTCCTCAAAATATTCCAGGTCCAGCTGGGCCAGGACTCGGGGCAGGTCATCATAGGCAAAGAAGGCGAGGGCCAGCACGGCAAAGCCCCGGCTGGCCAAGAGCCCTGCCCGAAACTCAATCAGCCCCCCTGCACCCCCAAACAGATCGATGACTCCGGGAAAGGGGCCCGGACCTGCGGGAAGACAGGGAGAATGTCAGGGATGGGGAGCCACTGGTGCTGTCCAGCACCCAGAGGTTCCATGGTTGGGCACCCCAGGGGGCAAAAGGTCTGGTACCCTGGGGGTCCCGAGGCTGGGCATTCCAAGATCCTGAGGTTTGATATCTCAAGGATCTTAAGGCTGGACAACTCAGGGATCCCAACTTTGCGCATCCCAGGGGTCCCAAGCTTTGTTATCCCAGGGATCTTATGGTTTAGAATCCCAGGAGTCCCAGTGTTGTTTCCCAGGGGTACCAAGGTTGGGCATCCTGCAAGTGCCAAGGTTTGATGTCCCAGAATTCCCCACTCTCCAGTGCTCACCAGGAGGCAGGAATAGAGCGCCACGGACCCTTCCCTCACGGATGGGCACCCGCTGCACTCCGGGGCTCATGTACCACCGCTTGGCCTCGCAGGATCCCAGTGGCTGCTCCTGGGGATCCATGCCCAGGCTGAGCCCATCGAACACTTCCAGCCAGACGCGGAAGGGGCTGCCGGCCACATCTCGCTTGACCAGCCGTCGGAAAAGGGTGTCGGGCTGCAGGAACCAGAAGAGTCCCATGGGCCAGACCCCAGAGTAGCTGCCCCCCAGGGCGGCATGGAGCCCAGGATCCACCTCTCCTGCTCCATCAGCACGGAAAAAGGCACGGGATTGGAAGCGCTCGCCCTGCTCATCCTTCAGCCATGCCCGGAGGGTGACAAGTTGGGATGGGGACAGTCCGCGAACTCTGATCTGCACCGGCCGGTCGGCCAGCGAGGACTCCGGTGTCACTGTCACCTCCACCATGGTGCACCTGGGAATGGGAATCACATTGAGTGTCCCACAGGGATTGCCACACCCAGGAGGGGGCTGGCAGCAGGGGCCCATCCCCAGGAGTCCTCACGAGGGACCCCCAGGATGGGGTCTGCGGTCCAGATAGTTCTGCTGGCATCTCTCCTTCCCTGTCCCTATCCCTCCATGTCCCCACCCCCTTGTGGCCCTTGTCCCCTCCCTCCCTGCTCCCTGTCCCCTCCCTTCCTGGTCCCCTCCTTCCATGATCCCTGTCCTCTCCTTCCCTGTCCCCATCCCCTCCTTCCCTTTTCCCCATCCCCTCCCTTCCTCACACCTCTGACCCCAAACCTCCGCTCCAAAACTCACTCAGCAGCCGGGACACCCCTTTTCCATGTGTCCCCCAGCCTTGGCATTCCCAGCACCCACCGTGTCCCCTCTCCTTATTCCTGCTCCCCACCCCGGAGCCGGAGCAGGGTGGGGATCCAGGGGCTCCGAGCTCCCCGGTCCTGTGTGCACCCTGCTCCCCCTCCGTGCAGCACGGCAGGCCGGGAACAGGGATGTTGGCCCCAGTCCAGCCCTGGGAGGAGACACGCAGTTCTCCCACTTCCTTCGCACCAGGAAATCAGCCCTGAGGGCCCGGGCTTCCCCCTCTCTTACCCCGCCGGGCAAAGCCTGGGCCGTGGGCTCTGCAGAGAGAGAGGCTCAAGGATTCGTTGGAAATCATTAACCCGGGAATGGCGAGGGCAGCGCCCTTCTGCCCCATGACCCCGTGGCACCGTGGCTAGCACCGGCTGCACCCTGAAATTCCTGCCAGTCTTCACTCTCCCTGTGGCACCCCCACATACTGGACATGGATGGGACAGCCCATCCCGATTCTGAGGGGCCTCCCCAAATTGTCACCCCAGGATGAAGCTCTAGGGCCCCACATTCCCATCCTAGGGCTTCACATTCATTGTGTGATTCCTGCAGTCCCATTTTCCACCCAGTGCACCCCTTTGTGCCCCCATCCCAGCTCACAGCCACATTCCTCCCCAGGAATGCAGAAAGGGGTGTTCACAGACCAAGAAAAACCAGGAATGTTAAGAAATGCACATGGATTTCCAGCTTCCAGCCCCCACCAAGTTCCCAGCACTGCCCTCCAAAGTAGGGTGTGTGACACCATGCCCTCTTCCTTGCTGACAGGTTCCAGGTCTCATTCCCAACGGGAATTCCCTTTTGGAGAAAGGAGAACTGCAAGGAATGAGGGGCCATGGCACACTCCAATACTAGGAATGCCTTAGGGAAGGCCCCAACTGGAGCCGCCAGTCCCCAAAGCCACTGGAGATGAATCTGTCTCAGTTCCTATTTATTTTTATAAGTAAAAGGCAAATTTGGGAAAGGAAAGTTCTGTTCCAGCTTCTGGCACCAGCCACATCCTGATTCCACAGGGATCAGGGGATCTAGCAGCTGGTTCCTACAGAATACACCCCCTCAGCTCTGTCCTGTTGTTTGTCGAACACCAAGGGTCCTGACAGCAATTCCTGCCTAGGAAGCTGAGGAAAAATGCCTGGAAAGGAGCAGGATCCATAGGAATCATGGCTGCATGGCCCGGGCGTGGCAGTATCCCGATTCCCGCCTCATTCTGTGGCCGTGCTGCGCCTCATAGGCGTCTTCTGGAGCAGGGCCAGCGTATCCCGTTTTTCCACCCGCCTCAGCTGCTTCTTCTTGGCCCTCTTGAGCTTCAGGGGGTTACGGATCTGGGAAAGGGGAAAAGAGAGACAATTTCATGAAATCGTAGGATCCTGGAATAGTTTGGGTTGGAAGGAATCTTAAGGATGATCCAGTTCCACCCCTGGCCATGGGCAGGGGCACCTTTCACTAGTGTAGGTTGCTCCAAACCCTGTCCTGGAGCATTTCCAGGAATGGAGCAGAGTGTGGGAATGAGGCAGGATGGGCATTGATGGCTCCCAGCCTCCCACCACCAAGGATTCAGAATCTAGGGAGGCGATTTATCCCAAAACTAACCCCATCCTCACCCACGGGTGAGGTCTTCACCACACCCACCCTGAGCTCCCAGGTCTCTTCCCAATGGAAAAACCATTATTTTCCCATAGGGATCCCCATCAGTGCCACATTTTCCTTGCTCCATCACCCCATTATCCCTCAAGTTCTGATGTTCCCAAGCTTGGGAGAACACAGGGAACACGCTTCCAGTGTGCCTGGCTTTGCTGGGAATCTCCCAGTCCTCCCAGCATCCTCCAAAGATGGAGACAGGGAGAGGAACTGGAGCAAATTAGAGGCTGATCCATGGGGGGCTGGAGGTTGTGGGGTGTTCCCAGCACTGTTCCCAGACAGCAAAGGGAACTCACCACTTGGACAATCTCGGCTTTCCGCTCGTTTTCCAGGCACCGCTTCAGGTTTTCCTCCCGCCGCCGCTTCTTTTCCTGTGAGAGCAGCACCACAACATTCCCTGTGGATCCCTTCCTCCAGGATTAAACCCAAATCAGCACCAATGCCCACCCAAGTGTGAAGTCTGTCATTCCAGCAGCTTTTCCACCCCGGGTGAGACTGGAATTGACCCAGGGAGTTTATTCCGAGTCAGTGACTTGGAGCATGTGACCATCAGTGATTGGATTTGGCACCAGGACAGGGAATTCTCCATCCCAGCTGCCCTTTTCCTGGGCTCTGCTACAGCTCTGACGTTCAGGAAGAGGGCAGAGACATGGGATTGTGCTTGGGAAAGACAGGAATTCTCCAGTTCCTGAATCCTGTTACCTCTTTCTCCCTCTGCTTTGCTTCCTCCAGCTGCCGTGCTAGATCCCGGACCAGCTTCCTCTCCTGCCTCTCCTTCATTTTCCGTGCCCAGGAGGTGCGGAGCGCCTTGTCCTGGATCATGTGGGAGAACCTGGGTGGGCACACGGAAAGTGTTGTCTCTCCAAAAACCCCGGGATGCAGCCGGGGCCACTCTAGCGCCTCTCCAGAATTCCATTAAACTCTGCCAACCTGGGAGCATTCCACGGCATCCTCAGCTCCTCGGCATCCCCTCCAAGTCATTCCTGTCATCTTTGGATCCTTCCTAAAGCCCATTAATACCTCCGGAACCCCCTCACAAGCCCCCGAGAGCCCCCAAACAATCCTGGCCCCCTCAAAATTCCTCCAGCCCTCAGGACCCCCCAAACAGCTCTTCTGGAGCCCAGAGCCCGGCCCAGGAACTGCCCCCTCAATCTCCTCGTCCCTTCCCACCTCTTCTTCCCGACATCCTTCCACAGCCGTCCCGACTTGGGCTTGCCCCGCGGGATGGCTACCACCGCCTCCTGCCGCTTCTTGCCGCCTTTCCGCCGCCGCCGAGTCGCAGCTGGAGCCGAGGCGACGCCGCTGGGCCCCTCGGGGGTCACTCCCAGTCCCGATCCCGGGGTCCCCCGGTTCTCCCCCTCCATGATCGACGCGGCTCCGCGGCGTCGTAGACAGATGACGTCAGAACGCGCTCCCCACGGAAGCGAGAAGCCAGAGTGCCTCCCTGGCCGCCATTTTTGTATTGGGCAACACCTTCTGCGTACGGCGGTAGCTGCTGTCTTTGTGTCGGACATGTCCGCCATCTTTGTGCGGGGTAAGGCCACCATTTTTGTGCCTGGCAGGGCGCCATCTTTGTGCCGGGCAGCACCGCCCACCACCGTGGCCGCCTGTACCGGGACCTCGCCGAACTCCCCCAGAAACACCCGGGGCGAGCCCCCCGCGCCCCAAGTAACCCCTGGAGACACGCGCGGGCTGGGCTGAGGAAGAGGCCTTTATTGGGGGCCGAACACGCTGAGGGCATCCCATAGGCTTCCGGTAGCGGGGACCCCTCCGGGATGTGGCACCACGTGCGGGGGTTGGCCGTGGCTACAGCGCCTGGGAAAGCAAAAACAGGGAAATGCAGGGAAAATTCTGGGAGACACAAAGGAACGCCCGGATTGGGGCGGCCCTTCGGAGGAGGGAAGGGGTGGATCAGCATTCCAGGGGTTTCCAGGAACTCTCGCCTCCCTCACCAGCTGGGTGTATGTGTGCTGCCGGACTGTGTCATATCCAAACGCCAGAACCGCCACGGCCACGCAGAATTCCAGGAGGCCGAGGAGCACCAAGGTGGAATCCACCCCGTTGCTGAGGATCTGCAAGGTGAAGAGAACGCGAATATCCCGGGATCCACCACCCGAACAGGACCTGGATCCTTGAACACCTCACCAGAAGACTCAGATTCCCCCACGCAATCCCGGGTGTCCGTACCTTGCTCTCCATGTTGAGGCACCATTCCGGGCGGGTCTGGAAGGGCCCGGGGTTCTCGCAGCTGGGCATGTTCTGGGTGATGGCAATGCCATGGATCCCAGTGGCCACCAGCGTGCCCAGGACAACACCCACATTGACCACACAGCAGATCTTGACCTGCGGGAAGCACCCGGTGACACAGACCCCGGGAAGGGCTGCTTCCCACATGGATTATTCAACTAGGATCAGAGATGTCTTGGAGAAGCCACCTAGTTTTGTCCCGCTCATCCCACAGTGATTCCAAAAGCCATGAGGCTCTCCTGGACCTTTCATCCCCCTCATCCCACAGTGACCCTGACCCCCATCCTGTGCTCCATTTGGGAGAGCTAGGCACTTCCCGAGGGGGAGACTGGCCTGTGGATCCCATGGGATGAATCTAGGCTGTGGAGGGGTCCTGGCAGTTGCTGGAAGGGACATAAGAAATGGAGGGGACACATTGTCCCTCCTAGCCTGGATCTTACCAGCACAGGGCTGTCTCTCCTTTCACTTTCCACCAGCAAGGAGCCCGAGACCAGGAGCTACTTGGAAAACAGCAGGAATTGGTGTCAGCAGCAATTGGTGTCAGTCCAGTCTTCCCTGTCACCCTTCCTGGGTGGGAATCCCTCCAGCTGGGAATTGGGGTTCAGGGATGCACAAACACCCCAGAATGTGGAGGGGGATGGTCAGTGGAGACCTGGTGACCCTGGGATATTGTTTCCAGTCCACCAGGATTCCCTGAGATTCCCATGTCTTCATCCAAACTTACCAGGACCCCCAGCCAGAAGAGGATCCCGCTGGCCACAGGGAGGGAAGGGTTCCTGTGCTCCGACAGTGTCAAGATGATCCCAAAGCAAATGTGAACAATTCCAGTGAAGATGTGGATGGTCTGGGGAAGGATGAGGGAGAGAGATCCCGATCCCGTTACTGTGAGACACATCCCACCCCAATCCCATGTCACAATGCCAGGAAGGGACAGGGTGAGGCACCTGTCCTGGTGTCCCCTCCACCCAGCCAGGGAGAACCTCCAGCAGGACAATCCCTGTGGATCCCCAGTCCCTGCTGGGACCGCGGAAGGCCATGCCTCACCCCCAACACCTTGGGATGAGCCCTCCGGAAAACTTGTGTTTGGAATGACGTCCTGGCAGATGCCTGGGAGCCTAAGGCCAGCTGGGCCACCCGGGGATCCGTGGCTGGGATCACCTCCGTGATGATCCTCATGCTGCCAGTGTCGGTCACCGTGGTGGCTGCCATGGCCTGGGAACGAGCCCAGGAAGCTGAAGGAATTCCCAGGTGCCTTCCTCCTCCTCTTCCTCCTTGCCACGGTCCCTTTGCTGTCTGAAATCCCCGGGAGGTGCCAGCCAGGCAGGGACACGCTCCCACTGCCCTTTGCTCCCTGCGGGAAGCTCGCTCATGGAATTCTCGTCAGGCCCCTCTTGCTCAACGAGGCAGCTTTGCCAACAGAGGCTCCCAAAATCCTGCACGGGGAGAGGGAGGGAAGGACAGGGAACCCCTCTCCAGCCTCTGAGGCCTTGGGAAGGGTTGGATGCTTTCCCCTCAGGATGCTCTAAGGCCCCCTTCACCAGCATCAAGCGAGTCTTTTCTATCCCAAATTGTGGATGCTTTGCTTGGGAATCACTCCTGCAATTAGCTTGGTACTTAATGACGTGCTCATGACCTAACCCTGCCCACTTCCCAGGAAAATCTCTCATTGAGACAGGAAACTTTATAAACCCAGTTATAAAGGAAGCTCCCTTATTGCCATTTTTGGGAATTCTCCCTCCTCCATCCCTGTGGATTTGTCCCAAGTGAGGACACAGGAGGGATGCAGGGATCCCTGGCTACCTCGGTTGGGAGCCAGAAGGAAAGGAGATGCTGTTATTTATGATGGGAAATGGGAGTTCAGGCTGGGAATGGAGCCTCCACACATGGCGAGGGGATCCTGAGGGATTCGCAGGCCCCTTCCTGCCTCCATCCCTCCCTCCTTCCAGAAAACACCCATGTCTTCTTCTCCAGTAGTATTGGAATACCCGATGCCAAGCTGGAGAACCCCCCAGTTTTCCTGGATGTCTGATGTGTGCAGGATCGGAATTTCTTGGTGGAATGGGAATTTTTAGGTCCAGGATTCTGGCATCACCCCAACACCTCTCTCTCTGCCTGGGAAAGGACAGGACCTCCAGCTGACGATTTCAGGAGCAGGTGAAGCAACTTTTGGAAGATTTTTCCTTCTCTCTGGCTGTAGAGGGAGCTGAGAGGCCGCGTTTGGAAGCACCATGCTTCCAGAGCTCAGGAGAGGCTTCCAGCCCTGGAGCCGGCTTGGAACAACCTGGGTGAGTGGGAGGTGTCCCTGCAATGGCAGGAGAGTGGAACTTAAGTGGAATACTTAAGTGGAATCCTTAAGTGGAATCCTTAAAGTTCCTTTCATCCCAAAGCATTCCAGGATTCTGTCTCCTCCCCATGCTCCCACACACCAGGGAATAGGACACCCCCTCCAAACCAGCCCAAATCATATCCCAAAAAAGAGCTGGAAGAACAGACCTGGAGAGCAAAAAGCAGCAACTCACACTCCATCCCAGCTCCAGTGGCATTCCTCCATCACACCCTGACGTTCCTCCATCCTGCATCCCTGATGGAAGTGTGCCTTGGCCTTGTAAAGGGCTGCATCCAGAGGCACGGACAAAACATGGAAACAAAACAGGAAAAACATGGACAGGGATGAGATTCAGCCTCTTCATCACATTCCTGATGGCTCAGAGCCTTTAATTCCTGCTGGTGCCTCATCCCTCTCAACACTCCAATCCTAACAATCCCAGGGATCTTGTTCCAGCCCCGGAAAGGAACACTTGAGCCTCTGTGGAAATTCTGGGATCCCCTCTTTAGCCTTTAGGCAGCCAGGGTATCCTCCACCATTATCCACGGCTCACATTCCCAGCCAA
Source organism: Dicaeum eximium (assembly GCA_013396995.1). Taxonomy (NCBI): domain Eukaryota; kingdom Metazoa; phylum Chordata; class Aves; order Passeriformes; family Dicaeidae; genus Dicaeum; species Dicaeum eximium. The sequence continues at coordinate 54,874 of VWZP01003644.1, forward strand.
AACCACCCTACATGGTGGATTTCCTCCCAAATCTGCCTTTCCAGATTCCTACAGCATTCCTGAAGTTCCAGCCTTGCAGCCAGAAACAGCCATGACTGTTCTCAGCCCCCGAAACCTGTTGTCTGGACATTTTATGAGTTTTCTGGGTGAAAGCCTGCTGAGGTTTTCTTCCCAGGAGAAGCTAGTTTTTCTCTGCACAGATTTCTGTAAACACATCTCTGGGCTATGTGTTCAAGGACACGTGCATTCTTCTGCCCTGTCTCCCGATGTGGGGAGATGTGGTTTTCTTCCTCTCAACCTATGATATAGAGAGCTGTTATCTCTCTGATTTAGTAAATATTTCTAGCACTTCTTGTACTGACCATGATAGAGGAAAGCATGTTAGCTTGGCATCTGGGCACATATAGCCCAAATTCCTTCTGAACAATGGAGTAATTTTAATAAATCATATAAGCCTTCTGATATTGGAGTCAAAGAGTCCTGATACACTGTCAGGAGCAACAATAAAACCCCCATTTCTGAGCAAGTGATCCATGGGAAAAGCGCTTTCCCCCTTCCTAAATAAACCCAGGTCCAGCTGGGGATGGCCGGAGCCCAAGGTAGGATGTCAAGATTTGTTTTGGAAGTGGATTCCAGAGAAGGTGAAACTTTGAAGCAGATGCAGGGAAGCAGCAGGGATGGGTGGTGGAGCTTTCCAACCTCTTCTTTGCAGGAATTTTTGGCTTTGTAGATATATACAACACATTCCTTGGATTTTAATGTTCATTTTCGTATTTTCTAGGGCAAGTTTTGGATGGGGGAAGCCTGGCTGGATGCTCAGGGGGCATCAGTGAGACCCTCCCAAATTCCTTCCCACCAGCACAGGACAAAATTTATGAGCCTGGTAGAATCAAAATTGTTTTTCCAACCCCAAAATCTGTGAGGTTTTTTCCAAAGAAAATAGATTATGACTGAGAAAAGCTCTCCAAAGAAACTTGCTGCTTCCTGAGACAAACTATATCCCCATAAAAATACCAGAAGTCAACATTTTGCTTTGCTTCCAGGTATTTCTGCTTCTCACAGGGCTCTTTCCATACTGATTCCAGAAGGAAAGTCATGTTTTCTGGGAGAGGTTTCAAGTTTTTTGGCTGTAAACATCCCAGTGTCCATCCTGGATTAGGGAATCCGAAGCAGGGAGCAGGCAGGCGGTTGAGGGGGCATCACTGACTGCTGGGGTGATCCATACCTGGCATTTGGGACACAGTGACATTGCTCCCAAACCCTGTCCTAGATGTATCCATCAACCCCTGCATGTGACATTCCAGCCTTTGATCCGCTCATTCCCAGGAAAACTCCTCTGGCTGCAGAAAAGCTTCACCAGCCTTGGAGCTTCACCAAGGCATCAACTTCCACTGGTAATCCTGGAATGGGACCTTAAACTTCCAGTGATGGGGCAGCCACAGCTTCCCTGAGAAATCCATTCCAGCAACTCACCACACTCACAGGGAAGAATTTGTTCCCAATATCCCATCTAAACCCATGCCCTGGCAGTGGGAAGCCATTCCCCCTTGTCCTGGCACTCCAGGCTCTTTTCTAAACTCCCTCTCCAGCGCTCTTGGGGCACTTTTAGGTGCTGGAAGAGTCTCCAAGATCAGACTCTTCCCATGGGGAAGAGCCATTGGGACACCCCAGTCCCTCTCACAGTTCTGCTTTCCAGCTCCTCCAAGGGTTTTGGTTTTTCTTAGGGGTCATCACCAGCAAGGACACAAAACTCTGTCACCTGCTATTCCCAACTCCTGGAAGTCCCCACTGCCCCCCTAGAGCTGCAAATTCCTACCTAAAAATAAAAATATATTTTAAAAACCCACATTCCTATAAGCCTTCAACACTTATTCCAGTGTTTTCAGGGAAAGCCACATCTAAACACTGGGATACTCTGGGAACAGATCCTGATGCCAGTGTGTAAGAGACAGTCTGAAGATCCCTCATTTTGCCTCATGATCATCACCAAAGACAGAGACTGAAACCCTAAAATCTCAAAAGGACTTTGCACAGGAATCCTGGCCTGGCTGAGGTCAGATGTTTGCCAAGTGGGGCCTGTAGGTGTGCTGCTGGGAACTGGTTCCTGAAAACAATGAGTGCTGGTCATGGTGGACTGCGTCGCTCCTTGTTGCCAAAGCGAAAAGGAATGACTTGTCCTGTACACCCGTCCTGTTCCAGCTCCCCCAAGCACTCGGTCTCGCAACAATGCCTGCAGATGTCCCCCACCTTTTGGCCGGTTGTCCCTCACTTTTGCAAAGGACTATAAAGAGACTTTCTAAATTAACTGACTTGAAGATCTCCCTGACAGACAGAAGACCTTGCGTCGACAGACAGCTGGGCTGACTTCAGTGTTGGTAGTTATAATCCCCTCTTTCCCTCTGTCTCTCTCTATACCTTTTCTTTTCTTTCCCCTCTATCGCATACTAGTGCTGATGAGCACTCAATAAAGTGCCTTTGTGCTGTTTGAGTTCTTGGCGTTGTTTACCTTTTGTACTCTGAAATCAAATTAAAGAACCATCACAAATCCTAACCTTGTGGATTGTGACACAGTGGAAGAGAAGGAAGCCTCCTTCCCAGGAAACCACCACACTGGGAAAACACAGAGCTTGGATGGGAGGTGGGATGGCTTTGTGGTGGTCCCCATGGAGCTGGGAAGAGGTCAGGATACTCTGGAGCCACAGGTGAGGAGCTGGAGTGTTAATGGGTTGTGGCCACAGGCTGAGCAGAGTCAGCCTGTCCATCCTGCTCCCAAAATCCCTAGGGCTTTTCCTACTGATGGGGCTCATTATTTTTTCAGAGCCAGGAACAGAAATAACTGACAGGGAGTGAATAATCCATGAGGCTTTGGCTGAGCAGGCGGAGCATTGTCATGGAGTGTGGAAAAGAGAAGGAAAACACTTAAGTCACCCCAAAACCTATGGGAATGTTCAAGGAGGAGGTCGCTGATCCAACTCTGGCACTGGAGGGGAAATTTGGGATAGATCCTGTCCCCAAAAATCAAGAGGATCTTCCCACAGGGCACTAGGAACTCACCAGGATGTTCCCACCCCTTGGAAAATCAGCACTGGAGTCTCTTTCCTCACCTCCATCCCACCTTTCCATTTCTATGAGCTTGGGATGCTCCTTAAATAACTTGATGCTGCTGGATGCTCATCACTACCTCATTAAATTCAGCAGCATTCCCACAGATGTATTGTTATTTCCAATGCAGGATAATTAAAGGTGGACCCATAAATGAGCTTGTCAGGAGCTGACAAACCTGGTCCTCCAAAATTATCCTAGAGCCCTTTTCCTTCCCTGAAAATAAAGAATTTTGTAGGAATTCCTGCATGGATAAGGTTTGGGAGCACCCCTCATCTCCATTTCTGCCACCCAGGACTGTGGAAACAGGGAGCACGTGGCACCAGTGTCCCCATGTCACCTCACAGAGCAGCTCCAGCCCTGGTGCAGCTTCTCCAGTGGTGGAAGAACCAGGATGTGTTGGTATCACCGGCATTGCCGCCAGCTGTCCATCTGCTCCAGCCGAGGTAAATATAGTGGAACTATGCTGGAATGTGGGGGGTGGGAGGGTTTGGGGAGCAGAATTCCCTCAAGAGACCAGGTACTCTGGTTTAGAGGGTGGAATTCCAGCAGGAGAGGGGATTAGAGGGGCAGAATTCCCTCAGGTGAGCACGTACTGAGAGGTTTATGGGAACAGAATTCCCTCAGAATCAGGTACTGGAATTTAGGAGGATGGAATTCCCTCAGGAGAGGGGTTTTGAAGGGCAGAATTTCCTCAGGAGAGCAGGAACCAGGAGTTTAGAGGAGCAAAACTCCCTTGGGAGCAGGTGCCAGGGGTTTAGGGGAGCCAAATTCCCCTCAGGGAAAGCAAGCAGGTCCCAGGAGTTCAGGGGGGCAGAATTCCCTCAAGAGAGAGTAAGTACCCCTAAATAAGGCAGGATGTGCCTCTTTCCTGAGGGACAGCAGCTCTGTGAGGGGGAAGTGTTGCTCCCATGCTGAAAATTCCCAAACTCAAGAGACACACACCCGGAGAGAGCATTTATTCCCAAGAGAAAATGAAGTCAACAGGGGACGAGCCGAGGTAGATGCTCCAGTGACCTGCCCGGCTTCCAGCACACATCGGGGTCACACCAAACCACCAGACCGCCAGAAATTCCTGAACCCAAACATGATCGAACCCCAGCATCCCACCAGGGATTTACAGTCAGGAATTGCCCAAGATTCCCTCCTAGAGGAGCCCCTTCCCACAGCAGCCAGCAAGTGGAGCCCCTCAGACCAGGCCCAGGGGCAGGGAATTTGGGGGTGTCCCTGGATTTTGGGGGGGACCAGCACATCCCAGCTGGCAGCACAGTGGGAGGAGGATGCCGTAGCCCTGGGATTTAGGAGCGATGGAGGCAGGATCCCATTCCGACATCGTTGGTGTCAGACTTCGGGAGCAGCCAGCTGCAAAGAGACCGGGAGGTGTTTTGGAAAGGGGGCCGGATTTGGGGGTACTGCCTCCGCCCAGCACCTCCCACCCACGGGGGTTTGTGATCCCCTCCCCATTCCCAGAGCAGAGGGATGGATGATCCAGGATGCTCCCTGGGGATTGGGGTGGGATGTTTTCCCAGGGAGGGGACACTGATGGCAGCAGGATGGGGACTGTCATCCCAGAAGCCATCCCAATGCTGATTCTGCTCCTATCCGGGCTATCCCTTGGATCACCTCGGTGTAGCTGGGAGGCTGAGGCAGCTCTGCCGGTGGCACAGCCAGATCCACATGGGTGGCACTGGGGACGATCAGCATGGCCTGGGAAATACCGGGATTATGGGAGACACTGGTATCATGGGAGGCAGTTTTTGGGATCCATCCCTGCCACCTCCTCATCTTACCTCGTTGGAGCTGAGGCGGGTGGCCCGGCACCAGAAATTGGCAGTGGCCACAGCGATGCAGAATTCCAGGATGGTGAAGATGAGCAGCACAATGGAAATCCCATTCCCTGCAAGCTCCAGGATGGGGAAAAGCCACATCAGTATCCTCCCAGCAGCACCCAGGAGGATGAATCCCACACAGGGCAGCATTCTGTGGCTCCCTCTTCCTCTCCCTCTGCATCCCCAGCTCCAAGGTCTCACTCCAAGCCCTCCATCCCACCGTTTTTTATGGCTCATGGATGCTTCCAGGGGGTGACTCACGTCCTGAGGTACCAGCTGAAAATAGGTCGCACTGGCAGAGGAGAAACTGCCACCCCAACAGGGATTTGAGAGGGGACACAACACCCCTTGAGGGCTGGAGAAAAGGCCCGGGGGGGTTCCCAACGGCCAGAATTCTGCCAAAGGGGATTTTACCAGGACAAGATAGCTGTAGTAGTTGAAGCTGGACCGGTAGAGCCCGTTGAGGTTGAGGTCCACAATGAAGGCCACGATTCCCAGGAGTGCGAAGATGGCACTGATGATGTTCATGGTCTGGCTGCCCTTCACCTGTGGGCACCCAGCGAGCTTTGCGGGGGTGGCAGACTACCCAAAACCCCAGAGGGACACCCCACACACCCCATGGGATCACTCTCAGTGCACTCATTCCCATGAGTTTTCCTGGGAAAACTCACCGCACATTCTGTGGGGCTCTTCTCGGCGCCGATGGAGAGGCATCCGGAGATGATAAACTGCAGCAGGAGAGACGGGGCTCAGCTGGCACTGAGGGCACCCCGAGCATCCCAAATCTGCCCAGAGATGGCACTAACAGGGCACAGCGGACACAGTGACCCCCCTGCCCTTATTTTCCAGCTGCCGAGGCCTTGGGAGCCGCAGGTACATCATTCCCGGTGGGCATCCCTTCCAATGGGTGTCCCACCTGCTGGCATCCCCCCCCTCCAAGCAGGATTCCCTTCTCTGTGGGGACTGTTCCCTGGTGAGAGTCCCTTCCTGCTGGGCCTCCGGGCCTCCCGGCCCCTCCGGCACGCACCGACACGCCGCCTAGGAAGGGGATCTCTCCGATGATGAAGACGGAGGTGTAGACATTGGTGAGCGTAGTCAGGACGATCCCGAAGCCGATGTGCAGGAACCCCGTCATAATCTGGATGGTCTGGAAGAACGGGATGGGTGGGAATGGGGTCAACTCAACCCCTCTCTGCCCACAGAGTCACTCTGGGGATGGGGGATGTCTTAATCGCAGCGCCTCTCCAGAGACACAGCATCCCCTGAGGGATCTACAGGAATCTCCCAGGAATGGGCTGAGGGGGGATTTTCCAAAGATTTCTCCCCCCGAACCCCCCAAACTCACCCCCATGACGCGGTTCTTGCCCTTCGGGAGGGTCTCCGCCGTGTACATGACAGCGCGGCTGCCCAGCCGGAGGCTCCCCATGCCCTGCATGAGGAGAGCGGGGGGCACCGGGACCCCCCGGAGCAGCCCCGGTCCCCACCGGGGCCACCCCCGCCCCACCCCTCCACAGCCCGCGCCCATTGGCTGAGCGCCGTGGCGNCCGGGGAGGGGCGGGAAGTAGGGCTGCGTGGGGCTGGGAAGATATTTCGTGGGGTCCCCTGGCTCTGTAGGGCTGCGTGGGGTGGGAGAAATTCCCAGTGTTGCGCCCTCAGTTCCGGGCAGGATTCCAGGACACCGTGTTCCCACGGGGAAGAGCTGCTTATCCCAAACCTACAGGCAAGGGAGTTCAGGAAATCGGGGTGCCAGCCCTCCCCCGAAAGCCCCCTCAAGCTGCGTGTCCCCCCCTCATTCCCGCTCCTTCCAGCTCCACGCCGTGTTTACAGGAGCGCAGACAGGAAAAAAAAAAAAAAAAGAAAAAAAACCCCCACAAAAAAAAACAAAAAAAAAACAAAAAAAAAAAAAAAAAAAAAAAAAAAAAAAAAAAAAAACCCAAACACCAAAAACACCCTGCAGCGAATTTCTGGAAGAAAAATCCATCAAGGGCCATTAAGCTCCTGCGGCTCCTCCTCGCAGAGCGGGGGACACAGTCAAGGGGGGCGGCACCCCGGACGCGGAGCTGGGCACTGCCCAGGCCAGTGATTTCCTCTGGATCTCCTTCCCCAGGATCTGCTGGGAATATCCTGGATCCGCTCCCTGTTGCAGGAGAGGAAGAGTAGAAGGGATCCCCTACACTGATCCCATACACTTTCCCCCCCAAACTGTCTTATTTCCCCATTTTTAGGGTGTCCAGCCCCGAGAAGAAGGAGCCAAGAGCTCCAGGCAGAGGAATAAACCTGAAATCAGAGAATAATGAACACCCTGGGAATGAGAGGAGCACACAATACCACCCTGCACCCCAAAATTATGGAGGACACCCCTGTACCCAATCCTGATCCAGACAACACCACACTTCCCTGCTTGGAATCCCTCATGGAGAGATCCCATCATGGGGTTCACAGAGAGGCTCAGGGCTGTGGATCCTGAGAGGAACCTGGGGCCCTGTGAGGGAACTCCCATTTCCCTGGAGCAGCAACATTCCATAGGGAGGGAGAAGGTTCTGGCCACAGCCACGAGCCCTCAGGCCAAGTGGAACACATTCCCGTGATGGATGGTGCCCGGGAGGAGCTGTGGGAAGGAGTGGAATTGGGGCTGGGGGTGTCACCCAGCTCAGAGCAGGTGACAGAAATCCTGTGGGGCTGACAGGGTCCCCTCACTGCCACCCTACACCCATCTCCTTCAGGGACATATGGTGTCCCCATTCCTCACCTCCAGGGTGGTCCCCAGCTCAGCAGGGGGTGATCTGGGCAGTCTCCATCGCTGTCAGCTCTGGTCACCCCACAGCCAGACCCCAGGCTCAGCTGCCCAGGACAGTGGCTGGCATTGAGAGCCACATGTGGCCACTGGTGACAGAGACTGGCACAGCGAGCACAAGCAGGACTGTAACAGGGATTTGGGGACCCCCATGGTCCTTCCCTCCTTGCCCAGGGCAGGGGGACCCACCCCGGGATGGCAGCCAGATCCCCCAAATACCCCCACACCCGGAGCATCCTGTGCAGAGGCTGGGGCTGCAAGGAACAGCGCAAAGCACATTCCCCTGGGAGCCTCCATGGGGATAAGGATGGAAAAAGAGGGAGGAGCACCCCCAACAATGGCTTTTACGCCTAGAAGGAGGGTGGTGGCTGCAGGGCTCCCAATGGGAAGCTGGGTAGGGTGGGCCTACCCCTTGCACCCACCTGGGGCTTGTTTCCAGAGTCTCGCAGGGATTTGACCCTGGACACTCATCCCACCTTTCCCAGCAGGAAACATGCAAAGTCCCTGAGGAGGGCAAGCCCTACTCAGCAGCAACCAAAGCACCTACGTGTGATCCGTGGTATTCCCATCCTGAATCCAAACCCAGCTATTGGGAAGAAAGGAACCCTATCCCAGCCCAGACTCAGTTCTTTGGGGAAACGCTGATTTATTTCAAGCACAGCATCCTCAGAAGTATCTGAGCTGCCAACAGGGGCCTCATCCGGCTTGGAGGAGCTCCCCGGAGATGGGGGAACTCCAGCTCTCTTTGCCTCTGGAGGATCTTCTGTGACTCAGAGTGCAGGCCGTTCCTGTTTGGCTGCACTGCGGTGCTGTGGGAGCTGTGGAGTGGGTGCCAGCAGCTCCAGGACACTTCCTGCTGTGCCACTTGCCGCTGGGAGCTCCTCACTGGAGCAGGCCGGGCTCCCAATTTGACTTCCAGGCTCTTCTTTGCCACGTGCATCCTCAGGGCTGAGCGGGCTCCGCTGATATCCCCAGATCCGCGGCAGCACGGAGAGCTGTCTGGGGCATCTTCTCCGTCCAGAGTCTGGCTGCTCCCGCTGAGGCTGTCGGAGCGTGGGAGGCTCTCGGAGGAAGGGGGTGACGCTTCCCCCTGCACCAGTTGCTCCTGTGAACGCCTCACGGGAACAGGCTGGGCTCTCAGCTTTACTTCCAGGCTCTTCCTGGCCACGTGCATCCTCAAGGATGAGCAGTTTCTCCTCACGCCCGCAGCTGCAATGGAGCAGCGAGATCTGTCCACGAGGTCTTCTCCAGCCAGAGTCTGGCAGCTCTCACTGAGGCTCCGGGAAGGATGGGGGCTCCCAGAGGAGCTGGAGGAGGCACAGCAGGGCAGGTGGCCTCGCTCCAGCAGCTGCTCCAGGTCCTCCCACGACAGCTGCCACATCTCCGAGTCCTGCGGGAAGGACACCTCGGGCCACAGTGGTGTCACCAGGTCCTGCAGCTCCTGGGCCGCTATCACACAGGCGGTGCAGCAGGGGCCGCAGCCGCAGGGGGTGTACAAGGGGCTCCTGGGGGCAGCCGCGCTGTGGGGAGGGGTCTCCTCAGCCAGGGGGGAACCGGGAGCCCCTGGGGCCACTCGGCTGCGCTGGCACCCCCTGGCCCGGCTCCCGAGGCACTTCCGCACCTTCCAAATGCGGGTGGCCAGCAGGACGGCCGTACTGGCCACCAGCAGAACAAGCGTGGGGAGCAGGAAACTCATGGCTTCATCCATGTCCCATCGTGGCCAGACTGGGACCAGGGGGTAGCGGCACATGTCCCGTAGAGACACTGTGCTGATGTCACGGTGCTGCGGGTGGGACACCTGTGTGATGTCACAGCCCTGCCTCACCCCAGCGCTCACCCCTTTTGTGACGTCACGGCCCCAAGTTGCCCGTCCCGAATCCAAACTCAGCGCTGTGCCAGCTACTGGAAGAACATTAAGCATATCCCCATAAACCCAGTACACCAGCCCAGCACAAAGGCTGGGAGCACATCCAGACCACTTCCAGCATCTCCTGACGCCGCTGAGGGACCCTCGGGACCCCCGGGCGTGTCCCCCGCCGGCGACCCCCACGCGGTACGGGGCTTGGAAAGGGACGCGCCGCGTGTCCTTCCGGAACTAATGTTCCCGCTGCGTTTCCCGGCCGGACCACGGGCGGAGCGTATATTGAGGACGTAGCTTGTGGCACATCCGGCGTGTCCCGGTGATGTGGCGATGGCGGCTCCTGGGGCCGCTCCGGGCCGCGGGAGGTCAGGGGGGCTTGGCCGCGCTCCGAGGGGCCGCCCGTGCCTTTTAGGGGGTTCAGAAGGCCGGGGGGACCTTCCCGGGCGCCTGGGGCTCGCGGGAGGAGGGCTCTAGCGGGAGGTGGAAGGGCTGACGCAGGGGAGATACCGAGGGCTTGGTGGGACTCCCAGCTGGGTTGTGGTGGCTTGGGGGGATCTTGAGACCGGGAAGGGGAGGCCCCGCGGGGTCCCTCCTCTCCTCCCGGCCCTGCCCACAGCCGTGATCCCCCCCGCTTTGTCCCGCAGGTCCCGGCGCCGTCGCGGTTCCCCGGGCGGGGCTCAGGAAGTTGGCACTGCCCCCGGATTACAGCGGTGAGGGGGATGGACGGTGGGAGAACCTCGCAAGGGTTGGCGGGGGACTCCCCAGTCTGTTCCCGGATATCCCGGTGATCGTGATCCTGGTGTTCCCCGGCAGGGATCACCATCCCGGAGAAGCCGAAGCTGAAGTTCATGGACAAGGTGCCGGCGGTGCCCAAGGTCCGGCGGGAGCCCCGGCGGCTCCGTGACATCCGTGGCCCCTCCCAGGTGGCCACCGACTTCACCCAGGGGCAGTACGGGATCCTGGTGAGCGGGAATAGGCACGGAATGGACTTGGGGGGAGTGTTCCAGAGGCTGGGATTGCGTGTCCCAGTTCTTATGATGCAGGACACACGTACCTCCACCTCCGTGTCCCTGAGCTGTCCCACCATGTCCCCCACAGGCTTTGGGCGGGGGGTACCTGCACTGGGGTCACTTCGAGATGATCCGCCTGACCATCGGCCGCAGCATTGATCCCAAATCCATGTTTGCTGTGTGGCGCGTGCCCGCCCCCTACAAGGCGGTGACGCGGAAAAGTCTGGGACACCGGATGGGGGGCGGGAAGGGCCCCATCGACCGCTATGTGACAGCAGTGAAGAGCGGGAGGCTCGTGGTGGAGGTAGGTGGGCGCTGCGAGTTTGAGGAAGTCAGGCCCTTCCTTGCCTGCGTGGCCCAGAAATTGCCCTTCCCAGCCATTCCCGTCAGCCGGGAGAGCCTCCAGGAGATGCAGCGGGAAGAGGAGGAGAAGAGGCTGGACAACCAAAATCCCTGGACTTTCGAGCGTGTGGCGGCCTCCAACATGTTGGGGATGAGGAAGTACCTGAGCCCCTATGACTTGCAGCTCAAGGGACGCTACTGGGGCAAGTTTTTCCTGAAGCATAGAGTGTGAGGAGCAGCTGGATTGGATTCCTTTTGGGATTAAACTTTTCCACAAGAGCCTGGAGTGGGTTTTGGAGCTGGGAACGCAGGGCTGGGAGCATCATGAAGGACACATGGATCAGGATTTGAGTGATGAGGATCTTTATCCCAAAGTGGAGTTTGGAGCTGGAAACATGGAGCTGGGGGATAAATGGATCAGGGTTTCAAGCACGAGGCTATCCTGAAGTGGATTTTAGAGGTGGGAGCACCCTGAGGGATACATGGATCAGGTTGGAGCCAGGAGGCAGAGTGTGGGTGAGCTCTTTATTGAGGAGGAAGGCTCCAGCATGGGTGGCTGCACATCCAAGGAGCTCCAAGCACAGGGAGAGGCTCTTCCAGCCACCCCAGCAAGGCAGAGCCCTGTGTCCCGCCCCGAGAGGGACACAGTCCCTCCGTCGGCTCTGTGCCACCAAGGAGGGGCTGCTTGTCACAGCAGCCACCAATTGTCAACCCGAGTGGAGGAGGAGGAGCGAGTGGACCTTGGTGCTGGGAGGGGAGCAGAGAGTGCGGTGGGTGGGCTCCACTCCTCCAGGGACATGTGGGATGTCCTTGGGGCTCCAAGGATCAGGGCTTGGCCAGAGTCTCTCTGATGGATCATCCAGGCAGGGGGGCAGGAGGGGGAAAGGCCACCTGTGACAGGGAGGAAGATGAGGTGACACTCAAGGGGATATGGCTCCCAGTGCTGTCACCATCCCCATCCCTCCCCAGCGTGGCAGCCTGGGGACACTCAGGGTGAATCCAACCTTGGCAAAGCCTGAACCCACTCCCTGGGACTGGGGGGTACCAGGGACCCACTGTGCCACCCCCAGCCCTGTCCCTGTCACCTGGAAGGCAGCGGGTGGGGGGCTCAGGCGAAGATGCTCCCAATGCTGGATGCCAGGATGATGGCGAGGATAATGCAGCACAACATGATCATGATCTTCTTCTGCTCGGGGAGACAGGGAATGTGAGGCAAGGACACAGCTGGGGAGGAGGGCAGGGACAGGGATTGGGCTGGGGAGGAAGACAGGGGGTAAGGATGGGGCTGGGGACAGCAAGGATAGGTGCTAGGCAGTGGGGAGAAAGGAAAGAGGTAGGGCAGGGGACAGGGGCTGGGGAGGGGACAGGGAAGGTGGCAGAGCAGGTGTGAGCTGGTTCTGTGTATCACAGAGAGGTGACAGTGCCAGCGTGCCCTGAGACAAGTGACCAAACATTGTGAATTACCCAAAACCTTGGTGGGGAGGGGACAGTCTGGACAGAGACTGGGAGCTGGGGGTGTCCCCAGCCCCGCGCTTCTCCTTCATGTCCTACAGCACCTGGAAATGGGGCCGGTCCAGCCCCCAAATCCCCAGACACCGAGAGCCATGCCCATGGCTTCGGGTGTTCCTGGTGCCAGCACAGAGAGGAGGCGCAGGGCGGGATCAGCGGGATTTTATTATGGCGGGAGTTAAATATCCATGATGAACACATCCTCTCGCTTGGACATCAAAACCAAGAGGGGACCGGGACCACGACAGCTCCGTCTGTCACAGCACGGTGACAACAAACCGTGCTGGTGCCACCAAACCCCGTGTCCTGAGCCTATTCCCGCCTGCATTCCACTGGGATGCCTGTGCGGCTGAGCGTGCAGCCCTCTGATTTGTGTCCTTGTCACCCTCACTGGGGCTGAGGCACCAGTGGCAGTGTCCCCACGGACGGAATCCTGTCCCCTTCTATGGAGACATCAGAGGCAGATCCCAGGGACCAGCAGGACAGGTGGGAAAGGCAGCAGTGCTGGAGCCCGTGGCAGGAACCAGGACATGGAGGGCTGGGAGAGGAGGGGTCCAGGAGCAGTGCCGGAGAGGATCCTGCCAGGAGGTGATATCACTGGGATGGTCGGAGCATCTGGAGGAGGGATAGGGGAGCTAGAAGTGTTGGCAGAAAAGGGGACAGGGACTGCAGCAGGAAGGAGGGAGCAGGGATGGCAGAGATGGATGTGGGGAAGAGACAAAATCCAGAGCCTGGAGCAACACGGATCCCCAAGGAGCACAGACCCGCGAGCAACACAGACCCTCAAGCACTGCAAACCTCAAAAAATGCAGACCCCAAACAGCAGAGAACCCTGAACATCAGACACCTGAGCCCTGCAGACCCCCAAAAAACACAGACCCCAAAGCACCAGAGACCCCAAACACTGCAGACCCCCAAGTACTGCAGACCCCCAAAGAACACCTCAGCACCACAGACCTGAGATCACCAAACCCAGAACCCAGCACCCCCAGCCTGTAACAGCCCCAAATCCCAAAGCACTGGAGCCTCCAAAGCAGGAGATGACATTGGGATACCCCAGGGCTCTGTGTCCCCACAGTGGGGGTCCCCTGCCCCCTAACACTTAGAGACCCCCGCCCCGCAGGGGCTATTTAATGTTCAGCCCCACCTCATCCAATGATGAGGGCAACTGTCCCCAGCAAGAGCATGGCCACTGCCACCAAAGTCAGCAGCTTCTGGGAAAACGGGGTGGTGACACCTGTCCCGTGTGAAGGGAACACAGGGCAGCGAGGGGCCCTGAAGAGCCAGAGATGCTGCAGAGCCCTGGGGATGGGGCAAGAGGGGCTGAGTCCTCACCAGCTCATCACACCTGAGGGTGGGAGGGGGCTCAGGGGTGGCAGTGGGACAGAGAGAGAAAGAGCTGCCAACCTCTCATGGGGTCAGTGGGGGAAGGTGGGAGTTATTGGGGTCAGCTGGGGGAATATGAGGAGTGGCTGAGTGGGACAGGAGGTGACTGAAGGAAATAAAGGGATCTCAGGGCTGCTGGAGGATATAGGGAGGTGCTGGGAACACTGTGGGATGTGAAGGCACAATGAGGGCCAGAGGAGGACAACACTGGGGGTACCTCTGGGATGCTGAGGGCTACAGAGGGGACATTGGGGGCTACAGAGGGGACACGAGGGCCATCAGTCTGTCTCACCCTCCTGGCCTCACTTTGATACTTCACAGCCTTTTTAGTATCAGCCACGGCCCGTTCCACAAATCCAACAGACTGGTCCATGTTGTTCTCTATGCGGTCGATCATGGCTCCCTACAGAGCACCCGGGGAACACAGAGAGGGAGGGACACTGAGAGCACCCCAGGGTGCTGGCACCCACCCACCCACCTGGCGCGCCTGGCCCCGGCACTGGATTGTCTCCATGCTCTGCTCCACATGCTTGGCTCCGTGTTATCCAGCAGCCCACCCTGGGGGAGAAAGGACAAGGTTGGTGGGGACGTGGTGACACAGCCCCACAGCACGTGGCACACCCACACATGTGTGTACTCACCCATTCCTGAGGCACGCAGCAGCTCCTCGTGTGATATGGGGGGACAGAGAGGGGCTGAGAGAGGGGACGGCACCACCGCAGGGTGGGGGACACTCCTGTGTTCCCTCCAGGCCACCACAGGGTGGTGGGTGGCTCCATGGGACCATGTGCAGTGGTGACCACCCCAGCCCATATCCCTTCATGCCTGGATCCCCCTGTGCAGGTCCCTGGGCCACTCCATGGTCCCCGTGCAGATCCCTGTGACCCCACACTTGGGTCCCTGCTTGTCCCCGGTCACCCTATGCATAGGTCCCTGCTCATCCCCATATGCGGATCCCTGCTCATCCCTGTGTTTTTGATTGTGCCCAAATCCCTGCTCATGTCCGTGTCCCCATACACAGGTCATCCCTGTGACTCCATACCCAGGTTCCTGCACTGCCTGCAGGTCCCTGCTCATCTCTGCGACCCCACACCAAGGTCCCTTCTTGTCCCTGTGTCCCCATGGCCAGGTCCCTGCAAGTCCCCGTACCTGATTCTCCACCAGCATGGCAATGTCCACAAACATGTCGTGGAGCTCCTTGATGCTGCTCTCCAGGCGCACGATGTCCTTGTGCCGCCCCTCGATCTCACTCAGTGCCTGCTTCGAGATCTGTGAGTCCATGATCTGCAGGGACAGGGGACCATGAGAGGAGAGGAGAGGCCTGGCCCTGTGGCACACCCCCGTGTCCCCTGGTGTCCCCCCACATCAGGGCTCACCCCTGAGGTAAAGATGGAGGGGTTCCCACTCTCCAGCATCTCCTCCAGCTCCTCGTCGGTTGTGTTCTTGCCGGCTGCGGGCACGTGTGGAGGGGTGGGAACAGGCCCCACACCAGTCCGGGGCAAGGGACGGAGTCTGTATTGTCTGGCCCCACCCACTTGACTAAACTTGGTCAAATGGGGGTGGTCTGTATGAATTGGCTCCTCCCACTTAATGAAAGCGGTGGGGGATGATGCCCGCGGGGCTCAGGGTCACGCACTGATTTCCAGCTGGCGCTGGATCCGGCCCTTGCTCCGCTCCCGGAAATCCACCTGTGCCTCGTTGTATTTGGTCATGACGTCCACGAACTTGCGGGACAGGACGGAGTGCTGGGGACAGGGATAGGGACATGAGGATGGGGATGGGGACAGGGACTTTGGGATAGGGACACCCCAGGGCAAGATGTGACCCTGAGAGACTGGACCTGGTCCTGGGGACGGGGACACGGAACACTACAGGCATGGCATATCCCCATGGGCCATTTTCACAGGGGACAGGAGCGAGGACAGAAGTGTGACACTGCCCAGGGGACAAGATGAGGTGCTGGGGATGGGGAAGTCAGATCAGTGACACTCTGGGCATGGCATGTTCCTGATCCCAGGATGGACAGGACAACGCACTGGGAGTGGGGATAGTGGCATGAGATCCAGGGGACCCCGGATGTAGCATGTCCCAGCACAGGGTGACAGGACAGAGTGTTCAGGACAGGGCAGAGGGACACAAAGCCTGGGATCACAGGGTGCTGCTGGGGATAGAACTGGGAGACTTGGGGTCCCCTAGGCATGACACATCCTAAGCCCATAGGGGACAGGGTGGGATCTGGGGACACTGGCTGTGGACCGGAGCTCACCTGGGACTTGCGTATCCGGAGGTCAGCAGAGGATCGTGCCTCGTCCTGCTCAATGTTCCTCTCCATACCTGGAGAGAGAGACACCTCAACCCATCAGGAACCTTTCCCACTGCCAGCCCCCGTGATCCCAGACTCCCAGGGGGACAGGGACACCTATGACACAGCGGTGGGGACAGGGGCACTCACTCTTCAGCTTGTTACGGACACTGTTGGCCATTTTCTTGATCTCTGCCGTCAGCGTCTCCAGGTCATCTTTGGTCTCTGTGGGATCACAGGTGTGAGCCACCATGGGAATGCCCCCAGGGAGGGTCCTCGTGACCAGGGGAGGCTGTGGGGACACTGTGACAGCACTCACTTTGCTCTGGGATGGGGGCTGAGAGGATGATGCTGTAGAGCTTCTTGGCTTCCTCCACGTTCTCTGAGATCTTGTCAATGTTCTGCCGAGTTTCCTCAATCTGGGCATGCCCGGGAGGATTTTGTGGGGGTTAGGAGGCAGCCCTATGCCCCCCAGCCCCGCTCCCAGCCCTCGCTCACCTCTGAGAAGAACTCATCCATGAAGGCCGTGTTGTCCACGGCGATCTCCAGCTCCTCCTCATTGTCCACATCCTGCTTCTGTTGGGACACAGCACTCAGGGGGGACCCCATACCCTGCCAGCACCCCCCAGGGCCCCCCCAGGGGTCACAGGGACACGGGGGGAGTAGCCATGGGGATGTGGTAGCCCAGTGGGGGGACATCTGCAGCGGGGGAGAGCAGGGGGGCCGAGCCCAGCTCACATCTGGCCACACGTGGCTGAGAATTAAGGGATTGCTGGGCTTGGCCAGAGGGAGGGAATGGCAACAGCAATGGGATAGGGATGGGACAGGATTTATGTCCCAAACCATGGCCTCAAAGCAGGTCTGGGGCAGCCCTGGGGGGCACGAAGGTGGCTGGTGCCCCTCACGCTGGTGTCATGCCCAGGCCTTCACTCATGTGCTCCCAAATGCAGCCCTTCCCAAAACTCCATCTCAGACCTTCTGCCTCCCCTCACTCCCTCGGCTCCACCAGCACCCCAGGGGTGTTGTTGGGGCGTCTTGCAGAGGGGGACAGACCCCAGGCTGGAACCCCCCACCCCCATCCTCCTGCGGCTGGAGTAAAAATAAAATTAATCCCTTCACTCCCCCCGAGGGCTTTATCTGATGGTTCCATAATCCCGATAAATCCCTGCCAAGCCTCCCTGCCACGGCTAGGGGCCCAGCTGTGAGCTGGGGGCCTGTTGGGACCCCCACGGTCCACGGAGAGCCGACACTGGGGAACAGAGGGAGCCTCCCAGGAACAGGGGGAAATGGGGCCCCATGGCAGAGTGGGAAAAGGGAGAAGGAAGCAGTGCTGGTGGCAGGAACATGGGGAAGTGTGGGGTGCAGAATGAGGTGCAGGCACCCCAAATCCACCACCATCCTCCGCAGGATGGACACCCCCCACAGGCTGGGTGGGGGCTGGTGTTCCCCCATTGCACCCCATGGCGTGGGGGAACAGGACTTGACTGGGGGCTCATGTCACCCCAAAACACCCACCATCCCCCCAGACCGCATGGGGATGACCCCCCTGTCCCTCTCACCTGACACCCCCATTGTAGGGAGGCTCAGGGTCCCCCATCTGCCATGGGGTGACCCCCATGACACCCCTATGCACAGCGGGGTGAGGTCTCGGTGCCATCCATCCCATGGTGTCCCCGCCCACCACGGACTGGGGTGTCTCCGAGATCCCAGCGCACCATGGGATGGGGTCTGAGGTCCCTCCATCCCTGTGACACCCCCACACACCGTGGGGTAGCATTTCAGTGACATCTACCCCGTGACGTCATCGTCCACCACCGACTTGTTTTTTGGGGTACCCTCTGCCCGTGATGCCCCCGCCTGCCATGGGGTGGCGTCTCGGGGACCCCCATCCCGGTGTCACCCTTTTCCTGAGGGGTCCCCTGGGGGTGTCCCCTATCCCCTCCCCACGCCGGGGGTCTCTTACTGCCTTAAGCTGCTCCAGCCGGTCCTTCATGGTGCCCCTAAAGGCTGGGGGAGCCCGGGGGGGCCCCCGTCTTCGCCCAGCGCAGGGATGGGGGATGTCACCCTTGGTCCTCGCCGCTCGGCCAGGCCTCCTACATCCAGGCGAGGTGGCGGGTGGGCCTGTCCGCTGTGCCTGTCCCCAAGCCCGGGGCTGGCCATGCGTTAATCCCTAGTGACGGGCATAAGGAAGGCGCCGAGGGGAGGGACGAGGTGGAGCCGCCCCTTCACCTGGAACACCCGGGGACACCGGACCCGCTAAAGGCGACAGCTGGGAGTGGCCCCCGGGCACCCCCGGAGGTGACAGAGGTGGGAGAGGATGTTGGTTTGGAGGCGATGAGGAAGCTGATCCCATACGGGGGTCACACCATGAGGACGTGTCACCCCCTGCCACGTGTGGCTGCAGCAGGAGGACGGCTGGGGACAGGAAACATGGCATGGGGGACACAGGGGGTGTGTATGGGGACACGGCTGTGGATGTGGGTCACAGCTGAGGACATGGCTGGGTTCAGGGGACACGGCTCGGAGCAATAGGGGTCACATCTAGGGATACAGCTGGGGGAAGAACACAGCTATGGATTCAGGACACGGCTGGGGGAACACGGCTGGAGACGGAACATAAGCAGGCATGGGTGACAGCTTGAGGATATGGTTAACAATTAGGGGACACAACTGAGGGTCCTGACTGGGGACAGGGGTCCTGGCTGGGGGAGACACGGGTTGGGGACATGACTGTGGATGGGACACAGCTGCGGACAGGGCTGGGCGGGCACTGCTGGGGCTATGGATGGGGTGACATTGGCTATGGATGGGGTGACACTGAGGGGCACAGATGCGGGTGGGGGGACATACGGGTGTCACCACTGTGCGCGGGAGTAAAAGGGACGTTACCCCTTTAAGAAACACAGGCGGAGATGGGCGTGCTCTATATTTTGGGCGTGGTATGTGCTGGCTCCGCTCCACATGCGACGGTGGGCGGGACATGGGGTGGTGGCGGATTCGGACGTCATGCGGCTGCGCCCGCGGCGGCGCATGCGCGGCGGGGCCTGGGGCCTGGTCGGGCGGCGCGGAGCCTGAGGGCGGGGGGCGCCGGCACCGCCATGTTCCGGTACCCGGTGAGTGGGGAGTGGCCGGGGGGGCAGGGCGGGCGGGGCCCCGCGGGGCCTGCGGGATAACCGCGCCGGCACGGCACCGGGGGGGTGTAACAGGGGGAGGGGGGTATAACGGGCTGGGGAAGTAAAATGAATTGAGGAGGGGAGGGAGGGGGCTCCAGGGTGGCAGAAGGAGTCTGGGGGTCACTGGGGGTCTATAACGGGCTGGGGGAGCGTATAACGGGAACAGTCACTCTCTAGGTCTGGAGGGGTCATTGGGGAGATATAACGGCTTGGGGGAGTCACTGCCGTTAGGAGTGATGGGTTGGGGGGATTTCTAAGGCTGGATAATGGGGCTGGGGGAGGCATCGCTGGCCGGGCGGGGGTTATTGTGTAGGTATAATGGGTTGGGGGTCATCAGGGAGGGAAGAAGGGGCTGAGCCCGTTGCCGGCTGTTCCAGTCCCTGGACGACTGCCCGCTGGACGAGGATGAAGATGCCTTCCAGGCCCTGGGGGAAGAGGATGAAGACATCGACCAGTTCAATGATGACACCTTTGGGGCCGGGGCCGTCGGTGAGACCCTGAGTGTCACCCCCAGATCTCCCTGACCCCACAGATGCCATTGGCCCAGATCTCTCACCCTGTGCCCCCTTGCAGATGATGACTGGCAGGAGGCCCATGAGCGGCTGGCAGAGCTGGAGGACAAGGCCGGGTCAAGCTGGGAGCTGGATGGTCCCGTCAAGAATGAGGGGGATGTTCTGGGCGATCCCGAGGATGCGCTGGCTGAGCGGCTTACGCGCCTCGTCATCGACAACGAGCTAGAGGACCCAGCCATCATGCAGGCCGTGCACACAAGGGATCCCCCGCAGGTGGGAAAGGACTGGGGAATCTAGGAGGATGTGGGGATGGACAGTGCAGCACTGTTCTGATTCTCCTTGTGTTCTTCAGCAGCCTGGAGGGCTGAATTCCAGCATCTGGGACAGTTCAGCTGTGCTGCGGCGCATCCGGGGGCCGCTCCTCACTCAGGTAGGGTGCTGGGGGCAGGGGGTTGTTCCCTGGTGATCCCAAATACCTGTGGCAGCCAGTTGGGTGGGATAAACTGTTCCTGGGATAGTGGAGTGTACCACTGCTCTCTGCTCTCTGGCTGCATCCATGGCTTGTGGGGGACCCTCAGAGCTGTCACTCTCTCTCCCTTTTCAGACCCTGGAGGGCTGGAATGGCGGATTTTTGCTGTTCTCGGATGCCTGGTGATGTCTGAGAGATTTCAGGGCTCCTAGCAGGATTTGGGAATGTTGATGCCTGGAGGCAGAGGATTTCTGTGTTGTTGTGGTTTCATTAAGAGTCAGGCTTTGGAGTGCTGCGCGTCCAACTCTCTCCCAACCCTCTCCTGGCTCTGCTGGGCTGAGAGGTGACCCAGACTTCCCACCCCACGCCCTGTTATGCCAGGGCAGTCTGGCAGCCTTGCTCTTGGCAGTCTCAGGCATGCTCTTGGCAGTCAACTGTGCTCTGGGAATGCCCAGCATCACGTGGAGATCCCAGGGAAGTGCAATGGGAGGTGGAGAGCTGGCAGGAGGAAGGGGGGTTGCTGACCCTCCTCCATGTCCCATCCTGTGACTCCAGGGGTGTGTTCCTCCCGTTCTTCCTGCAGGAGATGCCGTCGGTGTCCGTGCTGGATTATGCCCTGCCCCAGAGGCCTCTGCAGGCTCGGGATGAGGAGCGGGATCCATCAGAGCGGGCGCTGCCCCGGCGCTCCTCGTCCCCCATCATTGGGAGCCCCCCGGTCCTGGCCATTCCCATCGGCACCCCCCCCAAACAGGCTGCCATCCCAAACTTCAACCAGCAGGTATCTCCTCGCTTCCCAACTTCCCACTGCTCCCAAGGGTGCAAGCTGCTTCCCAGGGGGTGTGACTGTGCCACTTGCCTCCTCCCAGATCCTGTGTCCCAAGCCTGTCCACATCCGAGCTACCATGCAGCAGCGTTATCCCGCTCCCTATGGAGAGAGGATGTCCCCCAACCAGCTCTGCAATGTTCCGGTATCCAGCTTTCTCTCCTCCGTCTTTTTGGGGATTGATGATCAGCCCCACCCAAAACGTCCCTGTGTTCCTGTGGCTCATCCCTACCCCATGGAGCCTGGCCTTCCTGGGGTTTGTCCCATCTGCCAGTCGTGGTCTGTGACTGGGGTCCCGTTTCCCAACTCTTTCCCCAGAATTCCTCCCTCCTGGGCCATCCGTTCCCCCACAGCATCTCTCCCGTTCTCACACACCTGCAGAGAGCCCAGCTGCTCGGAGGAGCCCAGGTAAAGCTCCTTCCTGTGCTTTATCCCACCTTTTTCTCTGTGTGGCTCTGGGACTTGGCTCTCCATGGCTCTTGCTGGCCATCCCAGATCCTTTTCCCACCTGGCTGACTCCAGGTGTCCTCTCTGCCCCTCCAGGCTGGCCGAATGTCCCCCAGCCAGTTTGCCCGGGTGTCTGGGCTGGTGGGGAGCCCGCTGCCCTCCATGAATCCCAAGCTGCTCCAGGGCAGAATTGGGCAGATGATGTCCCCGGCTGGAGGGTTCCGTGCCTTTTTTGGGGCTTCCCCCGCCCCTCCCCCCTCGCAGCTGCCGCACTCTCTGGGCCCTGGATCACACCTGCAGAACTTGAGGTCGGTGCTATCCCTGTCCCAGCAGCCCACCCGCTCCCTGCATCTATCCCTGACCATTCCTGCTCTCCCCAGGCCGCAGCCCCAGATGTTCCGGCCGGACACGACCCATTTGCACCCCCAGCACCGCCGGCTCCTGCACCAGCGGCAGCAGCAGAACCGGAAGTGAGTGTGGAGACAGGGATGCGGCCGTGTGGCATGGGGACGTGTCCTGCTTCCGGGGTCACCTGTCCCCCCTCTCTGTCACTTCCTGTAGTTCTGGTGTGCTCACGGGTGCCCTTCTTCTCCTGCTAGCCAGCACCGGAGCCTCAATGGCTCTGGGGGGGACCGAGGGGGCCACCGGAGCAACCATCAGGAGCAGATCCGTAAGGATCCCTATGCCAACCTCATGCTGCAGCGGGAAAAGGACTGGGTGTCCAAGATCCAGATGATGCAGCTGCAGAGCACTGATCCCTACCTGGATGATTATTATTATCAGGTACTTGGAAGCAAGATCTTCCCCCTGTCCATTGGATGTTGGGTGGGAAGGGGACATCAATCCAGAGAGAAATGCAGTGGGTTGTTTTCCTGCCTGGAAGAGGAAGGCGGAGGGACAGGGTGGAATCAGCATCCATGAGAAGAGCTAGCTCCTTCTTCTTGGGTGAGATAATTCCTTCTTCTTGGGAGTGAGGAGATGTTGGGGTAAACTGGTTTCATAGGTCTGGGATAACAGGAGAGCAGCTTCTCTCCATTGAGAGTGTGACAGAGCCAGGATAAAACCCCTGGAATGAGACAAGGGAGATGCTAAATGGAAAACTCAAGAGAGATCCTTGCCAGGGAAAGGCTGACTTTGGTTTGACTGGGAATGATGGTGGTGAACCCTGTGGGAATCCAAGGAGTGCAGTGGAGAAGGTGGATAAGGAAAGATTGCTCCTGGTTTTTTCCAGTTCAGGAATAAGGAATGTCAGACAGTGCTGGGAAAAGCCGCCAAACGTGGAGCAGGTGGAGCAAGGTGGTGACGGTTTGAGGGTACCCAGGGAGAGAGGGAAATGTCTGGGATGGATATTGGGAGACTGAATGGGGAGGGAGAGCTATGGTTGCCGAGTCCATCCTCTCCTGAGCCAGCAGAGTTTTTTTGGGATCTGTGGGTGATCTGGTCCCAGTAGAGAAAAAGAACTGGTGCAGGATGTGAGTCAGCAAAGCTCTGCAGTTGCAAAATGGTGTGGATGGGCTGGGGAGGCCCTGGCACGGTGCCAGTGGAGCAAGGCAGGCTGACTGGGATGTGCTGGGAAGGACTGGGGACCCAACAAGGAGAGCAGATTTGTCACTATCCTGAGAGAGGGCTGAGGAGGATCCTTGATCTCTGTCGTCCTGAGGGATGGCAGAGGAGAATGGGCTTAGCTGTGGCTTAAATGATGATGTTGAGAAGATGATGGAGCTGAAGAGAGGGAGATGGCCAATGGCTTTTTGGGAGAAGGCTCTCAACATTTCCTCTCCCTGCCTCAGAATTACTTCCAGAAGCTGGAGAAGTTGGCAGCAGCTGAGGAATTCCACGGTGATGGTCCCAAGAAGGAGCACACTAAACTCATCACCCCTCAGGTGGCCAAGCTGGAGCACACCTACAAACCAGGTAAAGCCCTCCAGCAACCCCAGGGCTCCTTTTATCCGGGGATTGAGAGGATTCATCCCTCGGCTTCCCTGCTCCCTCCTTCCTGCAGTGCAGTTTGAGGGCTCGCTGGGAAAGCTCACCGTCTCCAGTGTCAACAACCCCCGGAAGATGATTGACGCCGTGGTGACATCCCGCAGTGAGGATGACGTGAGTTCCTCGTCTTCCTCCCTTCCAGCAAAGCCCTTTGGCTGCTTCCCACGGCCCTGATTCCCTCTTCCCTCCCTGGCAGGAGACGAAGGAGAAGCAGGTTCGGGATAAAAGGCGACAGACCCTCGTCACCATCGAGAAGGTGAGTTTAAGGGGGATTGTCCTGACTCTCAGAGGTCCATGGTGGGATAAAAAGGGGGCCAACCCAACCCATTCCATGATTCCCTGAGTGATCCATGCTTCCTGCAGACGTACAGCCTCCTCCTGGATGTGGAGGACTATGAGCGCCGCTACCTCCTGAGCCTGGAAGGGGAGCGGCCAGCCCTGATGGGAGAGAGAAAGCAGAAGATCTGTGACATGTACGACAATCTGAGGGGGAAGGCACCTGGACAGGACAGGTGAGTGGGATTTGGGAGCTCCAACACCCTGGGACCACTGAAACCATGGAGTTTTCCATGGATGTGTTTGACTCATGCAGGGGGCTGAAGTAACCTTTTTTTAAGCCATTTTACCCTCACTGTCCAAAGTCATGACTTCCATCCCCTCCAATTGGCAGAGCTGAGGATTAGGAATGTCATTCCTCTGCAGTTTTTCCCTCCTCGGGGATGTTTTTTGAGGCATGGGTGTGTTTTCCACCTAGTGCTGGAGCAGACCCAGCCATGGGATACCCTTGGGATGCTCCCAGGTGACAGTTGACACCTTTGTCCCTCCCTCCTCAGGCCAAGCGATGACCACTTCATGCAGATCATGTGCATCCGGAAAGGAAAGCGCCTGGTGGCCCGGATCCTTCCCTTCCTGGCTCCAGAGCAAGCGGCTGACATGCTCATGGCCACGGCCAGGAACCTGCCCTTCCTCATCAAGAAGGATGCTCAGGATGAGGTGAGGTTCCAGAGGCTGGGAGGGGTCTGTGTGTCTTCAGGATGGCAGTTCCTGTCTTTCCTGGGAGAGTGCCAGAGATTTGGACGGGCTGTGTGGGAGAAGCTGTTTCCACAGGGAAATGTGTGGAGCTCTGAACTGTGTTCCTTTTTCCACAGGTGCTTCCCTGCCTCTTGAGGCCCTTTTCCCACATCCTCTACCACCTTCCCTTGGGAACAGTCACCAGCCTTGTGCAGCAGCTCACAAACCTACCTCAGAGTGCCGCCACTCCCACCAACCTGCACCTCACTGCTGTGCTCCAAAACAAGGTGCTCCTCATTCCCACCCCTTCCCAGCCTTGGGAATTGCCCCAGCAACCTCTCAGCACTGGGATGTTCCCCTCACTAATTAAAGAGGGTGTCTGGCATATTAATTAATCCCGTGCTCTGAGGTGGCCCTGAGGCTCTGCTTCAGTCTGGCAGCAGCTTCTGAGTCTGTCCCGCTGTGCTCCATGCTCCAGTCCTGGAATTTGGGGTGGGAATGTTACTCCAGCAAGTCCCTCCTGGGCTGGGAGTGGTATGTGGTCTTTTCTTCATCCTCCTACAAAGGCAGCCAGAGATTTTCCTGCTTGTGCCAGGAGGGTTGGGAAGTGATGGGGATTCTCCAGTTCTCCCAAGGAATGCTCAGAGGTGGCTGAGGCTGATCCCCTCCCTGTCCCCACAGTTCGGTCTGTCCCTGCTGTACCTGGTCCTGAGCCGAGGGGAGGAATTGCAGAGCTCGGACACCAACACAGAGTTGATGCAGGACAACCAATGGTAAGTCCCTGTCACAGGCTGGGATGCTCCTGCCTGGAATGTCACTACATTCCCAGCCCCTTGGGGTGGAAAATGTAGGCTCCTGAAGCCCCCACACCTCTCACTGCTCCCTTCTCCCATTTTTCTGGCAGGACGGAGCTGATGCTGATGGCGACCCGGGAGCTCTTGCGGATCCCTCAGGGAGCCTTGGCAAAGCCTGTGTCCATCCCCTCCAACTTGATCTCCCTCTTCTCTCGCTATGTTGACCAGCAGAAGCTGAACCTGCTGGAGACGAAATTGCAGTAAGTGCCAGCCCTCTTTTCCCATGGGAACGTGGCTCTGTCCCACCAGGGGACTGGGAGGAGGGGGAAACCAGAGGTGAGGGTGCAGCTGGAGAAAGATTTGAGTGGGAAAAAGCAGCTTGGGGAGAGGGGAATCACTGCCTCCCTCTGATCCTGCCACTGTTGTTCCCTGGTTCCAGCTTAGTGCAGGGCATCCGGTAGATCTCCGTGGCTCCTCACCACCACTGGAATGTTCCAGAGGAAGGATGGAAGGAAGGAAAGAAGGAAGGAAGGAAGGAAGGATGGATTGAGGGCACACGGTTCACCCCATACCTCCCTCAACGCTCGGCCTGGCACATGGGGCACATCTGCCCCCCAATCCCTGGATCAGCAGGAAGAGGTGGATGTTTGGCTGCTCTCCCCTTTCCCACAAAGTGCTGCCTTTCCCTGCTGCTCCCAATTTCCCCCTGATTCCCTCTGCACCCCCAAAAACTGCTGCTTACCCCCCAAACAGACAGACACACACACACTACTGAGGATCCCAGGGAGCCTCTTGCTCCACATCCATGGCCAGGGGTTCCCCACTCCTTCCCTGCTCCTTCTCCAGCCCTTCCCACAAGCACTGAACTCTGCTTCCCTCCCTTCCCCACACTTCACACACCTGTTTCGCACACTTGCCTCGTCTTCCCAAGATTTGGCTCCTTTCCGCCCCCTGGGATCAGCCCCAGCAGCTCCGGGGTGGGGTGTCACAGCCAGGTCTCTGTCCCGTCCGGATTGGATCCGGGTGGCTTTAGCTGTGGTGCTCCTCAAGAAGGTGGTGGTTGGGGGATAATTTTACTCTTTCTTTTTTTTTTTTTTTTTTTCTTTTCTTTTTTTTTTTTTTCTTTTAAAAAAAAAAAAAAAAAACCCAAACAAGAGATTTAGAGATTTGCACATGTAGGGATTTTACACCCTGGAATTCCTCCTGGCATTAACCAGCCCTCGGTCTGCTCCTGGCCCTTTCCCTATCATTTTCTCTGACAGATCAAGTGGAAAATTCATTTATTATTTTTATTTTAGTGCTTTTTTTCCGTGCTTTTTTTTTTCTTCCCCCCTTTTTTGCTTTTTTTTTCTTAATTTCGTTTGCTTGTGGTATTTTTTTTGTTTGTTTGTTTTTTCTTCCCCATCCCTCCCAGTTTTTGGTTCTGGTTAATGAGAATAAAGTTTCTAAATTTACATTTTTATAGGGTATTGTAAATAAAGATGAATTGTATACGCCTGCCAGCCTGGCCTCTCCTTCTGTGGCCCGAGCCACCCCTATGCGACCCCATGGTGTACCTACTCTGTCCCCGCGGGGGTCTCGATCCCTCGATCCCCGGCAGTACCTCCGTGGGCAGCGGGCAGGGGGCGCGGCTGCGCATCAGCCAATGGCAACGCGCGTGGCGTGAAGCCCCGCCCCTCCACCAATCGCTGGCGGGTGACTCACAGCTTGGCGTCAGCACGCGCGGCGCGTCGCTCCTTCTCCATTGGCTCCCCGCCTGATTGACAGCCAAAGAGTCCGCTCTTGGCCAATCGCAACGCGCGAACCGCCCCGGCGGCGCCTTGGCCGCCAATGGGACGCGAACCTGGGCGGGGCGAGTGACGGCAACGCGGCGGGGCGGCGGCGGCGGCGTCGGCGATGGCGGAGCTGCGTGCGGTGGGCGCGGGGCCCAGTCCGGCCGCGCCCCCCGGGCCCG
>VWZP01003644.1:92078-106794 GCA_013396995.1 Dicaeum eximium
ACACCGGCACCGGCCTCGGGCACCGACCCGCCGGTGAGTGCGGGCACCGGCACCGGGCACTGACCCCCGTCCCGACCCGCCGGGCAGGGCCCCCGCGGACCCCCATCCGCCTTCCCGGGGCAGCCTCGTCCCCGTTCCCTGCGGGGCCACCCCCTATCCCTATCCCTATCCCTATCCCTATCCCTATCCCTATCCCTATCCCTATCCCTATCCCTATCCCTGTCCCCATACCTAGCGGGGCCACCCCATCCCCTTCCCCGTCCATGTCCCCATTCTCGTTCCTGTCCCCCTTCCTGTTCCTTCCTGTACCAAGCGCGGCCACCACCGGCTCCATTCTTGACCCCGCCCCCGTTCCCATCCTTGTTCCTGTCCCCATCCTTTTCCCTGTCCTCGTCACTATCCTCGTACAGAATGAGGCCACCACTGTCCCCATTCGTGCCTTCCCCATTCCTATCCTTGTCCCCACCCCTTTCCCTGTCCCTAACCCCATCCCTGACCTGTTGGAGCTGTCCCTGCGGTCGTTTCCATCCCCACCTGTGTTTCCAGGAGGACACCCTTGTCCCTGTCCCCTGTCCCTGTCCTGTTTCCATCCCCACCTGTGTTTCCAGGAGGACACCCTTGTCCCTGTCCCTATTGTGAATGGGACACTCCCTGTCTCACACAGAGCTCCCATTCCTGGGGTGCTTCCTGAGTTCCCCTCGGGGAGCTGATAGGGGTGCGTCCCCAATTCCTGGCTCCTGAGAGTGGCTGAGCCACCCTTTCCCGGGGTGGAAGACAGTGACAAACCCAGTTCAGGGGACACCCCATTGTCAGGCCACCTCTCTGGTGGCCCCGCCTCCCATTTTGGGGTATCCCAGCATGCCTGACCGTGGGCCGGGCGCTCCCCAGCCATGTCCTTCCGGAAGGTGGTGCGGCAGAGCAAATTCCGGCATGTGTTTGGGCAGCCGGTGAAGACAGACCAGTGCTATGATGACATCCGCGTGTCCCGCGTCACCTGGGACAGCACCTTCTGCGCCGTCAACCCCTCCTTTGTCGCCATCATCGTGGAGGCCAGCGGCGGCGGCGCCTTCCTTGTCCTCCCGCTGCACAAGGTGACAGCCGGGTGGTGACATGGGGAAGGGGGGTTTGTGCTTGTGGGTGACCCCTTCCCTGCTCCCACTTTGTCCTCAGACAGGACGCATTGACAAGTCATACCCCACGGTGTGTGGCCACACAGGCCCTGTCCTCGACATTGACTGGTGTCCCCACAACGACCACGTCATTGCCAGTGGCTCCGAGGATTGCACCATCATGGTGAGGGGTGGCCCAGGATCCTGGGGGCTGGCAGGAGTCACCTCACTTTGTTCACTGTCCCTTCTGTCCCCTCAGGTGTGGCAGATCCCAGAGAATGGGCTGAGCCAGCCACTGACGGAGCCAGTGGTGGTCCTGGAGGGTCACTCAAAGCGTGTTGGCATTGTCACCTGGCACCCCACTGCCCGCAACGTCCTGCTCAGCGCAGGTACAGGGGAACACAGTGGGCACAGGGAGGGGGCCATGCAGCCAAGGTGACCCTTGCCATGTCCCCCAGGCTGTGACAATGTGGTGCTGATATGGAATGTGGGCACGGCGGAGGAGCTGTACCGACTGGACGGGCTGCACCCCGACCTCATCTACAGTGTCAGCTGGAGCCGTGATGGCTCCCGCTTCTGCACCGCCTGCAAGGATAAGAGCATCCGTGTCATTGACCCCCGCCGTGGCACCATCGTGGCTGTGAGTGTCCCCATCCCCTGGGGGGCCTGTGTCACCAGGGTGCTGCCCTGCACTGGTTCTTCAGGGGAATCCCCTGCTCCCTGCTCTTGTCCCTTGGCACACCCTGTTGTCCTGTGTTCCGTGGGTGTCCTTGTCCCCTGGTTCTCCCTACTGTCCCCTGTCCCTCGGTGCCTGTCTTTGGGGTGCTGCGGGCACCGGTGACAGCCCTGCCCCCAGGAGAAGGAGCGAGCGCACGAGGGGGCCCGTCCCATGCGTGCCATCTTCCTGGCTGACGGCAAGATCTTCACCAGTGGCTTCAGCCGCATGAGCGAGCGGCAGCTGGCACTGTGGGACACGGTAAGTGGCACCTCGGGGGTCCCCAGGAACCATTTTGGGATTCCCCATGTGCCTGACACTTCATCTCGCCCCAGGAGAACCTGGAGGAGCCCATGGGGCTGCAGGAGCTGGACTCCAGCAACGGGGCTCTGCTGCCCTTCTATGACCCCGACACCAATGTGGTCTATGTCTGCGGCAAAGTACGGAGCCCCCCACCCTGCTGGTGGTCCCCCTAGAGCCAGGGTCCCCCCTAACAGCATGTCCCCAGGGGGACTCGAGCATCCGGTACTTCGAGATCACGGAGGAGCCGCCCTACATCCACTTCCTCAACACCTTCACCAGTAAGGAGCCCCAGCGGGGAATGGGCTGGATGCCCAAGCGCGGGCTGGACGTCAGCAAGTGCGAGATTGCCAGGTCGGCACGGGGACACGGGAGATGATGTGAGGGACCTTCAGACCTCCGCAAAATCTTCCATGACCCCCTCTGCTCCCCTGGCAGGTTCTACAAGCTGCACGAGCGCAAGTGTGAACCTATCATCATGACTGTGCCAAGGAAGGTCGGTGGGGATGGAAGCAGGGTGGGGATAGGGAAATGTGGGGTATGGAACCCCAGTAGGGTTGGTGGGAGTCCCCAAGGAGACTGAGAGAGGTTATCAGGCAGGACACGAGACTGTGTGGGGTTCCTGGTCAGGATGTGGTCCCTAATCAGTGTGGGCAGAGATCCCAAAACAGTTTGTGTGTGAGGTACTTGAGCAGGACATGGGAGCAGTGGGGGGTCCCCAGTGAGGCTGTGTCCCCATGGTATCTTTGGGGAGCCCCCGGAGGATGCCACCCCTCTGACGCTGTTGGGGGCAGTCGGACCTGTTCCAGGACGACCTGTACCCAGACACGGCAGGCCCTGAGGCGGCCATGGAGGCAGAGGAGTGGGTGGCGGGGCGCACGGTGGGGCCCGTGCTGGTGTCTCTGCGCCCGGCCTATGTCCCCAGCAAGCAGCGGGACCTCAAGGTGTGCCGGCGGACACTGCTACATGACAGCCACGCCACCGCCACTGCCACTGCCGCCACCGGGGCCACCACACCGCCCTCCACACCCCCCGTGGCCCCTGCGTCTACTCGCTTCAGTGGCCCCCTGGTGCTCGGCTCTGGCAACGCCACAGTAAGGGGACAACAAGGGTCACAAGAGGAAAAACGGGGAAAGGGACAGAGGGGTGCGGTCGGTGTGGGTGGGGCTATGGAGTGGGTGTGGTTACTCTGATGGTCAATGGATGTGTGTGGCAGGTGGGTGGGGCCACGGGCAGTGGGTGTGGCTCTGCTGGGTGTGTCCCGTGTGGGCACAGCTGACGGGGCTGTCCCTCAGGGGGGCCGCCTGGAGGAGGTGCTGCAGGAGGTGGCGGTGCTGCGGGCGCTGGTGGTGGAGCAGGGCCAGCGCATCTCCCGCCTGGAGGAGCAGCTCAGCCGCCTCGAGAACGGCCACGTGTAGAGACCCCCGCAGGGACCCTGCTCCAGGGACCACGCCTGCATCCCAGGGACCCCCCTGAACCATCTCACCCCCCTGGGGTGTTTCCCCTTCCGCCGCTCCGGGCCCTTCTCCCGTGGGAGAAGCAGGGGGGGCGCCCCTCTGGTAGCTCCCCACTTCCCCCCGTTGCCTTACTGGGTGCTGGCCCCCCAAATCATGGACCATTCTCCACCCCTGCCCCCATTCCTCGGGCTGGGGGCTGCTCCTGGGATCAGAGATTACCCCCTGCACCCCCCAATCCCTGTGTGGGGTCTCCCGCCCTTCTGTAGGGCAGGGCATGATCAGCCTTCCTCAACTGTGAGATATTGTCCCCCCTGTATTTTGGGGGCTTTTCCTCCCCTCCTCCTCCTTGTGTCCCCCCTCTCCATTCCAGTGCAGGGTCAAAAACTATATTTTCACTCCAAATAAAGGATTTATAAGAAAAGCAATGGTTGCAGGGGCCACCTGGGGGGTGACAAAGTGGGGGCAGGAAGGCGCAGCGGTCATGGGTGGGAGCTCAGCGCCTTGGCAGGAAGTGGGGGGGCACGGGGCGGCATTTTGGGTAGCAGGGGCGAGNGTCAGAGCACGCCCGTGGCATTGGGACCTACTCTGGCTGCACCCACTGATGGTGAGCACCCCAAAACCAGGCAGGGTGGGAGATTGAGGGGCTGGGAGTTGGGGGGCTGTGAGACAGGTTGTGGGAGTCAGGATCAGGGAACCACGGTGAGGTTGGGGTGAGTGAGAGGGTAAGGGGAGTATAGAATGGGGGGAAGGTTGGGGATAAGGGGAGCACAGTGGCATTGGGGAGAAAGGAGGAAGAGTCCAGGAGAGCATGGTGAGCTTGGGNAGCCACACTGAAGACTGCGAGTGCCGAGTTTAGGGGGGGCCCCGAGGCTTTGGCAGGGATGCTATGGGGCTGCAGCCCTGTGGGCAGGGGCAAGGGATTCTAGGGGGGCTGTGCAGCCATGTGGGGTGGCAGTACCCGGTTCCCAGCACCTGCAGGTGCTGCTTGCACTTGCCACCCACAGCTTGTCCCCGGGCGTCACCTCCCCCTCCCCAACCCTTGTCCTCTGCTCCTGTACCTTGCTCCCTGTGCCCGCTGCCCTTCTCTCTGGCCCTTCACTGCATTCCAGCTGCGGGAAGCCACGTCCCAGGCGCGGTGCTGACCTGCTGACCCTGCTGCCCTCATCCGCAGGCTGGCCCTCGCTGGCACTCGGTGCTGCTGGCGCTGGCGGGACCGGCAGCGGCCGGGGACCCCACGGGAGCCAGCAATGACCGGGCGGTGGCAGCGCTGCTGGGGCTCCTGTTGTGCCTGGCGCTGGGGCTGGCGCTGGCCTGGCACCACCTGTGCCGCCTCTCGGCCGGCCGCTACCACCCCCGGTCCTTGGGCCGCCGGGCGCTGGAGCTGCTGCGGGGACAATGGCACCGGCTGCGCTCCCCGGAGGACCCCGCCGTAGCCCTCGGGGACAGTGATGGGAAGGTGGCCGGGGGGGACGAGGAGGAAGAGCTGATGCCCTGGAGCCTGGAGCGGCAGCCGGAGCAGGATGAGGAGGAGGATGAGCAGGAGGAGGATGAGAAAGAGGAGGCTGAGGAGGAGGCCGAGGCAGCGCCAGAGGGCGGGGAGAGCCCCCTGAGTGACGGGCAAGCAGCAGGGGGCAGCGCCGAGGCCCTGCTCAGTGACCTACATGCCTTCTCGGGGACGGCGGCCTGGGGGGACGCGAGGCCACACGTCACCGCCTTGTGACATCATCATCCTGACACCACCACCCTTTGGTGTCATCATCCTGTAATGTCACCTCCCTGTAGTGTCACTGTCTTGTGGTGTCACCTCCCTGTAGTGTCACCGCCCTGCCAGCAAAGGCACCCCTTCTGTCCCCTGCCTGCTTCTGATTGGCTGCAGGGGCCTGAGCACTGACCAATAAAAGAGCAGCTCTGCCTGGATCAGGGGCGTGGTTTGCAGAGAAGTGGGTGGAGCAAACTGAAAGGGCACGGTAAGTAGGAGCCTGGGAAAGGGGCGGGGCATCACCAGGGGTGGAGCCTGGACCCTCCTCTGGTGGAGCAACTCCCCCACCCTCCCAGTGAGCCCCCCAGACCCAGCACAGGGACCACCACAGCCTCAGTAAGTCCTTTAATTGGCACACATCCAGCAGCAGGGCCATGCCCCATGGGGCCACACCCCAAAGGCACTGCCCCCAGAGGGGCCACACCCCAAAATGCCACACCTATGAGGGCACATCCCTGGGGGGCCACACCCCTGGGGGTTCTCCCTGTGCTCCCAAAGCTGGCAGGCAGGGGGCTGTGCTGGAGGGGGATGAATCCATCCAGAGCACAAGCAGCACCGTGGGGTACCCCCCTACCCGATGGGGAGCACCAGGCCCCCCCTCCAAAATGCCCCATCCTGCCCACCTCTACCTGGGCACCCGCCCCTGGCCCCCTTTCTGCTTCTTGCCCCCCCCTGAGGGTTTGATGGGCAGGGGGGCTGTGCCCTCGGGTGGGGGGGCCTGGGGGGGCCCTAACTCCATGGGGTCGCCTGGGATCACCGGCTTGAACACCTCGAATGGGGAGAATGTCACAGGGCTGGGAAGGGACACATGAGGGGGTAAGTGGGGCAGCCACAGAGGGTGAGGAAGGGGTGACAGTCAGTGTCCACAGAGCTCCTTCCCCACCCCCGGAGGCTCCAACTCCCTCCATACTCCATGAACCACCCCTAGTCCTTCTTCTCCTCATTGGTGCCCATCCTGATTCCCTTATCCCAAAGCACCCCAAACCCTCACCCCATTGCCCTCACTGTCTATGTACTCCCAGGATGGGGCAGGTTGAGCCACCCCACCCTGTATGCACCCCGCCATCCCAGCATTGCACCCCCAGCATTGTCCCCTGTCCCCACCTTGGTGCCCACCCTGAAACCCCCATCCCAAACGCCTCCATCCCAAAGCCCCTCACCCCAAAGCACTTCCTGGCTCCCCTGAGCCCTTGCCCTGGTACCTGACAGGGGTGCGGGGGCTGCTGTTGAGGCAGCGGGGGGAGCGCACCTTGGGCTGGAAGGAGAACCCTTCCTTGATGCTCTCCAGCACAGAGGGGGCTACGTAGGTGAAGCCCTGCGGGTTTGGGGGCGTCAGTGAGGGGGGCCTGGGGGAGCCGGGGGTCCCCCCGAGGGCTGTGCCCCCCTACCAGGAAGGCCTGGTTAGCGCTCTCGCTGATGGCAGCGTCATCAGGGCTGTCCACAGGGGTCTGGCGGGTGAAGCGACTGTCGAACTGGCTCACGTCCTCCTCTGACTGCTGCAGGGAACATGGCAGCTGCTCCCACAGGGCCCCCAAAACATTCCCAGCCTCCGCCCTCAGCCCCCCATACCAGGTAGGGTTTGAAGGGGGGGTCCAGCCTGCGTGCCAGCAGGTCCTCCCAGTTTATATGCCGGAAGAAGGGCTGTTTCTGTTGGATTTCGGGGTGTCAGGCAGGATTTGGGGGATGTCCCCTGGCACCCTCTGCCCACCCCTGTACCTGGACATCGGCCGCGTCACTGGGCCCCCCCCCAACCCGCTGGCTGGGGTTCCGCTTGAGGAACTGTAAGAGAAATAGGGATAGAGATGGGAATGGGGGGAGGACCTACATAAATAAGGGTGGGGGGAGGTGAAGAAAATTCGGGGGGAGGCACCTTCTTGAGGAGGTCACGAGCATCGGGTGTCAGGTAGGGCGGCAGCACTAGCTTCCCCTTGAGGATCTTGTCAATGGTCTTCTTGCGGTTCTCGGCGGTGAAGGGCGGCTGTGGGGTCGATGGGGGGGCGATGAAGAGCCAGGAGGGACAGGAAGGCTCAGAGTCAATCCCCCAGCCACCCTGGGATGCCGCCCCAACTCCCAGGGAGGAAGGAGCAGCAGTGGGACTTGCCGATCCGGTGAGCATGTCGTACATCAGGGCGCCCAGGCTCCACCAGTCCACCGCCCGGTTGTGCCCGCTCCGCACCAGGATCTCGGGGGCCCTGGGGGTGCAGGGGGGGCCCTCAGCAGATAGGGGGCTAAGACAGACTCCCCAAATTCCCCCCAGTGGTGCATCCATCTCACATGTACTCAATGGTGCCGCAGAAGGTGTGGGTGACAGCTCCATCATGGATGGACTCCTTGCACAGCCCAAAGTCCGTCAGCTTGATGTGACCTGAGGGACATGGGGGGGTCAGCATTGCCCCAGAGAACCCCCTAAGCTCCCCAGTTTGCCCTCCAAACCCACCTTGGCTGTTGAGCATGATATTCTCTGGCTTAAGATCCCGGTAGATGATCCCATGGGAATGCAGGTGACCCAGTGCCAGTGTGATCTCGCTCAGGTAGAAACTGTAGTGGGAGCAGGGAGAGGCTGTGAGCGATGTTGGGGTGCCCACCCCATCCAAACCCACCACCACCACCACATCCCTACCAGGCAGTGTCCTCCAGGAAGATCCCTTCCCGCTCCAGCTGCATGAAGAGCTCTCCACCTGCATACAGAGCCCAAGAAGGACCCTCCTGAGCCATCCCTGGACACTTTTTAATCACTCCTGGGAACACCTGAGCCATCCTGGGACATTCTGTAGCCATCCTGGGACACCCTTAAACCATCCCTGGACCCCCTGAGCCAGCCATCCCTGGAACCCCTTGAGCCATCCCTGGGACAACTTGTAGCCATTCCTGGGACCCCCTGGAGTAATCCCCGAGACCCCCAAGCCATCCCGCACCGCTGAGGCACTCCAGGATGAGGTAGAGCTTGCCGCCCGTCTGGAAGGCATAGATGAGGTCAACGATGAAGGGGTGCTTGACAGCCTCCAGGATGTTCCTCTCTGCCCGGGTGTGCGCCGTGTCCTTGGCATTGCAGGCGATCTTGGCCTGGGGGGGAGGCAGTGAGCAGGGGAGGTCCCTGGGCGGGCTGGGGGGGGCGGGGGGGCCCTACCTTCTTCAGGACCTTCATGGCAAAGATCTTCCCTGTGTTGGTGCCCTGCACTTTGCGCACCTGGAACACCTGGAAGGACAGGCAGGTAGGGTTGGGGATGCTGTCAGGGAGCACTGAAACTGCCCAGAGTCCACACTGTGTCCCCACCTTGCCGTAGCCACCCTTGCCCAGGACGCGGAGCAGCTCAAAGCAGTGGGGTCCGATATGCTCGGGGCCATTGTTGACGCTGTTCTCGGAAATCTCGATCTCTTCATAGAGTCCCACCGGCCTGGCAGGAGAGAGAGTGAGCGGGGACAGTACTCTGCCTGTTCGCCGCCTGCATACGGCCCCCCGCAGGCTGTCTCCCACTTACTCCAGGCTGTTCCCCCGGGGCTCCAGCTCCATCTCCTGCGGGCGGGAACTCGCGGTCAGAGGTGGGCAGTGGGGGAGCAGTGGGCAGGGAACGCATGGCAAGGAGGGGACACAGGGCAGGAAGGGGAGACACAGCAGAGAGAGGACCCACGGCAGGTAGGGGACACATGGCAAGGAGGGGAGCCATGGCAGGCAGGACACGGGCACGGCACGGGCAGGACACGGCAGCGCGGGGCGAGGCAGCATCGAGCCGGCCCTGCCGGATGTTTTGGGGCCGAGGCCAGGCCCTGCCCAGCGAGAACCGCCCGCTGCCCGCTCGGGATCTGCAGCTGCCCCCGGTGCCCCGGCGCCCCGTTCCCGTGGACAGCCTGGCTACACCCCTGTCCCGCCACCGGCGGGACCCTTCTGACTGCCCCGTTGCTGTCCCCCCAAGCCCCTACCCGGCATTCCCGGCACCGAGCGGACCCCACGCACCCCCGACACCCCCGATCCCTCCTCGGTCTCCAGGTCGATGTCGAACACCCCCGCCATGACGGCGCCGCGCCGGGACCCCCGGGGACCCGCCCCGACGGCCACGCCCCCAACGAGGGCCACGCCCCCGTCACGCCCCCGCGACACTACCTCATCGGGACCCCGGGGAACCCGCCGCGATGGCCGCGCCCACGGCCACGCCCTTCCCACCGTCCACGCCCCTCCCGCGCGCGTGTCACCGGGATGTCCCCTGCGCGGGGGACAAGAGGACGCGAGGTCCCCGGGGGTGGCGCAGGTTACACGACAGAGGCAGCGCGACCGCTCACAGCCTTTACTGGGGTCCCCGGCCCTGCCCCGCCCCCACTGCGCCGCGCTGACGTCAGCGGCGCCGCGCTGACGTCAGAGGAGGGGGGCAGGAAGAGAGGGGGACATCCCGGTGACCCCACGCGGAGATCCCCCTCGGGGTTTCCGCGGAGTTGGAGGGCACGAGTGAGGCTGCGGGGCACTGAGGTTATTGT
Source organism: Dicaeum eximium (assembly GCA_013396995.1). Classification (NCBI taxonomy): domain Eukaryota; kingdom Metazoa; phylum Chordata; class Aves; order Passeriformes; family Dicaeidae; genus Dicaeum; species Dicaeum eximium. Next base: position 101,886 of record VWZP01003644.1, read on the forward strand.
GGGGTCACTGTTGTTATTGTGGGGCTGTGGGAGCTGTGTGTTATTGTAGGGTCTCCGGTATTATTGCAAGGGCAGGGGCACTACAGAGACTGTGTGTTATTGAAGGGTCTCTGATGTTATTGTAGGGTCATTGGTGTTATTGTAGGGTCAGGGGCAGTACAGGGACTGGGGTTTATTGGAGGGTTTCAGGTACTAAAGTGGCTGTGTGTTATTGAAGGCGCCCAGGCACTAGAGGGGCTCTGTGTTATTGTAGGATCTCTGGTGTTATTGTAGGGTTGTAAGGGCTGTAGGATCTGGGTGCTATTGTAGGATCTCTGGTGTTATTGTAGGGTTGTAAGGGCTGTAGGATCTGGGTATTATTGTAGGGTCACTGCTGTTATTGTAGAGTCAGGGGCACTACAGGGGCTCTGTGTTATTGTAGGGTGCCTGATGTTATTGTAGGATCTCAGACATTACAGGGGCTGGGTGTTAGTGTCGAGCCTCTGGTGTTACTGTAGGGCCTCCCCACTGACAGCCCTATATCATGTGGGTTCCCCACACAAGTCTTCACAGAGGATTTTCTGAGCTGCTCCAGGGAATTTCTGGGTACCCCTTTGTTATCGTAGGACCTCCTGGTGCAGGTCTATTATTTTAGGGTCTCCCCATGGCATTTTGTTATTGTGAGGTCTCCCTTTCAAGGTATGCTATTGTAGGGTCTCTCGACACAGGTTTGTTGCTGTGGGTTCTCTCCGTGCCAGTTTGTTGTGGTAGGGTCTTCCCTTCAAGGGTGTCATTGTGGGGTCTCCCCTTGCTGGTGTGTTATTGTGGGGTCTCCCCATGTTTCTTTGTTATTATGGAATGTCCCAATAATTCTTTGTCCCCATGTGGGGTCTCCCCATACCAGCAGGTGCCAACACACCTCATGCTTCACCTGCTGCTCTCACGAGGTGGACTGAGTGCCTCGGGGGAGTCCTGGCTGCCCCTACCCTGGGGATGGCACGGGAACAGCAGGGGTCAGTGTCCCCCTGTATGTCCCAGGCATGGGACCCCCCAGCTTCAGGGACAGGGAGCACTGGGGGTAGAGACGGCAGAGACAGGGCAGGGAGGACAGGGAGGGACGTTGGGAAGCAGGGAATGGGGTGCCAGGGCAGGGGGATGGGGTGATGGGGTAATGGAGGGATGCCAGGGGATGGAGTGCCAGGACGAAGAGGAGTGCCAGGCAATGGGGTGGCAGGGAAGGTGACTGGGATCCAGGGCGGTACGGGGATGCCAGGACATGGTGTGCTAGGCCACAGGATGGGGGGACAGCGGGACAAGGTGCCGGGGGGATTCTGGAGAGGGGCGGCAGGGCAGCAGGAGGGGGTGCCGGGGTGTGTCGGGGCACCCATTACCCCGCTCTCTCCGCTGCCTGCCCGGCGCTATTTGAAGTGGGACAAGAAATGCTCCACGGGGTATCGCGGGGAGTCGATGCCCAGCCCCTGGCAAAGCCCCAACAGGCGCTCGCAGGCCTCGGCCAGCGTGGCCCCGGCGCACGCCACGCTCAGCAGCGGCTCCTCGTACTCCCCGGCCCCCTCGGGCTCCTCAAAGAGCCGGTTGAGGCGGACGAGCCCGCGGCCTTGCAGCTCCCGCAGAGCCTCCATGCCCCCGCCGCCCGCCAGAGTCTCGCTGTGCTCCGATCCCAGGCACATCACCCCGGCCAGGTGGGTTCGGGGCGCGGAGCGAGCGGGCAGCACCGGCGGCACGCCCAGCGCCACCAGCACGGCGGCCAGCAGCAAGTCGGGGCCGTAGACCTCGCGGATCCAGTCGCGCAGGTAGAAGCCCCCCATGCGAGGGTTGATCTCCAGCAGGCGCGGCCCCGCCGGCCCCAGCTTGAGCTCCACGTTGAAGACGCCGTCGTGCAGCCCGCACGCCCGGCAACATTCTAGCGCCGCCCGCACCAGCTGCGCCTGCCGGTCGGCGGGCAGGCAGGAGGGCAGGCAGGCCGCCGTCTCCAGGAAGGCGGGGACACGCGTGGGGCCGTTGTCCGACACCCACGCGCCCAGCAGCCGCCCGTCGAAGACCACGAGGTCCACGTCGTGCTCGGTGCCCGGCACGTACTCCATGAGCAGCATGGCGTTGCCCCAGCCCAGCCCAATGCCCGGGTGGTCGGCGTCGTCGCGCAGGTCTCTCCAGAGCCGGGCGGCGTGAGCGTGGCACTCCCTGGCGTTCTCTACCAGCCGCACGCCCACGCCGCCCGCGCCGAACTCCAGCTTGGCCACGGCGGGGAAGTGCACGGCGCCGGCCGCCCGCTCCACGTCGCCGTGGCTCTGCAGGCGGCGGCAGGGCACGGCGAAGGCTGAAGGCGGCGGGCGGCCACGGCGGCAGCGCTGCAGGTGCCGGTGCGTGCGGCTCTTCTGCTTGGCCACCCGCACGGCAGCGGGCGCCGGGCCGCGGAGCCCCAGCCCCTGGCACACCAAGGCCGCCAGCACCACGCAGTCGTCCCAGTAGGAGAGGCAAGCGTGGGGCCGCAGCCCCCGGGAGCGCAGCAGCTCCAGCACCCGCTCCGCGTGCTCCTCGTCCCGCCTGTGCTCCCGGCTGTCGTAGGGCAGGAAGGTCTGCACCAGCCCCGCCGCAAAGTGCTCCGGGTCCGACTCCACCAGGTGGATCTGCGGCCCCGGAGAGGCGTCACCGGGGGACAGCCGGCCCTGGCAGTGCGGCTATGCCACCCCCCACCACCCTGAGCCCGCTGACGGCCCGAGCTCCTCACCCTCAGCCCATAGTCACGGGCCGCCTCCCACACGAAGCTCTTGCTGATGCCCCCGGCCCCGATGAGCAGGATGTCCTTGCCCTCGACCAGGTGACACTGTGCTCGGTGCAGCATGGCCTCGGCTAGCAGCCGCGGTAGGTCCCCACGGGGCTCGCCCACGCCACGCCCCATGGCCTCAGCCAGCACGCAGGTCTCCAGGCACCGCTGGCTGTTGGTAGCAAGGGCCACCAGCTCCAGCGTATCATCCACGCATGCCAGCAGGAAGTCCACGCCTGGGGATGGTGACGGTGACACCGTGCTCAGCACCTCGGGGTAACCACAGGCACCAGCGGTGTCACCCGCGCCATGCTCACCCAGGATGTCGGTGTGGGTACGGGTTCCACCACGCTGCTGCGGGTTCAGCTCGGCCTCAGTGGCCAGGAGGGCGGCCATGGCGGCCTCGGTTGCCTCTCGCAGCCGCGTGGCCAGCGCCTGCTGCTGGCTGGGGGCCACCACCCCCCACTGCTGCAGGGTGGAGTCCAGGCCCTGGGGCAGCACTGCACCGTGACACACCGGGCTCTCCGCACGTCCCACGGCACAAGCCACCTGTGGGGACACCCACGTGTGTGTGGGGACACCTGCTGCCACCGGGTTATGGGGACATTGGCTGCCAACCCATAGCCTGGGGACGCAGCTGCCACCAGGGCATAGGGACGTGGGGTGACACATTGACCGAAGGCATGGACGTGGATGACCACCAATTTTAGGGACACCCAGGGCCACCAGGGCATGGGGACATGGACAGGCACACAGGGCATGGCACACAGGGCATAGCACACAGATTACCACAGCCTGGGCACACAGACTACCACCATAGCCTGGGGACATACAGGGCCACCAGGACATGGGGATGTGGACAGCCAGCATAGGCTGGGGACACACAGAGCCACCAGGGTGTGAGGACGTGCTGTACCTGGCAGAGCTGGGGCCGGTCCCCCCAGGACCTGCAGACGAGGGTGCAGATGCGCAGGGCCATGGGCAGCCGTGAGGCTGGGCTGCCTGGGGGGCAAGGGACAGGGCAGGCACGGCCGCCACGTGGGGACGGGGTGGCCCTGCCCAACCTCCCAGTCCTCTGGGGACTTTTGGAACTCCCTGTGGCACCGTGGTGACCCCAGCCAAGCCCAGCCCCAGGAAGTGAGGGGTACAGCATGGCCACTGTCATCCCCAGCCCCCATGGGACTGTCAGGAGTCAAAGGGGGTCACCCCAACACCCTGCCCAGCCCCAGGGGACTGTGGGGGTCCAGGGTGACCTTCCCCCCACCACAGGGGACCATGGGAGTCCAGGGTGACCTTCCCTACCTCTCCCCATGGATATGTGAGGGTCCAAGGTGGCAAACTGTCCCCCAAACCTAACCCAGGGGACTGTGGGCGTCCAGGGTGACCCTCGTACCCTCCCCCAGGATCCCAGTAATTTGGGCACCCTGATGGCCCCAACCCACTCGCCCCAGGGGACAGACACGTGGCCGGCACAGCTGCAGGGACTCGTGGGACCCCAGGAGACTCTTCCCCCGACTCCCAGGGTGGTGGGCGCCCGAGGGCGGGGGCCTTACGTGGGGGGGGCACGGGCAGGCGGACGGTGGGCACCATGGCCTCTAGCAGGATGCTGTCCTCCTCAGTCAGCTCTCGGAGCCGGGCAACCACAGCGTATGCCACTGCTGCCCCCTCCTCCTTCCTGTGGGTGCTGCGGGTGCCTGTCCCCCACCACCGCCACCCCGCCGGCCGCACCACCACCTGCATGCACCTCTGTGTCACCCCGTGCCACCTGCTGTCACCCCAACAGCCAGCCCACCACCTGCATGCAGCCCTGTGTCATCCTGTGCCACCTCACCACCTGCACACACCTCTGTCAACCCATGCCCCCCAGTGCCACCTGGTTGCCACCCTAACAGCCACCCCACCACCTCCGTGTGCCCCAGTGCCTCTCCATGCCCCCCACTGCCACCCAGTGCCACCAACACTACCCAGCCCTCCCGCACCCACCTGGCCATAGGGCTCCATGGTGGTTCCCTCCAGGAAGGCACCCACCTCCTCCTGCACCAGGCTCTGCTGGCCCTGGGGGTCCTCCAGCCGCACCAGCCTCACCCCTGGGACCACGGGCTCGGCGGGCAGGTCCCCCCTGGCCCCCAGGACAAAGGCCAGGGTGGG
>VWZP01003644.1:123806-151703 GCA_013396995.1 Dicaeum eximium
CCAACAAAAAACCACCACCCAACCCTGAGCGCGAGTGAAGAGCGCGAGTGAAGCAGCGAGCCAGGACTGAGGCGAGCGGGCGGGCTCGGGGAGCCGAGCAAGAGCCGAGCCCCCTAAAATCCCCCTGCACCCCGACTATGCTAAATGTAACCGGGGAGCTCTCAGGTAAGCCCGAGGCGCTGGGTGCGGGGCGGGGGGCTGCCCCAACTCCCCTGCCTGCATCTGCCGGGAGTTTTTTCCCCTTTCCAAACCGACGGCTGATTTTAATTTGATGTGATTAAAACGTCTGTCTGGCTTTGGGATTAAGACTTTCCCCTCTCTAGGTTGGGTTGTTGTTCTTTTTTTTTTTTTTCCCTTTCTCTCCTTCCCTCTTTTCCGTGCATGTTTGTGATTACCAGGAAGGGAACCGCCGGGGAGCACGGAGAATTAAACCCCGCGACTGACAGAGGGGAGGAAAAGGAAAGTCGGTGGGATTTATGGGGGGCAGGAAGAGTTAAGTTTTCCTGCCCGGGGCTGCATTTTGGGGCTTGACACCGAACGCCACCGCTAGAGCAGTCGACGTTCCTGCGGGACACGGCAGCGGGATTTTGGGGTACTGGGGATGGGACGGCTTTGTTACCCCGGCCCCAGAGGCCACCGGCACCCCTGGGGCAGCTGGGGGGCCGGCCGGCCTGGCGGCACATCGGGACCGGGGTCTCCTCGCTCGGAAAATGCTGGAAAACACCCTTAAAAAGTCAAAGTGTGGGCGCCGTCAGGCTCCCTGGGGTCCCGGGCGGCGGGACCGGGGCAGCACGAAGCCGGCACCAGGTTCTGCTCCAGCTCCCGCGGTGCCGCCGTGACGCAGGACGGGCAAAGCGGGGCGAGCGCCGGGGAACCGGAAAAGCGAGGCCGGGATCCGCAGCGGCTCCATCGCCCTCCCTCGCCCCTTCCTCTCCCACTTCCCGCTGCCGCAGGGCCCGGCGGACGTGGCCGAACCGGTGGCACAGCTGGTGCCGAGGCCTGCGGGGACGGGCGGGGAAGAGGACGCCGAGGAGGAGCCGCAGGGCTGGAGCTCGGCCGCCACGACCTCGCTCCCCGTTCTGGGACATCCCCACCCGTGGGCTGCCCAGGCGGTGTCCCTGGCAGGGCTCGGGGACTCTCGGCATCCCCAGTGTCCCCGTGCCTATTTAGCAGGCGGCACGAGAGCACGGTGGCGACTGCACATCTGGGCTGCATTAGGTGCAGGCTCCGCAAGGAAATGTGGAGGACTCTCCTTACAGGGCTGCACCGGGGGGAGATTTATGCCTTGCTAAGTGGCACCGAGCCCCATAAATCATCCCCTCGCACCCCCGGGGCTGCAGCGTCAGCATCTCTGTGCCACTGTCCCAGCGTCGCAGCAGGCTCATGGAGATGCACTCCGGGATGGGGTATCTGGGATATCTGGGAAGCAGCTGGCCCAGCAGTGTTGTGGCTGCATGTGGCATGTGGCATGTGGCCTGTGGGTGACAGAGGCATCCCAGGCTTCACCAGGGTGCTGTGGGGACATCAGGGCATGGCTGTGCCCACCAGAACTGCTGGTCCCCCACTGACCTAGCCAGGCAGTGTCCCCATGGCAGATGATGCCAGTGGTGGCAGCGGGTCTGGAGGTGCCAGGGCAGTCACCCACAGCTCTGCAGTGCCACGTGGGCTGGCACTGGGGGTCCCCTGCCCCACTGGAGAGTGGCCAGCCTGGCACTGTGCTAGTGAACCCCCAGAACATTGCTGGGAGGTGCTGTTGGGCTGTGTGGCTGCATGACCTGCGCTGGGAGTGGCAAGAGAGGATGAAGGCTTTGCATGGCTCCTGGGTGCTGGGCGTGCGTGTGGGGCAGTGGGGTCTGGTTGGGATTAGGGGCCTGTGCCCCCCTTGCCAGTGGTGGTGTTCCCATCGTGCTGCTGGCTGAAGCCGGAGCTGGATGGGAGATCCAGGCCTATCTAATTACGGCCTTGCTGGAGTCTCCTGTGCACGGCCACGTTTATAAACACACAGAGGAGACAGGATGTAAACATTCAGTGCCGTGAGCACAGGCACGGTCTGGACTGGGGGAATGCGGGGCCACACGCCCCCCGCGCCACCACTTACTCCTGGCACAGTGTCTTTGCCATGGATTGGATTGGATGAGATGGATGGGATGGAGTGCAGTAGAATTGGGTGGATGGGATGGGGACCGCACTGTGGTGGCTGTGGCTGCTGTTGGGGAGCGAGGACACACATGTTCTTCCTGTAGGAATTCAGGGAATGCCATGTCCATGATATCTGGCTGTGGAACATGAGCATCCTTGTGTCCCCATTGTGCCAGCTCCACAGGGATGCTGCCATGCTGTGGTGTCACCTCCCCAGACACAGTGGGGTTAAACGCCAGCAGTGTGGGGACACAGAGGCATCTGTCCATGAGGCCTCGAGTGTCACCCACGCCAAGCCCCTCGGAGCTGGAGGCCATGTTGGGCTGGGGAGCGCCCTGTGGAGGGTTAAGTGGTGCCATTTGGTGGCCAGGACAGTAGCTGGAGTAGTGGGGACAGGGCTGCTTTGTCCTAAGTGACACAGTCATGCCTGGCCACCACTAGACCTCTCCTGCTGGCCCCAGGAATGGGGCTGAGGGATGGGATGGGGCTCTGTTCACCGCTGGATGCCGGCCCATCAGATACGGCAGCTCACGCTGCAGCTCAGCTCTGTCCACTGCCAGGGGTTCTGGGGCCAGGGGGTCTCCCCTTCCAGCTGCCGTTCCCACCACCAGGGTTTCGGGAAAGCGGCTCTGGGTGGGCTGTGGTTGCTCAGCCCTCAGCAGCTCTGCCCACAGCATGCCCAGGGAACAGCTCACTGTCTCTGTGGCCAAATTCCTGCATTGGCCACTGGCCGGGAGGTCTGGCCAGCACCACCGCCTGCGCTGCTGGGCAGGTGGCAGGCCAGGGGTCCCAGTTGTCACCCCAAAGGTGGATGAGCCACCTTCCCACTGCCACATGTGTGATGGGTGTTCGTGGTGCCACTGGTATGTCTGGCATGGGTGTCCCAGGGTGCTGCCAGCAGAGCAGGGGGTGCCCGCTCCCGTGGCCCCCCATCATCCCAGCTCCTCGGGTGTTCCCAGGGCCCAGTGGGTGACCCTGGGCAGGCACGCCATGAGCTGCTTACGTGGGCTGGGAGCATCCTGGCTGTGCTCCAGGGCTGGTTTTGAAACCCTCGGGCTCTTCCTCTACGACGTCACCAGGATCCAGCTGTGCCGGCTGGAGCCTCCTTCCTCCACCGTCTGTGCTGGTGGGTGCCTGGCGCCAGCCGCTGGGACTGGTTGGGCAAGGGATAGTGGAGGCACCCACTATGGCTGGGCCATTGTCACCACTGTGCCATGCTGTGCCACTGTCATCACTGCTGTGCCATGGTCACTGTCACTACTGTGCCAGGGTCACCATTGTCACTGTGTCATGGTCACTACTGCCCAGAGCCATCCATTCTGTGCATCCCACCATTCCCATCCATCAGACACCCACCTCCAGCCCCTTCCTCCATCACCTTCCTCATGTCTGGGCCACCTGCCCAGGAGTCACCGTGGCTCCATCCCAATCTCACATGCCTGCCATCCCTGCCTCATCCCACTCTCTGGCTGTGTTTTGTTTGGCACTGGCCAGGCTGGGGCGGGTGTAAATCCCGCCTGGAAACCGGAGCCGGCGACAGGCAAGGGTCCAGCCAAAGCAAACACCGGGAAGGAGGGGTATGTGTGGTGTGAGTTGCCGCGGCCCCCCCGCCAGCCCCCCCAGCCCACGCTCACACGCACGTAGGGTTGGTCACACACTCCATGCCCCAGAACACACCGGAACGTGGGCAAGGGGTGGCACATGCCTACTGTGGGGCACCAGACGAGGCGGGGCTGGCCAGAGCTGCCGCAGATGGGCACGGGGGATACAGGGGCACGTGGCATTATATGGGGTGTCAGAGTGTGGTGTGACAGTCCACAGTGTGGCGTGTGAACAGTGTGTCACATGTGAGGGGCACTTAACGGAGTGTCCCCACCATGACGTATGTGCACAGCACGTTGCACACTTGCCTGGCATGTCCTGTTACTGCCACACGTGTCACACCCCCATGTGGTAGGTGACACACCGGGATGGTGTCTCATGCACGTGGTGCATCACACGTGTGCACGGTGTCACACATGCATGGTGTCACACCTGGAAAGTGCAGTGTTCCCCATGTCTGTCTGATGCATACACACCAGGTGTATCCCAGGTGTGTCCTGGACGTATCCCAGAGGTGTCACAAGTGTCCTACACACCTCCGGGGTGTATACCAGGTGTGACAGTGTCCTGCACACCCACAGGGCACTTACATCCCCCACAGCGAGGCTTGCAGTTTGCAGGATACACACGGTGGTGAGGCCGTTGTGGCCGGAGACGGGGTGTCCCCGAGGACCGTCGTGCGTCACCGGCGGCTGGTGACGGGGAGCGGTGACGCGCGGGGGCACCGGGGGCTGCCCGCAGCAGGAGCCCCGGGGTGCCGAGCCGTGCCAAGCGGCTGGTCTTTCCCGGGAGGCGCTGCCGGGAAGGCCGGCTGTGGCGAGCCGGGGGTGCCAGCTGGCCGGAGTGTCCTGGCCGCGGGCAATGACCTTTGCACAGCCGCCGGCCGGCGGAGCCGCGCTCCCGGGCCGCCCTGACGTCAGGACGATGACGGGGACCCCGCTGGCGCTTTCCGGTGGCTCCGCAAAGGTCACCCCGCGCCCCGGCCGCTCCTCGTAGGCGCGTCCCATCCCCCCCGCATTCCCGGTGGCCCCTCGGCGGGGGTCCCCGCTGGATGCCCGGCCCGCTCCGGCGTTGGCGGTGCCCAAATATATCCCAGGCGTGCATCTCGGCGGGAATGCTGCAGCCCCGCTGCTCCAGACCATATAAAGGATTGTTGGTACAGCCGCGGGCGGGAGCGTTCCGAGGGGAGCCGGAGAGTCACCGCGCTGAGGTGGGGGGTCCCTGCTGCTCCGGGGGGGTGCTGAGGCTCCCTGCCTCCGTGCCCCAGTTTCCTTGCGCTCAGACCGGTGACTCAGGGGTACTCTGCAGGCTCAGCGCCGCACACACGGAGACAGAGTGTGCCTGTCACCCCCCCTGAGGTGCTGTGTGTCCCCCACAGGTGACTCTTGGGGGATCTTCACCTTCCTGTGCGCCGCGCTTTGCAACCTACCGGCGCTGCCGGCGCTGAACTGCTCCGAGGAGCTGGGCGCCGGCCAATCCATCCAACAGACGTACGACCTGACCCGCTACCTGGAGCACCAACTCCGCACCCTCGCCGGCACCTACGTGAGTCCCCGACACACCTCCCCGGGATATCCACCCCGTGCCTAGTTGCTCCCACGCCGGAGGTCATGGAAATGCCTCACCGTCCCCCGGGCGCAGGGCGGCTCCCGGGCACCGTCCCCTCGAACCATGATTCCGTCATGGGCGCGGGCATCTGCCTCTCCCTCCCCGCCGGCGTCGCCGACTCACCCGGAGGTTCCCTGTCCCTGCCCTGACGTGCCCTCGGCGGTGCCGGCACGTTTGATGCCAAGCAGTGACGATGGCACTGCCTGAGCTGTGGTGGGAATGTCCGGCTTGGTCAGAATGCGAAGGGGGATGTGATAAGAGAAGGGAGAGCTGGGATGAGTGGGATGTGTTTGAACTGGGGTCATGGGAGATGCAGAGACTGGGGACAGGGTCGACATTGGAGACCTGACCCCTGGCACCCCCATTCCCTTCCAGCTGAACTACCTAGGCCCCCCCTTCAATGAGCCCGACTTCAACCCCCCGCGGCTGGCACGTGCTGAGCGGGTGCCCAGCGCCACAGTGGACTTGGACCTGTGGCGGGGTCTGACGGACAACGCCCGCCTGGCCGCCAACTACCGGGCCTACAGCCGCCTGCTGTGCTACCTGCGTGTGCTGGACGGGCAGGTGGGCACGGCTGAGCTGCGCCACCGCCTCTCCCACTTCTGCGCCAGCCTCCAAGGGCTGGTGCTCAGCATCGGTGGCATCATGTCCTCGCTGGGGTACCCGCTGCCAGCCGGCCCTGCTGGGCCCCCTGCGCCTCCTGGCATGCCCACGGCCCCCAATGACTTCCTGAAGAAGATGGATGATTTCTGGCTGCTGAAGGAGCTGCAGACCTGGCTCTGGCGCTCGGCCAAGGACTTCAACCGCCTCAAAAAGAAGGTGCCGCCTGCCGTGGTCACCCTGCAGCTGGAGGCGAGGGGGTTCTGAGCACCTGCTGGGCTCCTGAGTCCACAGTGCCATCCCAGCCACACAGGTCCCCTCTTCCACCACCAGTGTGCCTTGAGAAATGGGGCTCCTGACCCCCAAACCACCCCATAACCTCATCATCACCTGGCAGTGCCTTGAAAGATGGGGCTCCTGACACCACATGTCACCACAGCCACCCTGCAGCCCCTCCATCATCATCATACTGTACCTTAAGGAACAGGGCTCCTGATCCCAGGTGCCATCATGGCCACCCCATGTCCCCTGTCCACCACCAGTGTGCTTTAAGAAATAGGATTCCTCACTCCCAAGTGCCACCGTAGCCACCTCACAATCCCACTTTCATCACCGTGTCTTAAGTGAGGGGCTCCTGACCTCAAGTGCCACTCACCACAGCCACCTCACATCCCTGCTGTCACCACACTCTGCTGTAAGGGATGTGTCTCCTGACCCCAAATGCCACCAAAGCCACTCCATGTCCCCTCCTCGGCACCAGTGTCCCTTCAAAACTGTGTTTCCTGACCCCAGAGTGCTGCCAAAGCCACCCCACACCCTCATCATCACCCAGCTGTGCCTTAAGGGGTGGAGTTCCTCATCCCAAAGTGCCACCACAGTCACCCTGCAGCCCCTCTATCACTATTTTGTGTCTTAAGGGACAGGTGTCCTGACTCCGAAGTGCCCCTCCATGGTGTCCCCAACACCCAGGGTGCCTGTCCCCATCCCTAAAATCTCCAGAGTGGGTGCAAACCCCGCCCATCCCAAAAAGGACAGACGCCCTCTCAGCATAGGAATAAACCCTGCCCCAGCCAGTAGCAAGCCCTGCCCCTGGAGCAATAGGCTCCACCCCAGATGGCGTTAAGCCCACCCACTCATCTGTGTAGCAAGCCCCGCCTCCTCCCTGCAACAGGCCCCACCCCCTTTACCCAAGCCCCGCCACCTCCATGGTTGCCCGTCGGTGTAGCGGTGGGGCGAGGCCATGGGGCGCGGCCGGGTTGTGGCCACTGTCCTGGTGCGTCTATGCGTGTTTATTTATTGGAGATGTTTATTTATTGGAGTATTTATTGCAGAAGATCTATTCTTGTATGAACGAATAAAAGCCTTTCTCCAGCCCTGTGCCCCACCTGTGCCTCACCCCAGTGGGGACCGGGGAGAATGGCTCCTTGTGGAATCTGGGATGTTCCTATCAGTGCCATCAGTAAGGACCGGAGTGAACGGCTCCAAACTGAGCTCAGTGTGGGAGTTGGGGTGCTCCCCTCTCTCACAGGGTGGGGATCCACGCCTGCCTGGGCCCAGGTAACTCCACCCTGAGGACAGGCACCCCCCACCTTGGCACCCTCTCTCTGGGCACTACTTTGGGGTGCCCAGGATCATGTAGAGGGTCCCGGGCTGGGGCACGAAGCCGATGGCTAGCAGAGAGCGCAGCGCAGCCGTGTTGTGGGGCAGCACGAAGCAGTAGATGGGGAAGCCACAGGCATGCAGCTCCCGGCCCAGCACAGCCAGTGGGACCCCGGTGAGGCCGCGCCCACGCCAGGTGGGCACCGTGTAGCCGTGGCGCAGGCAGCCCTGCCCATCCAGCAGGCTCCAGGACACCGGGCGGCCACGCGGGTCTAGCAGGCAGGCAGAGGGCAGCATCTGCACCAGCCCCAGCAGGAATGCCTGGCTGCGGGCTTTGCCCCCCAGGGCCCATGTGGCGTTGAGCAGTGGGATGTGGGATGGGGACACGTGTGCCAGGCGCAGGCCCGAGGGCATCCTGCAACAGGGCATGGCAGAGTGGGGAATGCTGAACCCTGTTCCCAACCAGGATAGCAGATGGGATGGGATTGGGAACCCCTGTGCCACCCAAAAATGGAATCTGGAACTCTTGTTTCCCCTAGGGATGGGATTGGATACACCCCTGTGCAACACGGGGATGGGATTGCGAACCCTTATACCACCCAGGAGTGGGATTGGGGACCCCTGTGCCACCCGGGGATGTGCTCAGTGAACCCACTCATGTCACCCAGTGATCCCTGTGCCATGCAGGCAAGTGCTCAGGGACCCCTGTGCCACCCACAGGTGTGCTCAGTGATCCCGCTCATGTTACCCTGTGCCTCTCAGGGATGTGCTCAGGGATTCCTGTGCCACCAAGGGAGGTGACTATGACCCCATTGTGCTACCCAGAAATGTGACAGGTCTCCGTGTGCCACCCAGGGATGTGACTGGTCCCTCAGTTCCCACGTCCCCCTAGTGTCCCATGTTCCCCCAGTGCCCCTCACTCACTGCCTGTGGGGCTGGGGGGGCTTGGGGCTTATCAGCGCCTGGTACCGGATCGTCTCCACCTTCAGCCCCCTGTCACTGGCCACCTTCTGCACGGCCTCGTCCAGCCCATCCTGCATCCCTGCGACCTCCCGTCAGCCAGACAGGGAACCCAGATGGAAGGTAGGGGAGCCCTGTGTCCCCCCCAGTACCATACTTACCCAGAATCTGGAAGGCTCTTTCCTGGGTTACTGCCTCAGTGCCCTCCAGCAGTGCCTGCAGGGCTCCCTTGTCCCGGTAGAACACAGACAGCTGGTTGGTGTAGTAGTCTCTGGGGTCCCTGTGGTCCTGGGGGGAATATGGAGCTGAGGGTGGCACCCCAATTCCCAGGCCCCTGGGGTGTGGGGTGCTGGTGCCAGGGCAGGGGCACCTGAGGCAGCACCTCTGGGCACAGGCGGGTCAGAACAATGCCAAAATGGGGCCAGGAGTCCACCAGCACCTCGTGGGAGGCCGGGTTCCCCCTGGCCACTGTCATCACAGTCCCCAGGACCTGCACGACAAGGTTGTTGTCACCAACAGAACAGGGGAGAGGGGACAGAGAGGTCCTTGTCACCACCAGGGCAGGTGGGGAGGCAGAGGAGTCCCAGGGCCCTCATCACTGGCAAGGCAAGGGAGAGGGGACAGCGGACAGGGACAGAGGGGTTCCAGGAATGAGCAACACTGACAGGGTGAGGGTGAGGGGACAAAGGAGTCTCTAGGGTCTTCACCATCAGCAGAGGGGGAGGGAGGGAGAGACAGAGGGGTCCCCAGGGACTCTGTCAGCAGCAGGACAGGGCAGAGGGAACAGAGGGAACAGAGGGAACAGAGGGATCCTCGGGGTCCTTGTCACCGGCAAGGTGGTGGGCAGGCTCTTCCGCAGGGTCTCCTCCAGGAGCTGCAGATGAGCTGGGCACCTCAGGATCAGCATGGCTCCGTGACCATGCGGCAAGCAGTGACACCGAGGATCCGTGGAGAGCTGGTGGCACTGGAGCAATGTCCCAGAGTGTTCCAGACAAGTACCCATCCCCAGGTGGCCCCAGGCTGGCCTGGTGCCCAGTGTTCAACAGGATGGACCCTGCCCGCTGCCCCCCAAGGCAGGGGGCACTCACTGGCCCGTGACAGCTGGTGGTAACCATTGTCACTGAATGCCAAACAGTCTCCAGACTCCCACTCCACGGCCCCCTGGAACCCACAGACTCAGGACTGTTGCAGGGTGAGTGCGGGAGGAGTTGAGGACCATGGGGAAAGGGATGGGGGCAGGGAAAGGGGCCATGCCTGGTGGTCCTGTCCCCCTGCTACTGAGGGTCTTTTGGCAGGACAATGAAGATCCTGACATGTCCAGCCCAGCTGCAGCGCCTGGAGGGGATCCTGAGGAAAAGCCTGCCCCTCTCCCTGCCGGTGATGAGGACCCCACTGTCACCCCTGCCCTGTGCCACAATAGGGACCCCAAAACTACCCCCACCCTGCCAGTGACAGGGACCCTGGTGTCACCCCTGCACTGTGCCATGACTGGGACACCAGTGTCACTCATCTGTTGCTGTGATGGGGACCACTATATCCCCCTCGCCCTGTGCTTTGAGGGGGACCCCAATACCTCCCCTCCCCTTTGTCCTGCTGGTGATGGGAACCCCTGTGTCATTAGGGACCCTTTGCTACCCTGTCCCCCCCCACCTGCCCCCCTCCTGCTCTGACCACATATCTGCTTCCACAAGCCCCCTAGCTCTGACCTCACATCTGGTCCCATGTCCCCCATGTCAAGCCCCCATCCCTGACCCGCATCTGTCCCCTCCTTGTCCCTCATTGCTGACCTCGTTTTCCCCCAGGTCTTCGGGGCAGTGCTGAACATCAGCCGGGGCAACCCTGGCCAGTTTGAGGTGCTGGTGGACAAGTGGCCCAAATTAGGCGCCGTGCTGGCCCGGCCCTGTGGAGAGGTGGCTACTGGGGACATGGGGCACTGCAGGAGGGGGGTGACACGGTGCCCTGGCACGTGCCAGGTGTGCTCAGAGCACCAATGGTTGCCCCCAGGTGCCAGTGAACGACGGCTACTGGAACACACAGGCAGCGTTTTACTGGGACTTGGGGGCATACCGGGCGCTGCTGGAGACCCCTGGGTGCCTGCGCTGGGATGCCGCCTTCACCCTCATCGGTTGGCTGGGGACACTGGGGTCCTGGGCAGGTCCTGGGGAGAGGCTGGGCATGCACTGAGAGGTGCTGGGCAGCACTGAGAGCGTGGGACACCGGGGAGAGCTGTTGGAGGCAGGGAGGAACTGGGAGGTACTAGTGAAGAGAATTGGGGGTGCTGGGGGACACTGGGGATAGGTGTTTGGGTGCTAAAGAGCACTGGAGGCCTGATCTGGTGTGCTGGGGTGGGGTTTGATGGGTGATACCAGTGGGAAGGGTTGGGGTGGGATTTAGGAGTGCTGGGGAGCACCAGGGAATTGCACTGCTGGGTACCCTGGAAACAGGGTCCTGGGGGTTACTGGGGTTGGACTTGGGGATGCTGGGGGCATTGGGAAGCATTGCAGCTGGATTTGTGGGTCCCTAGGGACACTGGGGAGCACTGGGGTTGGACTTGGGGATGATGGGAGCAGGACTGGGGTACTGGGCACACTGGCAGCAGGGATTTGGGTGCTGGGATTTGGGATTGCAGGTAGCCCCTGGGGACACTGAGGAGGACACTGGAGTCACATAGAGAGGCTGGGGGCAGGGATGGTGTGGTACAGGGACAACAGGACCCCCTGATATCCTTACCCCCAGGGCTACAGGATGGGGTGACCACAGTGTCCCAGGAGCTGGCGGGGAGGAAGGGTGTGGAGCTGGACATTGTTGAGTACTACTCCTACTGGCACCCTGACCCCAGCACCATGCCTGAGCCACGGTGAGAGGCCCCCCACCCTTGTCCCCACATGGGGACACCCCTGAGCCCCCCACTGACCCTTGCCTCACCCAGGCCAGCCCCTGGGGTGTGTGTGAGCTCCCTGAGCCCCTTGCACGTGGACCTGCTCAATGACACGTGGCCCTATGGGGGGAATGCCCGCAGCCGGCGCTACCTGGCTGAAATTTTGGGGCGCTTCCCGCAAGTCTGCCTGCAGGACAGCAGCGGGCAGCCCATCGCCTGGGTGCTGACAGATCATTTTGGGACAGGCACCCACAGCTACACCCTGCCCGAGCACCGGCGGCGTGGCCACATGCAGGTGGCACTGACGGTGGCAGCACAGCGGGCACATGCCCGCGGGTTCCCCACGTTCGGGCACACGGCGCTGGGGAATCAGCCCATGCAGCAGCTGCAGGAGCTGCTGGGCAACCAGCGTCTGCCCGGAGTCTGCCGCTACATCCTGCACAATCCTGGCCTGGACAGGGATGGGCCCTGAGGCCCCACTGTCCTCTCTCTGTGCCGACCTCAAATTAAACAGCGGTGTGGAGTCTCTGATGGCTGCTGTGGGGTTTTGTGGGGTTTTGTGTCCCCCCCACCACTCACCATTACAGCAGGGACACAGCTTGGTGGCTCACATATCATCACTGAGGCACACAGCGGGGATCCCCAGGGAGTCACCCTGTTCCTGGGCACCATCTCAAGTTATTCTCAGTTCCTCAAGGGAGGGCGGAAAGCCGCAGGCAAATCTGCACTGGTGGCACCTGCAGTGTTACCCCCTGAAACAGGACAGTGTCACCATAGCTGGGGGTGGGACAGGCAGGCACTGGAGGGACAGTGACACACAGGACAGGGTGGGACAGGGCAGAGGGTGACAGCGTCACAGGGTGAGTCATGGTTTGGGGGGCTGATGGGGATGTATGGGGGTGACAGTATTCAGGGTTATGGGGAGTGCTGGGATGGGGGTGACAATGTCCAGCAGGACAGGGAGAACCACAGGGGTGATAGTGTCTGAGGTGATGGGGACAGTCACAGGGGTGACAACGCCAGAGGATAGCAGGCACAACTGGGAGATGGCAGTGCCTGGGGTGACAGTCATTGACACGGGTGACAGTGCCAGGAAAACAGGGAACACGGAGATGGAGGTGACAGTGCCCCCCGGGTGACAGGAACTGCCGCGGGGGTTACACTGCGGCTGGTGCCGGGGACAACTAGGGGGTGACAGCACGTGGGGACAGCTACAGGGTGCCGAAGGGGGCGGGGTACCGGGCCCACCGCAAGGGTGCCCGTGGCCGCGGGCGCCCGTGGCCGCTTCCCCAGCCCGGCCCCGCCACTTCCGCCCAGCCACGGTCAGGGGCGGGTCACTCCCGGCTCCCTCCCGCTGATTCCCAGTAGCGGCGGGTCCCGCCCGGTTCCAGGTATTGGCGCGGCCGTGCCAGCTCCATGTCGCACAGGGCCGTGGAGCAGCCCCGGCGTATCACCGACTCCTTCCCGCGGCGACGGCGGCGGGGCCCGGGGCGGCCCCCGGGTAGGCTCAAGGACAAGAAGGACAAGGACAAGGTGCAGGTGAAGGAGCGGGACTGTCCCCGCGCCCCCTCGCAGCCCTCCCCGGACCCTGCACTCCTGGAGATGTTGCGGCATTTCGACCTCTCCTGGGAATACGGACCCTGCACCGGTGAGCATCCCCGGTTGTCCCGATGGCCTCGGGCTCCCCCCGGCCCCGCTAAACCCCCGGTANGGATGGGATGGGATGGGATGGGATGGGATGGGATGGGATGGGGACACAGGGCATCCTCTGCCGGTGCCCCCCGCCCTTCCCGCTGACCCCTGTTCTGCCCCCGCAGCCTCTGGCACGAGTACGAGCTCTGAGCCGCCGCGCCAAGGGAGTGGGGGGGACCATTCCCGATGCCCCCAGACCCTATTCCAGGGACACCGGGTGGATTAAAGCTGGTGTGAGCGAAGGAGGGGGTGCTGTGTGCTGTCTGTGGGGGCACGGGGTGGGATTAAGCCCCTGGCGTGGAGGGGGAGGGCAGGGAGTTGCATCCCCCCAAAAAAAGACAGGTGAGGTGTCCAGTCACAGTTTAATGCCACCGAACTGGGACCCAGGGAGAAAAATCTGTTCTTGGGTGGAGAAAGGGAGGTGGGATTTTTTTTCCCCAGGAATCGGGCAAAAAAATTAAGAATGTGGTATAAAATCAGGTGAAAGTGAACAGGGGGTGAGGCAGGTGGCTGTGGATTGTAGGGTTGTCCTGCAATGGGGTGGGAAGACTGACAGTGTCTTGTGGGATTCATATGTTTAGTAGCCCTAATTAGCAGCTTTGCTGTGTGCAGAATCATAAATAACAGGATGTGTCTGCTAATTATTCAGGTTATCAATTACTTAATTCACCAGCTCTTTCTGTTGCTTCATCAATAAAATAAATTATTTCTGTGCCAAGGCTGCAGTGGAGCATTGGAGCTGGCAGTAACCTGAATGAGGTGAGATGGGGTGGGATGGGTGGGGGGCCACCCACAAGTCCCATCCCACCCACACTGCATGCTCCTAACCCTCTGGATCATGTTATCCAGCCGAATCTGGTCCTGCTGTTGGAGCTGGAGTCCCTTGGATATCTTCTACAGGGACATAATTCCTCTGCCGGGCAAAGGATGGAGGTGTTAAGGCAGACCCCCAAAAAATAAGCACCCTACACCCAGCTAACGCAGGGTGTTGGCCTTTTGGTGGGAAGAAGGAGGGAGATTCGCATGCTCTTTCCTTGGCAGAGGGTCAGTCCCAACCTGGTGGGTGTCCCAGGAAAGGGGGAAGTGTCTGGGATGACTCCAGCTGCAGGAACAGCCCAAGGAGATAGACAGCCTTTCCAGGGAGGTTGGGTTTACGTGGGATATTGGGAAGAAATTCCTCCCCGTTAGAGTGGTGAGGCAATGGCACAGATTGCCCAAAGAAGCTGTGGCTGCCCCATCCCTGGAAGTGTCCAAGGCCTTGTTGGATGGGGCTTGAAGCAACTTGGGCTAGTGGAAGGTGTTGTGTGGGTCAGGGGTGACATAACATGAAGGGACACCATGGTGGGCAGGGGTTGATGCCATCTCATGGGGTAGCAAGGGGAGCACCTGGCTTTCCCCTCTGCCACGGCCACAGCGAGCTACGAGCTCTCTGCGTGCTTCAGTCCACCGCTGCCCAGCCTCGGCAGTGCCCTGGTCCCGTTTCCAGCACCAATTCCAGCCCTGATTCCAATCTAGACGCCAGTCCAGGCCTAGGCCGCGATGGTTGCCATGGCAACCCGGAAGTTGTGCTATTTGCGCAAAGGCCGCCGGGAGTTGTAGTTTCCGCTGTGCTGCACAACATGGCGCCGCTGGGTCCCTATGCCCGTCCGGCGTCCCCAAAGCGTTCACTCTGGTCCCTACTGACAGAAGCCCACCCTCCAGGTGCTCAGGGTCACAAAGACATCAGGGGCTGCCACTTCCACAGTTTGTTGCCAGTACAGGAGCGGTGTCGGTGTTTGTGCGCGTGAGGCTGAGGCAGAGGCACCTCCCAGCTCCAGAGTGAGGGCGGGGCGGCGGATGGGTGGTGTGCGAGGTCGATGGCCACGCCTCCATTTGTAGACCACGCCCCTCCCCTTGTTGCCATGCAGCGAGGAGGCGCTGTCCCATGTCACCCAAATTAGGGAGTGGGTTCATCAGTGTGGGCGTGGCCAGGTGCAAGGGTGTAGCACTGGGTGTGGTCAACACTATGGGTGTGATCACAAAACGGGGCGGGGCCACCATCGAGATTGGCCTGGTGTAACACCCCGCGCGGGTGGGAGGAGGGTCTTCATCTCGGGGAGGGACCTCCTGCTTCTTCCGTGGCCTCAAACACCTGAGGGGGGACAGAGGGGTCATCCCATGCTGTTGTCACCCCACAGCTGGACACCCCATCCCGCCCCAATCCCTGCTCACCTCCCCAGCCATGGGCTCTCCCAGCAGCTCGGGGGGCTCGGGGGTCTCCAGCAGGCTGATGCTCTGCATGACAGAGCACACGGAGATGCGGGGGCGCCGGGAGGCCCCCAGCAGCCCCCCACCAGCTGCCTCCTCTTCAGAGGGCTGCAGGGATGCCAGCGGGGAGGACAGCGGGGACAGGCCACTTGTGTCCCTCATGGTGTCCACCTCGGAGTGTGACACCTGCTCGACCACCCGGGGCTCCCAGAGGCTGCTGTGCCGACTGCCACAGACAGTCAGCACCCGGTCACTACCCCTGCTGGGAGCCACACCCACTCAGCAGGGTGGGGTTCCCATAGGCTCCTCTCCCACAAAAAGTCCGCACCTTTCCGGGTAGGGCATGACCACAGAAGCCCCACCCACTCCACTCAAAGGGGTGTGGTCCCAACAGGCCACACCCTCTTATCGCATAGGGATACGGTTATCCCATAGGGTGTGGTTATGCCAGACCCCACCCACCTGTCCCCACCCACCTGGCACTCAGGATGCCCTGGTAGAAGTCGAGCTGGCGCATGAAGCTGGGGTTGGGCAGGACGCCGGGCAGGCAGTGTCGGACGTGCCGCAGCGCCCGCTCCAGGTGCCACTCGAACTCCTTCATGGCATAGGCCAGAACTGTGGCGGCTGAGTGGCTCAGCCTCATCTGGCAGTGCACCAGCGCCCAACCTCCCGCCACCCTGTGTCACCCACTGCTGGCACCATGGCACAGGAGGCACTCGGGGACACTGTGTCCACAGAGTTCCCAATGCCCCACAGCCACCCCGAGGTCACCAGGGACACCATGTCCACAGGGATCCCAGTGTCCTCCAGCTGTCCCAGGATCCCCAGGGCTCCCAGCATCCTCCAGTCATCCTAGTGTCCCCAGAGCTCCCCATGTCCCCAGCCACTCCATTGCTCCCTAGGATCCCATGCCCTAGCACTCCCCAGCTCCCAGTGCATCCCAGCAGCTCAGTCATCAAGACCCCTTCNCTCTGTGCCCCGATGTCCCCTGTGGTGTCATCCCCAATGCCCACTGACTGGACGTGGGAGAGGGAGATGAAAGTGTCATTCCAGTGGGGCAGGAGCTCGGCTGCCTCCTCGTTGTACACCCGCACATTCATGTACATGAACAGTGCTGGGAAGAAGTTGTCGATCTCCCGTGCCACATTCAGAATGTGGGTGACCCTGTGGTGACACAAGTGACACCCCATGCTCATCATGGGGCACCCCATGACGACCCCATGCAACCCCACGACAGTGCCACCCCATGCTCACCTAGTCTGCTGCAGCTCCTCCAGGTTGGCTGCATTCCACTCGGAACCCTGTGTGGTGACAGCAGTGAGGGGAGTGGACACTGCCACCCGCCCCACACACCGTGCCCACAGCGCTGCCCACCAGGAAGAGGTGCGGGAAGACACGGGAAGGTCGATCCATCTGCGCCAGCACCAGCAGCATCTC
Source organism: Dicaeum eximium (assembly GCA_013396995.1). Taxonomy (NCBI): domain Eukaryota; kingdom Metazoa; phylum Chordata; class Aves; order Passeriformes; family Dicaeidae; genus Dicaeum; species Dicaeum eximium. The sequence goes on from VWZP01003644.1 coordinate 140,569, forward strand.
GTTGTCAATGAAATCCTTGTGCTCAGCCAGGCTGTGCCCTGTGCGCTGCTCCAGCTCCTCCCGCCCCTGGGCACCACCCTGGGTGAAGTGTGGCCCTGCCTGGCCCTACCCGTCCCCAGGACAGCCTGCTACCCAGGTGCCACCCACCTCCTTGGACATGATGTTCTCCAGGCTGGCAGTGGCCAACACTTCCTGCATCAGTGCCCGCACTGCCAGCTCCAACAGCTCTGGCATTGCTGGCCTGGCACTGGCACCGCCTTGTCAATGGTGTCACCTGCCCCACTCAGGCCACTCCCTGCCAGGCACAGCAGCAATTGGACAGCAGGCTGTGCGGGTGTGGCAAGGGCATTGCAGGAACATTACCAGAGGGGTGTGGGCGAGGCAGGGCGCATGGACTCGAGGTCGGCCATGGCCAGCCACTCGTTGAGACAGCTCTGCTCTGAGCACAGCGCCACTGCGTAGCCGCGGGCCCAGGCCAGTGTTGGGCTGCCAGGGATGTGCCCGCCGCGGGCCGCGTTCTCGCAGGCATGGTGCAGTTCTTGCAGCATGGCCCTGCCACACAGCACCTGCCACCTCTGTACTGCCACCGCAACCCCAGCACCACCCTGACAGTTATGTCTCCCTCACTGGCTGTCCCCAGCATGTGGGTGCCACCCAAGCCCTTCCCAGCTCCTTCCCCGTGACTGTGCCCAGGTGCCCATGGTGGTGCCTGTGGTAACAGCCAAATCCGCTGTGCCCACATCCTTGTGTCCAGCAAGGTGCCCATATCCCCAGGCCCAGAATGGTGACAGCATCCCTTGTGTTCCTAGCAATGCCACATCCCCCGTGTCTGTTGTGCAGCTGAGATCCCCTGTGCCCATGGCAGTGCCCATGTCCCCAGTCCCTGAGGTGGTGCCCACCTCTCTTGTGCTCACCATGCCACCCACACCCCCATGCCCAGGGTGGTCCCCACGTCCCCCGTAATCACACCTGGGCCTCACTCACCACATGGTCTGCACAGAGATGGGCTTGAAGATGCGCGTCTGTCCCCCTAATGTCACGCTGAAACCCCTGGGCATCATGGGGACACACGTGGGTCACAATGGGCACACCAAGCCCTCTAAGCCCCTCCCTGTCCCAAAATTCCGTCCCACCCTTACCCGTCGCCGTCAAGGAACACCTGGGTGTTGCTCCAGAGGGGCAGCACCATGCCCAGGGTGCAGTGGGTGGCCCTGGATCAGGCAGAGTCAGGGGGTGCCGACGCCCCCCCACATCCCCCCCCGCATCCCTCTCACCCCTCATGGGCGAAATCCACTTCCAGCAGTGCCGTCTCCGCCTCGGCTCCCACCTCCTCTGGCTGCACCACCAGCAGATAGCGCACCCGCCGCGCTGACTCCACCCGCACCGCCTGCCAGAAAGGGGGGCATCGGAGGGGGACTGTGCTCCTTCCTGGTGCTCCCAGTGACTGGGTAGAAGCATCAGGCTGGGCCATATCACCTCCTCATCACTTCCCATTCTAGCCCTACCCCCATCCCATCCTATCCTGTCCCCATCCCATCCATATTGCATTCCCATACCCTTCCTCGATGTTCCTGTTTCCATCCCAGTCCTGTCCTGTCTTATGCTACCCCCATCCTGTCCCCACCTTCATTCCATTCCATCCCCATCCTCAGCCCAGCCCATCCTGCCCCATCCTGTCCATTTTCTCTCCTCATCTTGTCCCCATCCATATCCCATTCCCATCCTGTCCCTGTTCCTGACCCCATCTATTTCCCTGTCCCCATCCCATCCCCATGTTCCTGGAGGGGGGAATCCATGTCCTACCAGCCAAATGGCATCCTGGGGGTGCAGCAGCTGCATCATGAAGTGCAAGTGCTGCTCCTGCTGTCCCGGGGCCTGGTGGTAGGGCTCAGACGGGAGGGGCTCCTCCACAGGCAGCAGCTGTGCGGCCCCCTTGACCATGACAAAGCTCTGCCTGGGAGGCCAGAGGGTCCTGAGCACCCAGGGCACCCCCAGAGTGCTCCCTCAAGGGAGTGAAACTGTGTCCCCAGTGTCCCTCACCCCGAGGTTTCGGAAGCCCCTCTCACCGTCACTGCAGTTGGCCATGTCTGGGAGCATCTTCCTCCTGCAAATTGGGAGGCAGTTCCTGGGGGAAATGTGACGCCAGGATATGGACCAGGCTTGGGGGTCCCATAGACTCTCACCAGCATGGACACCACAGTCCAGTGACCCCCCTAGACCTCCCCCCCCACCAAATAGTGTGGGTCCCACGGGAGGGCGTAGGGACCCTTTGGGGGTCCCACTGTGGAGATGGATCCCTGGGGACCCCCCTCGGGATGGCGTGGGGTGGGTGTCCTGTCTCAGTTTCCCCCATCCCTTGCTGGGTGAAAGCACTAGAAGGGGGGGGTCTGGGATGAACACCCAGAAAGGCCCAGTGGTTACTGGAGCGGAGGGGTCACTGGGGGACACTGGGACAGCGAAGGGACTGGGAGCGTGTGGTAAGTGGGAGCAACTTGCGACAACCACCCCCCATCCACACCTCCATATTCCTTCCTTAACTATGGGGAAACCCCAGCCGAGAGTACAGGAAGCTCCAACGCGTGCTGAGGGCAACTCGGCTCCCGGTAAACTCCCAGTAAAGTCCCATCGGAAGCGCCTGGGATGACCGCGCACCGGGAGCGACCGGAGCAACCTTCACCCCTCCACCTCCGCGCCGGCACCCCCCGGGACAGCGGGACCTTTCGCACTGGGACCTTCCGGAGCACTGGGAACCCCCGGGGCTCCGAGAAATCGCCGTGCAGCCCGTACTCCCCACACCGGGATCCCCCGGACCGGCCCATTTCCCTAGGGAACCGGCACCCGCAGGAGCTCCGGGACCCCCCGGCCCACCCCGTGCCCCCACACCGGGGGTCCCCGCGGCTCTGGGACAGCCCAGACTCCCCCAGGAGCCCCGTCCCCGCCCGCCGCACCGTCACCAGCGTCATGCCCTGCCGCGCCGCCCCCCCGCACCAGGAAGCGCCGCCGCTGCCCCGCCCGGACGGGAACGGGAACGGGAGCGGGAGCGGGCCCCGGGTACGTCCTGGCAGGGCACGGCCCCAAGGAAACACCGCAGCCGGGACCCCTAGCGCGCCCTCCCTCAGAGCGGCACCTCCCCGGTAACCCCCGGGCCCCACATCCGTGTGGACAAGGCAGGATTGACACTCCAGCACTTGAGATGCCCCCAGCTCCTCCGAAAGTGGGAACCATCCGAGGGTCCCTGGCCCTTGGGACCTTCCCTTAGGTGCCCAGAAAGTGTGATGCCTTCCCCAGATCCCCAGAAGCTGTGGATCTCCGAGCAGGTCACCCTCAAAGAACCCCTTCTTGACCCCAGCCCTCATGGTCATGGGTCCCCAGCCAAGGCCCCCCTCCCTGGGCAGGGGTCTTTTCCCAAGTAATATAAACAAAATAAATCAATCTCTGGGCCAGGAATGGGGGCACAGGGCCAGATTTGGGGTGAGCTGAGGAGGAGCAGCCCACTAGTGCCACCCACACGCTTACTGGATGAGTTACATCACCTGAGTGCCACTCTACGTGCAGAATCCATCCCTTTTCCTGTGCTACATCCCTGGGATACCCCACCTATCACCCCCCAGGCACAGACACACACGTGTGTATATATATATAATATATGTATATGTATATGTATATGTATATGTATATGTATATGTATATGTATATGTATATGTATATGTATATGTATATGTGTATGTACAGACATTTGGGGCCCCCCTGCCCCCCCACTGCCCCAAAGGACGAGGCCTGGAGGTCCCCCAGCAGTCCCCCCTACACTGCAGTGCCTTAAAATAAGGGTCACCTGCATCCCACAGGGACCCCCGTGTCCGTCCTGCCCCCTATGGGGTCACAGTACAACACCAAAGAAAAGTGGGGTCCCTAGGGAGGGGTCCTGGGCACAGGGGTATCTCTGGAGGGGCGGTCCCTAGGTGAGGGTCCTTGGGCTGAGGTTTGAGCCTGGTGGGAGAAGAGCCCTGGATTGGGAATACCGGGGGCTCTCCTCCTACGGATCCCTGGATCAAATTCCCTGTGCGGGGGCTGTACCCACATCAGGGGGGCCCCTATCATGGGGGGGCCATCCCGGCACCAGCTGCTCCCTGGGCAGGGCTGTGCCCGCACCAGGGCATCCTGGTATGGGACAGTGGCCACACAAGTGTGTCCCTTGGGTGGGGTGTCCCTATCCCTGCAAGGGGTGTCCCCACATGGGACATCTGCGTCCTGCACGGGGTGACCCCACATGGGACACCTCCATCCCCACGTGGGACGTCCCAGTGCCGGCATGGAGTGCCCTGGGGTGCTACTTCTCAGTGAGGGAGAGGCGCAGGATGCGCTGGAGCTCCTCGTCCTCCTCACGCCGCCGCTGCTCCTGCTCTTCCTGCTCCTGCTCCGACAGCGCCATGGCCAGGCGTAGCTGCTCTGCGAAGCTGCCGTACCCGGGGGGGCCCGGGGGGCTCCCGCTGCCTGCTCCGGGGGGGCTCTTGGCAGCTGGCAGCTCGGTGCTGGGCCCCGCCTGCAGCAACATGCTCTCCTGCAGGGCCCTGGGGAGGGGACAGCAGCGGGGCCACAGCCATGTCATGGGGGCCATGGCCATGTCATGGGATCCACACCCCCTCTGGCACACCTGTACCCCACTCCTGGTGGCTGTACCTCCTTCACAGCCCTTAAATGGCCTGGAGAGCTATGCCCCTCCCCACATGCCCTGCCCATCTGCTAGCCACACCCACACCTGCAGTTAGCCCCGCCCATTATGGCCACACCCTCTGTCCAGCAAGAAACTCCTCCCTTTCAGCCCCTCCCATGGCCACACCCCAACACCTTTAACCCCTGCCCCTTTCAGTTTGGCCTCACCCAGGTGGGGTGGGCTTGGAACCCCAGGCCACGCCCACATGGGTGGAACCTCACCTTTCCAGCTGCAGGTCTTCATCGTAGGGCAGTGGCTCCGCGCCAGGGCGGGTGTTGGTCAGCGCCTCCCAGATGGTCACCTGTGGGGTGCGGCCACATGTTAGGGGCACATCCAGGTGTGTGTGGGGCATGTCCAGGCAAAGGGGCATGGCCTCACCTGGTCGGTCTCAGTGCCAGTGTCCAGCAGGCTCTGCTGGATGGCAAACTGCAGCAGGTCGTCGTCCTCATCCCGCAGGGGCTCGCTGCGCCCTGCGCCGAGCACCGTGTACCCCGCCGGCACCTCGAACACGCCCGCCTCCACCTCGCACGGAAATGGCCATGCTGCCATGCACGGAGAGCCATCAGCACCCTCAGGTGTCCCCATGACACACTGAAGCATCCCACAGCTCCCTATGGCATCCCATGACACCCCACATCACACCACACCCCACCCCATGCCCATCCCATTCTGTATCCACAGAATCCCAGCACCCCCTGGCCCCAGGCCTCCCCTGGTCCCCCAGCCTCACCTCTGGGCCCAGAGGGCTGGTTGCCAGGGGGGTGGGCGCCTGAGGGCTCCTGAGGGGCACAGATCCTCACAGAGCCCAGGGGCTGGTCACACCCACACAGGTTGCTGAAGGTGATGCGGGCGTTGAGCACATGGAACAGGGGGATCTCTGTGGGTACAGGTGCCAGTTAAGGCCCCAATGAATTCCTGCCCCTATTAATCCCGCCCCAAATTAAGCTTTCTCTCTCACCGATCTTGACGGGGAAGCCAGGGGGCAGCTTGAGGGTGATGAAGTCGCGCAATTTGGCGAAGTGGGCATTGGAGATGGCCATGAGGTCAATGATGGGCATCACCTGCTCCGCCAGCGACAGCGGGTGCTGCTCGCACAGCCACAGCGTCGCCTTGAATCTGCCCGGGCACCACCATGGACATGGGGACCCGGTAGGGCCACCGGCTACCAGCACCACCCCACTGCCACCACCCTGGAGCCCTGGCCAGACCTCCAGGATATGGACAACAGTGGCATGGCCCTGAGGACACTGTCACCACCCCATGGGTCCTGATGCCCAGTGCCACATCCCGATGACTCTGTCACTATCCCGTATGTCCGCACCCTGTGGTGGTGGCCTCACCTCTGCACCTTGCTGGACATCTCAATGGGGCGCCCGATGTTACGGGTCTCCAGGTCAAAGTGGGGGTCGAAGTACTCCTCGGGGGTGATGGCTGTGGGGTTGGTGGGGCTGGCAGCCTGCAGGACAGGTGCCTGTTGGGACAGCAGCACCGCTCAGCCCCCCTGGAGACCCCCAGTTTCCCCAGAGACCCCTGGGATGGCCACTCACCCCGTTGTGGGTGCCATGCTGCTGTGCGATGCCCAGGAAGGAGTGGAAGGGGGTCTTGGAGCCTGGGGGGAGAGGGGGGTGCAGGGGTGAGGTTTGGGTAGTGGGAGGGACTCCCAGGGCTGTCACTGGTCACACCCCTCATGGGTGACACCCCGCACTTTGTCCCATGCCTGTCACATTATTCCCAGTTTCCCATACCTGACATGTCACACTCCACACCCAGAGTGCCCCATACCTGACATGTCACACCCACTCCTGACACCCACGCCTGACACCTGTGCCACCCAGGAAGGGTGGCATGTCCTCACAGTGTACCGGCCCCCTAATTAGCTGACAGGGCTGTCACCTTTGCTGCGTGACTTGTCCTGGTCAGAGAGATGCTCTGTCCTGGTCTTGGTGACCAGCTCCACGTTGCTGGCACTGTACACCTGTGTGGGGACACTGTAAGGCTTGCCACACTCCACGGTGTCCCCAGTNAGCCGCTGACCACCTCCATCTTCTCCGAGCGCCAGCCCCAGATCCCAGACTTGTTCCTGGGGGAGCGGGGAGGCCTCACCCCCTTGCACCAGCATTTCCCTCCCCTTAGCCTGTGCTTCCCCCTTGCACAGCCCCTTCCTGCTGAGTGCTCCCCTTCCCACCTCTCGAAGGCGATGTTCCGGGTGTCCAGGTGCGTGGAGACAATGGGCGAGGTGAGCCGGCCAGCCACATGCTCCTCAGTGGGCTGCATGGCTGCCAGCAGCAGCTCGGGCTCGTGCAGGGCCAGTGCCAGCGTCTCCGTGTACACCACCTGCTTGTCGTGGTCCACTTCCATCACCACGGCCCCCTCATCTGCATGGGGACACCACAGGGGTCAGCACCCGGCCCCCCATGACAACACCTGGCCTGGGGGACACTGGGGATCTGGGGGCACCAGGGGTCCCTTGTACATGTAGGAGCTGAGGTGGTTCCCCCAGGAAGGGGGGAATTGAGGTTTCCTTGGAGAGATCTGGGGAATTGGAGGTCCCTGATACATGTAAAAGAACTGAGGTGTTCCCCTTGGGAGGGGGGAACTGGAATCCTACGTGGTCCCTAAAGGAGATCTGGGAGGTCCTTATGGGAGTATTTATAGGGCAGAGGGTCTCGGGGATCTCCAGGGAAGTCCCTGTAGGGAATCTGGGGTCTTTACAGGGGTGTACTTATAGTGCAGGAGGTCTGTGGCTCCCCATAAAGACTGGAGGGCCCCCAGAGAACCGAGAAAGGTCCTTACATGGGTGCACTTATGGTGCAGGGGGCCTGGGGGTCCCCCAAGGTGACTGAGGGGCCGTGGTGGGGTTGGAGCTTACTTTCCCCCTTGAAGATGTAGCTGCGGCGGCCACGCTGCCACGTCATGTGCTCGAAGCCCAGCAGGGTGGTGTCCACCCGCAGGCTCTCGCCACGCTTCCATACACGGTACACATCACTGGGACACACCTTGGACACAAGGGGCACTGCGGGCACAGGGAACCCTCAGGCCCGCGGCTGGGGGGGCCTCTGGGGACCTCCTTCCTCTGCCCAGCCTGGCCACACTCACCCCAGCTTGTGAACTCCCACTTCATCTCCACGTAGAAGTCAGATGCCTGGAAGGGATGAGGAGTGTGGTGAGGAATGTGGAAGGGCTGAGGACTCACTGCTGGGGTCACTGAGGAGAGGGGGCATGTCTGGAGAGTAGGGATGGGGGTCCCTACTGGGTTCCTGGGTGGGGATCAGAGAGAGTGGGGTCATTAGTGCAGGTCCACAGGGAAGGGTAAGCAGTGAGTCCCAGAGTAAAAAGATAAGCAGGGGGTTCCCAGGGAAAGAATGGGGTCAATAGGGGCTTCTGGGGAGAACTGGGGATCCCTTCTCAGACTACTGGGGATGTGGGAAGTCTGGAGAGAAGGGGTGGGGATCCCTATTGGGGTCCTGGGTGGGGATCAGGGCAAACTGGGGAAGTGGGGTTTGATAGGCAGGGTGTCCCTGGGGCAAGAGTGGGGTCATGGAGGAGACAGGGGGTCCTGGGGAGACTTGGGGGTGTCTCTGCTGGAGTCACTGGAGAGGTGAGGAGTCTTGAGCGAACGGATGGGGCTGGTGGATGTCCCTGGGGATCTTTGGGGTGCAGGGTGCAGTTCTGGGGGGCTGTACCCGCCGCAGTTTGCTGAGCAGCTCAGGGATGCCAGCGAGGCGCCGTGTTGCCCGCTGGTAGTCACGGTACTGGAGCACCAGCTGCACCATCTCGGGGTCCCCTGTGCTCACCGCCTCCTGCAGCACTGGGGACACAGGGTGCCATCAGCCAGTGGCCACCTACACCCCTGGATGGTGTCCCCAGGTCCCTATGGTGTCCCTGTACCCGTCCATCCATTGGCATTCTCCCGGCCCACGTTGGCGTTGTGCCGCAGCAGCACCCGCACCGACTCCAGATGGCCCAGAGACACGGCCAACTCCAGGGGTGTCCGACCACGTGGGTCTGTCAGCTCCATGTCGTGCTGGAAGGGAGGTGGGGTCACTGCCCCTGCCCATGCCACCTCAGTGCCCCCCAGTGCTCCCCCTGTGTCCCCCATGCTCCCAAGGCCTGGTGCTCCCAGCCCCCTCTTCTCCCAGTGCTGCTAACCCAAACCCAGAACTCCCAGTTGCTTCCAGGCCTTTAGTGCTATAGTCCCTTATTATCCCAGTGTCAGCAGTCCTTCCAGTGCTACCAGTTCTTCCAGTGCCACCGGTCTCCTGAGTCCCAGTCTCCCTTGGTACTCCCAGTCTTCCTCCAGTACTCCCAGTCCCCCCAGATGCTCCCAGTGCTGTCCTCCCCACCCAGTGCCACCAGCTCCCCCTGCTCCCAGTCTTCCCAGCCTCCCTCCAGTTCCGCCAGTCCCCTGTGCCCCCAGTTTCTCCAGTGCTCCCAGTTCTCCCAGTCCCCTGTGCCCCTTGCCTCCCCTAGTGCTTCCTGTCCCTCTGCAATGCTCCCAGTCTTCTCCCCAGTGCCCCCAGTCTTCTCCCCAGTGCTCCCAGCCTTCCCTAACGCTCCCAGTATCTCCCAGTATACTCAGTGTTCTCCCCAGTACTCCCAGCCTTCCCTAACGCTCCCAGTATCTCCCAGTATACTCAGTGTTCTCCCCAGTACTCCCAGCCTTCCCTAACGCTCCCAGTATCTCCCAGTCTCAGCAGTGCTCCCGGTCCTTCCAGTCCTCCCAGCATCGCCCCTCCACTCACCACGCAGTGTTCCCGGTTTCCCTCAGCGCTCCCAGTCCTCCCCAGCATTCCCAGCGCTCCCAATCCCCCCACCTCCGCGCTGCGGGCCCCACCGTTCTCCCTCCCATCCCCTCCCCTCCCGCCTGCTCCCGTTCCCGGTGCCGGTGCGTGGGGGGTGCCCGCTCCCCGGCGCCGCTCCCGGTGCCACTCCCGGCGCCGTTCCCACCGTCCCCGCGCGCAGGGCGCTGTCCAGCGCCTGGTGTCGGTTGTGCCACACGAGCCGGTGCAGCGGGAAGGTCTCGGCGGGCCGGGCCATCCCGGCACCATGTCCCCGGGGCCGCCGGGGCGGACGGACCGGGCCGCAGCGCGGGGCCTGCCCGCAATGGCTGCGCGGGGGCGGCGGCGGCGCAGCGCGGCGGCGCGGGGCGGGGCCGCAACGGGCACCGGGAACAGGCAACGGCACCGGGAGTGGCGAATGGGAACGGGAAAAGGAGACAGCATCGCCGCCGGGAACGGGCACCGGGAAAGGGAACGGGTAAAGGGAAAGGGCATTGGCACCGGGCACGGGCACCAGGAAAGGGAGCGGGAACAGGGCACGGGAATGGCATTGGCACCGGGCACGGGAACGGGCAGCGGGAAAGGGAAACAGGTATCGGGAGCGGGGCACGAGAAACGTTATCGACACCGGGAACGGGAGCAGACACTGGGAACTGCACCAGCACCGGGCACCGTGATTGTGGGCACCGCCACTGCAGCAGCATCGGCAATGGGACTGGAACCAGCACCGGACACAGCCCGGGGCTACCCTCTCTCACCCCCTCCTATCGGGGTTGAAACCAAGGACCCATTGGCCTCCAGCTGACCCCTGGTACCGGGGGCTGCCGGTGCCCAGCATCTCCTGCTGGGCACCCTGTGGGGCCCCGGGGCTCCTTGAGTCCTTTTACATCATAAATCAGTGGGTATCTGGTGCTCAGGACCATCGTGCATCCAGTCCTGGGTTTATCCCATCCCATCCCGGCCCTGCCGCTCCCCAGGAATGCTGGAGCACCAGCCCGGCTGTGCTGCACCCTGACGTGCTGCCTGCAAGCAGGGTGTGAGCAGAGGAGGTGGCACCTGCACTGTCTGGTGACAGTGCAGCAATGGGGGACACAACCCCCAGCAGCCCACGCTGGGCCGGGACCCCCATGCTGTGGGGCATGGGGATGGTCTGGGATGTCCCCAAAGTGCTGGTGTGTCCGTAGGGGAACATACAGGAAGCTCCCACATAACAGGAAATTACAAGTACTCCAAGACACTCTCAGCAGGCATGACAACATCTCTCCCCGCTGCAGTGAGGTGGAGCTGGTTGGTGTTTTTCTATCTCTTTATTATAAAAACTCTTTTTTTTTTTTGCATTCTTACATCTCTGCTCTGAAAACCTCTCTCACCCACTGCCCCAGCCCTGCCCGGTGCCCCCCTTGCCCAGTGCCCCCAAGCTCTGAGAGTAGAGCGACCAGAGAGCAATATTTACAGATGCTGCCGGGGACTGGGGGAGGCAGGGGGCACCCCATGGGCACCTGTGGCTGATTTAAGGGAGTCCCACCTGCTCCCTTCTCCTCAGGAGGGAGGGCAGGGGGCTGGCGGTGCCCTGGGGAGAGGCAGGAGGGGCAGTGGCAGAGCCAGGCGCGCAGGGGACCTGTTGCACAGTATTTACAGGGGGTACC